>LR749506.1:772860-805282 GCA_902729485.2 Mus minutoides | reverse complement strand
TTTTTTTTTTTTTTTTTTTTTTTTTTTTTTTTTTTTTTTTTTTTTTTTTTTTTTGGTTTTTCGAGACAGGGTTTCTCTGTATAGCCCTGGCTGTCCTGGAACTCACTTTGTAGACCAGGCCGGCCTCGAACTCAGAAATCCGCCTGCCTCTGCCTCCCGAGTGCTGGGATTAAAGGCGTGCGCCACCACGCCCGGCTCACTATTTAATTCTAATACCAGGTGACCCAATGTCCTCTTCTCTCCTCTCTGGGAATCAGACACACACATTTACATACATGAGGCAAAACACCCATACATATAAGTAAATAAGATAATTCTTTAAAAATAAAGAAAAGGTAACTGTGAGCTAGAGAGATGGCTCAATAGCTAAAAGCACTTGCTGAGTTCAGAGGACCCGAGTTCAGACCGCAGCACGCACATCAGCTTACAATCGATCACCTTTAACATCAGCTCCAGATGGATTGACTGCCTCTGGCCTCCACATGCATCCACTTATATGTGCACGCAGCCCTCCCTCACCCTTACAAAAAATAATCTCAAAAAAGAAAAGGGACTCTGGCTAGCTCTACTACACAAACAACAGTAAGAGATACTCTAGCATAGACATGCTGTATGTACTCCCTAAGCTTATTGGGATAGAGCACGGCAGGGCATGCACGTGTGGGCCTGAGGACCACTCTGAGTTGCTTCTCTCCTTCCATCTTAATATGGGTCCTAAATTCACGTTACTATGCTTTTAAAAAAAAAAAAACAACAACAACACAAGTGCCTTTACCCACTGAGCCATCTCACAGGCTATTTTTCTACTATTTTTTACTAAGCAAAAACCTTAATCATAAACAATTCACTTTCTTTTGGGTACTGGGGGTAGTGCTGGGGTTTGAACTCAAGCCCCCAACCACTGAGTCATCTCTGCTCTGACTGTTCACATTTATTCACAGTTAATAAAACGGGGCCCACAGAGAAGTTAAGAACTTTGCCCTAAGCCTCATACATTGTAAAAAGCAGAACCACGTTTTGAAACTAGGCAGTTTGGGTCTCCATCACTACCTGCTGCTGCTGTTCCTATGTAAGGTCAGGATGTGAGGAGCTGGGGGATGGTTCTCTGAGGGGAGGACCTGAGAGAGACAGAGAAGACAGACTACCCGAAGGACACTTGCTTAGATCTGGCTAGCAGGACTGAGCCAAACAGGCCACCAATGTCCCAGGTACTGCAAGGCCTGCCTCTAGCTCTCCTTAGGGATACTGGTCCATTGTGCCCATGCTCCTGTATCCAGGACAACCAGTCTCTGCAGGGCTCAGGCAGCATGTGTGCATACGGTATGGGAGAGAATGACAGAGTTCACCCACCTGGTGCACACAGACATTGCATTTGTCACAGAAGACCATCTCGTTGCCATCCTCGCCTTCAGGGGAACGGCACACGTCGCAGACAACGTCCTCGTCGTACTCGATGCCCAGACCCTCCTGCGTCTCAATGGCCTGTGCCATATTCTGGTGGCACAATGTCTCTAGCTCCTCTAGAACACGCTCTAACGTCAGCTCATCCAGCTCAGGCTTCTCTGTGGGCAGGATGGCAGGGAACACCGTTAGCAGCTCAGGAGGCTTTACAGCCATCAGGGCAAATGTTATCAGTGGTGTCGAGGGGAAGGATCCATCCATTTACAGTGGTGATCTGGGCTTCAGTTCCATCAGGGACAACAGACCCACCCAACCCCACAGGTTCCTGCCCTCACTGTCTACAGTCTACAATTACCACACACATGTATGTATGTATGTATGTATATATATATATATATATATATATATATATATATATATATATATATATACGATGTAGGGTATGTCTGGGATGCAGCTGGTTCCGTGAGGAATCTCCTGCTTACACTGTGTGGGTATCATCTGTGTGCACACAGATAATGGCTAAGTTGGTCTTTTCTGGGACATGTAAACAGGCTTCATCTGAGAGATCCATGCCCGTTAACCTGGTGTTACAGATTATTCACATGACATGGGTCCTGTCAATTACACGCTATTTTTCACCTCCACCTGACAGCTGTAGATACTTGGGAGGCAGAAGCAAGGAATCCCACACCTGTCGGTAAAGCTGTTGGGATGTGCCCCAGTCATAGCCACTGGAGGTATAGATACTGGAGGGGCCAGGAAGAAGATCCTCCCTGACATTTGCATCCAGGTACCCGGTGTAGAGTGTCACCTACCCATTTCCTTGAGCTCCGAGTTGAGAAGTTCCAACCAGTACGCATCGATCTCATCCAGGTCGTAGCGGCTGCCTCCTGGCCAGTCAGGATGGGCACCCTCACCAAGTTTGGGGCTATCTGGGGACATCTGCATGTGGGGGCCTTTCAGTGGTGGGAGGAGCCTGGGAAACAGAGAAAGGTAGTGGTAAAGAGAGAGGCCTTAGCTTGTCCTCCTCAGTCTGCCCGGCTGAGGAACTGGTGGCCCAAGGGTAAAATGGGTGTGAGATGCTGATGCCCACTGCACCCATCCCCTCAGATCCACCTCCATTCACATTTCTTTCCTTGTTGCCAGTCTGCCTTACAGACTCTGTTAACTGTGGATCTACAGGCTTTAAGGACTGTAAGGCAGAGTGAGGACCATGTAGGAATGACATGGAGCCCTAGCTCACCACAGTAGCTTCTGCTTTGCCAGCCAGGGTTATTCCCAACCTGGACCAGCCCTGCCTGGTCTGCAGGAGGTGCCCCAAGTGCCATCCTGATCAATGCTCTGTGCCAGCTACTCGAGGACAATGGAGACAGAGCCAGCTGAATTCTAGACCCTTTGGCAATACCCCTCCAGGTTAGGACCAAAGATTGATTGCATGGCTTCCTAATCCCTGGGTATCGTGGTCTTGAGTTGAAGTCTGGCTGCTTTCCCCAGGAGTTTCAGCTCCACGGGCTCTACTATAGAACCCAGGAGCGGGCTTTCTGGATTAAAGGTCTATGGTCACTGTGACATGCTGGCCACACACCTTGAGCCTCCCCATGAACCACACAGGCATCGTGTTTCTTACTGCTACAGCTTGCCTCTCCAAACTTCCAAGCTCCAACTCTGTCTCAGATTCCAGCCTTCCCTTGGGACCAGGGACCTGCTGCAGGCCAAAGCGCCATCCTTGAATGTCTGTTCCCTCCGGTCACCACGATACTACTAACACAATCTACCATAGGCATTTGGTAAGAGGATGGCAGGGATTAACAAAGAAAGCTCTTAGCCAAAGTGCTAGGTAGGTAGGAGGGGTAGACTGACTGACTGTGCACGCGTGTGTGTGTGTGTGTGTGTGTGTGTGTGTGTGTGTGTGTGTGTGAAGATTGCTAGATGTCAATCACCTTTCTCACCCTGACATGGAAAATAAGGGGCACTTTGCCTCAGGTGGGTGGGGTCCTCCACGCATCTGTGTGCTACCCGTCAGATTCTGAGGCCAGTTCAAAATGCCAGGCCTTCCCATACCCACTGGTTGCCATGGTTATTGTCTGGAGCCTGGCCTCCATCTGGCCAGCCCTGCCAGGCCTGAGAGGCCCCACACTTGCCCGGGAGGCCTCCTGGGGTCGGAGCCAGGGCTTGCCAAGGGCTGTGACTCAGCTCAGGCTGAGCAGGGGAGGGAGGGTTCAAGATGGCACAAGGACAAGGACTGAGCTGCAGGGAGGGCCCCTGGCTTCAGGAAATGCCCTGGTATCAGAAAGGGGACAGGAAGGATGCTGGGTACAGGGAGCCAGGGGTGTAAACGGAGAGAAAAGACTGCAGGCTTGGAAGTCATGAGGACAATGAGAAGGGGTCAAAGGCTTAAAGGTTAGCGCCACCACCCCACATGAGAAGAGTCGTAGGTGACAATAATGGCAGGACCCTCCTCCTGAACCAAGTAAACTATCTCAAACAGAAGCCAACACCCATGCCCTCAGTCCAACCAAAGGCTGCCTTTCACAAGAAACTGTCACCTCAAATGAGCGTCTCTTAAAAGCACAGCCTGGTAATTTTGTCACAATCCAGCTTTGTGTGCCCTAATCATACACTTAGTCAAGCGTTTGCGCATCCCTGTCTGAACGGCCACCTACTGCCAAATACTAGTCACACCTGCTTGCTTCACTGGTGCTGCCTGGCTGTCCCTCTGGGGAGCCAGAGCTGAGGGTCACACACCAGAAAGAGCACTTCTCCCAGGCACAAACTGACCTGACCCTAAGCCAACCCCTCTTCCTCAGACACAGCAGACAGAATGAGCTGGATGGTGTGGAAGGAAAGCTTCTTCAAGACCTACAGGGAAGAGCAGAGGCTATCCCAGAGATGTAGACAGACGCCAGAGGTTTCAATTGCCATGGACCAAGTCTAAAGGGACAGTGTAAATCCTCAGGGGCAGATTTTAGACCATTAGGTGAGCACAAGTACCCACAGGCCATTGAGGGGGGCAGAGGAGTCAGGCTGGCATGGTGTCTGGAGGAAGAGTAGTCAGGGTATGCCTAATACTCTTACCCTAGGCCTCACAGGGACAGCCCAGGGTTTGTTCCTGTGGTCTGTCATTTCCTGGCCCAGCGGCTTATTAGGCCCCATAGGAAACTCCCCTGAATTTCCTGACTTCCTCATCTATAACGTGGGGACAGTATTGTGTACCTTACAAGTATGGTCCCTGAATGATGGTGAGAGGCTTGACTTGAGAGGCACCCAGTATCCCCCATGGTAGCTGCCACAAAGGCTTCCCCGAGGCTGTGCAGCGGGGAGGCACCCGGATCGGTGAGAAGCTGGGAAGCAGGGGTGTGATGACCCTCTGAGTTTTAGAGTCTGAAAGGACACATTTGCCCATCTCAACAGTCTGCTCTCAGTACAGGGGGGCTCTGCATGTCTACCCTCATGCCAGCCATGAGGACCCTGTGCATGTACTCTGTTAGTAGAGTGATTGCCCAGCACAGGAAAAAGCTCTGCAGTCCATCCCAGAACCACGTAAACTGGATGTGACAGTCATCCTTGGGTACACACCAACTTCAAAACCAGCCTGGGACACATTAAAAAAAAAAAAAAAAACCATAGCCTTCAACGAAATAACTGAACTGGATGAAGGATGCTGGGACCTCAGGAGGCCAGGACAGCACGGTTCCTCTCCATGTCATCTGATAAAGAACCCTATACACAGACTTAATGAAGTCAAGCCACCAGGGTAGGGGCAACTGCAATCAACTGTCATGCTGCACATAGTGACAAGGTGGCCTGAGAATTCTCGCTTAACCCCGACTCCCACACTGTCAGGTGGTCACTGGTATGAATAGCATAGTGTTTCACAGAGGAGCAGGCTTCCTCAGAGAGACAAGGTCAGGGCATGAAACCCAGTAGGATCTTGACCCATGTTACAGGCCCCAGAAGGGGATCCATCTGTCCATCATCCATCCGTCTACTATCCATCTGTCCATCCATCCATCCTGATTGTCGGAGGGTCTAGACACAGAAAGACCTTCCTACCTCTGGTCTGTCCCAGAGTACCTACGTTGGACTGAGCCTTCCTAACCTGCAAGCCTAGCACAGGGCTGGCACGAAGCAGGCTCTTCATACATGTGACTGCTAGCAAGCAATGGTAGCAATGTCAAAGGAGGGGAGAGCCGTGACTTTTGCCCCAAGTGTCATCTACTTGGTCTACTTGGGCTCAAGCCAAAGTCATGAGGCTGCCAATACTAGGAAGGGGCATTAACACTAGCTGATCAATTCAGGTGAGCTGGTGGGGCAAGAGCGCCGGTCCCTTCAGGTTGCAGAATCAAACACTTGACTAATCTGTAGTTTGAGACAAGACCATCTGTGGTTATATTCTGACAAGAGTCCCTGCCCATAAGGCTATGAAGCCCTTGGGGATTCTATTCTGACCCGGCCCTAGTAGGACAGACACCTCAGAGGCTGACACTGGAGAGTGCGTTTTAAGTCTCTATTGGGTGATGGGCACCAGCTCTGTCCTCTAAAAATATCTTTAAAGAACAACATGGCTTATCTTCATGGTAATTGATGGGAAAAAAAAAAACACCTGGAGATTTCTCTCATCTGCTCTACCAATGTGTGCAAGGGCAACATTCTAACCTTAGCCATTTCTGTCACATCTGAGACATGCAGGTCCCATCCCGAGTTATTCTAAGAATCATTGACCAGACCTTCTCCACCCATAAGGAAAAGAGGCGTCACCTTTAGTTCAGAAACAAAAAGATTATAATCCTGGTTCATTTCAAGATCCTACTGAAGGTATGAGGCAATCTGGATCCACACGATCTGGCTTTAGAGCAGAGTACAAACCCAAAGCCTCAAGGATAACCCTACCAGTGTTTCTGGATCAATGTCTGTTGTTGTTTGGCAAAAGAACTAACCACAAAATAGAGACAAGCAAGGAAGGAATCTTAGAACTGGTAGATCCCTCACCAAAAAGCTACCTCAGGTTCATCCCCTGCCCCGATGGTCCTAGCCTGGCCACCTGGCTCACCTCACCACGGGCTCTGGAATGGCCTCTGCTCCAGCAGGTACCTGCACCCCTTTCTCCCATTCTTGTCGCCACGGGTCCGCCAGGATGTAGTAGTCATCTGGGCTGAGCTGGTATGAATCTGGGATCTTCATGGCTGTGATCAAATCTGTCCGGAAAACCTGCAGACATGAGGGAAAAAAGAGAAATCAGGATGCTTCAGAGAGGACGGCTTCGTAGGCCAGGGGGGTAGTCAAATAAGGCAGCACACAGTAGGGCCAGTGGAATGGCTAGGCAAGTAATGGCTCCTGCCGCCAAGCCCGATGACCTGAGTTCAGTATCTGGGACCCACACGGTAAAAGGAAAGATTCCAGCAAGTTGTTGTCTGCGTCACAGAATAGAGACTGGTTAAGAAAGAAAGCAAGGACTGGTAGATCCCTTGCCAAAAGAAAGCAGCCTCCTTATTTTTCCCAGCCCCAGGGTCCCGATCTGACCTCTTAGCTCCCATAGCCAGACAGCCTCACACACAAGCAGAACCTCTAAGAGTAGAAAGGTCCCTCTTGAACTCAGTGCTATTGCTTTCTGAATGTTCCAGGGACTCTCCCCAGGAGGTTTACAATTGTGCTACAGATCTGCACCCAGAGGCATAACCCTATGTATATACAAGGCACTCTAGTTCCGAGAAGGAAGACCTGGCTCTTACACAAAGGGTAAAGCAAGAGGTGGGGACTTGAAGCAGCCCAGTGAGAAATTTCACTGGACCTCCAAGTTCCCTCAAAGACACTGCATCCCACCTTAGAGCAACCAACCCTTGGTTGGTATGTGATGGGAGAGAAAGACCTTTGTCTTCCTTTGTTCTTAAGTCTGTCCCAGGACTGGAGAGATGGCTCAGCGGTTAAGAGCACTGCCTGTTCTTCCAGTGGTCCTGAGTTCAATTCCCAGCAACCACCACATGGTCTGATGCCCTCTTATGGTGTGTCTGAAGACAGCTACAGTGTCATATATATATATATATATATATATATATATATATATATATATATATATATATATATATATATATAAAATAAATAAATAAATCTTAAAAAAAAAAGTCTGTCCCAAATTCCCACAAGGCCATGTTTAAGGTTTCTTCTGCCACCAACCTGTCTTCTCACTAGAAAAACTGTCCTTCCCGTTGTTCCTCTGAATCTCTACCTGAGAATAACCTTATTCAAGACTCAACTTTCCCAGTGGTCATCACTTAAAAATCACAAGTCAAGGGCATGTACACACATCATCGAGAAGGGAGAAACCACTTCAAGCAAGAACCCACTAGGCCTAAGCCCCACCTCCCACCCCAGCCCTTTTGCAAAGGCAACACCCATTGCTAAAGTGTAAGTCAGGGGCTTGGTCAGTTCACCTGACCCTCCAGATGCTCTTGACAAACCCTTGATACACCCATTCAGCCGTAATCCACTGCCTACTGGGACCAGCTCACTGGCTGTGTGCGCCTTGCAGAATGGAGGGCCATAACCACAGGCAAACAGCAGAATGGGTTCATCAATGGACCCACAAGCAGCATCTCACAGAATCTAATTAATATCTGCATCTAGCTGCAGAGGGCTCTGACTTGAAAAAAAAAAAAGGTCAAGTTTCTTGAAGACTCTATTTGCCAATATAATTTAATTGTTAAGACTAACACCCTAACATTTAATTAGGGTGCCAGTGTGAAAAAAAATTAAAACCAGATTAGATTAAATGCTAATTAAACAGAAGATGGAACGGGGCTAGGATTTCACAGCCCTGATAATTTGCATATCTTATTAGCAAGCAGCAAGACAGCTAAAGACAAGAGTGCAAACTCAGGCAGCCTGAGAGGCGAGAGGCCTCCGGCAGCAGCAGTGGCTTGAGGGCTGTGAGAGGCTTTCCCCACTGGGGCTTCTGGAGAGGGTGTGGCTTGGCGCTGCAGAGACTGGGTTATTTCTCTCCAGGCTTCAACATAGGCTAGTACAACCAGGGTATAAGCTGATGTAGACCTCCCTCTAACTTCTCAGCAGGACATTCCAGACCCTGCGGCTCTGATGTCCCAGGGACCCAGCGAGCTGGGACACCACATCTAGAAATCAACCTCTGAGGAGACAATGTGGTTAGAAAGAAAGAAATGGTAATAAATGGTCAAAGGTTCCAGTACTCTGGAGGCAGGGGCAGGAGGATTGCCTCAAGACTGCCTGGTCTACAGAGTGAGTTCCCAGCCAGCCAGATCTACACAGGGAGACTAATTCAACAATAACCAAAGTGCTAGGGATGTAGCTAAGTTGCTTGCCTGATCTGAACAAAGCTCTGGGCTTTGTCTCTAGTGCCACATAAAATGGGATATGGTGAGACATGCTTGTAATCCCAGCCTTCAGGGATAGAGGCAGGAGAAATCAGTTCTAGACCATCCTCCTCTACAAGGTTCAAGGGCAGCAAGAACAGCAGGAGACCTTGTCTCAAAAAATAAAACCACCCTGCGGTTTCCTCACCCTGCAATGTACCTTAACTGTCACCTCCTCAGTGACCTCAACCATCAGCTCTGGCACCGCAGGGTACCCTCTTCTAATCACTCATACACAGTGACGTCATCTACTTTACTTGTGAGATGTTTCTGGTCCCCTCTGTCATGCATTGCTCGGCTGTTAGGTGTGTTCTCAGCATCTGGCACTGAAGACAGGGAACTTGCATGTGCTGTGAACACTTACAGAGTGAGATGTAAACCAGAGAGACCCCAGAGCTGGAGACCCGCAACTACATGGACCTGCATGAGGCTTCCGAGCGCTAAGCTTAGCTTTTGTCTGCTTTTAACTGCACCAAGTGGGGATGAAATGGAACCTCCGAGGTCCCGTGGCTGCAGCTGTCATTGCAGTCACCCAAACATTTTTTACCCTTGGCACATCTCCCCTGTCACCCTCCCCTGCTCAGCCTGGACCTCAGTGGTTCTAGGAAGCTTGGCTTACAACCAGCCTGGGTCTTGAGCTTAGCCTCTACTGCCGAAGCCCCTGTGGCTGGACTCTCTTGGCCTTCTGGTGCATCTTCCCGGCCAGAGCATCTCGGTGAGGTCTGGCTGGGCCAAAGGTACTGGTCAACATCTGGGGTGCACATGCTAGGTGCTGACTCCAGATGTTGCCACTGATTAACACCTCAGTTTCAGTTGCAGGCTACAGCTGCTGGGTACTCAGTAGTCTTCACGAGCAGGGTGACACCTGACTGCCAACATGGTGGCCTGTTTCCTAATCTACATATTTTCTGTTTGAACTACCCAGAAGCTAGGCTTGGAGAAAGCCTAATGATTTTCCTAAAACTCCTTTGAGTAATTTATGAAAACTAAATATAGAATAAAATGGACACTAACGAACAGAATTCTTACTGTGACAAGGAAGTCGAGGGGCGGGAAAACAAGCAGTTTTCTCAGGACAGGAATGTGTACCAATTTTCTTTCTTTTGGTTGTCTTTAAATGTCTGCTGCCTAGCAACCAAGTTCTGCAGAGCTGCTGAGTGATATTAACTGTAGCTTTCTCTAACTGTATAAAGGATGCCGAAAGCCTACCAACCAAGTCAAGGTCCAGGGGTGCAAAGATGACCCTAGAGGGGACCAAAGACCCTGCCCTTTCTACATGTTAGGACGTTACCCAGGAGCTCATGGCATGGTCCTGACCCACAGCTGTTCTTCTCAAGACCACAGGCAGTCCGGAAAGAGCTGAAGACAGGCTCTGAGCAAGTGTCTATGGAGATGGAAAGTGACCTCCCTAAAACTAACAATGACACTGGGCAACTTTCAAAGTACACTGACACTAGGCCAGGAGGCACAGAGAATCCTAACGCAAAGCATGGATCTGCAGCCTGAAACACTTTATCCTGGAAACTCAGTTCTCTGCTTCCCTTTCTCGAAGGCTGGATAACTGACTGCTATCTGGTTATCTATGAAAGACTCAGCACAGACACATTTACACTGGGGCTAGGGATGGAGCTCAGTTAATTGAGCACTTGCTTAGTGTGCAGGAAACCCTGGGTGTGGTCCCCAGCACCACAGAGACTGGATGCGGCAGTGTATGCCTGTATCCACGGGAGAGGCACAAGCACCTTAAGTTCAAGACTACCCTCAGCTAGGCTTGAACTACCCATATACAGTGAGTTTGAGGCCATCCTGGGCTACGTGAAATCCTGTCTCCATAAACTAAACCAAACCACAAGCATGCACACGTTGATGTCGGTCTCCTGCGGTAAGCCATGTAAGGATCCTGCATGTGTCCTGTATGTCCTGTCTGTCCTGTATCTATTCTCTAACATCTCAACGTATAGTAACTCCCAAAGAAAAGCTTGTGGAATGAATGGGTAAAATAAATACAACCCAAACTAGACCACCCTGAGATTTCCCTGAAGTAAAGCTAGCTGTTTATACCAGGCAGAGAGTGGTATATGTGTGTGTAAACTCAGAAATAGGTCTTGAACACTGTCCCAAAGCCAATGTAGATGGCTTTGGTCAGGACCTGTGCCTCCTAATTTTCATCTTTACTGCCCAAGAAAGCTTTGGGGACCTGTCAAACATCATTTTACTTTTCTGATGAGACAAGGTCTTATGCAGTCCAGGCTGGCTCACACTTGCTGTGCAGCTGAGGATGATCATGAACTGTATCTACCCCTGGGGGGCTGGAGGACAGGTATGCACCACATTTTTAAGGGGTGATAGGATTTACCTAGAGTTCCATGCATGCTAGGCATTCTACCAACTGGGTTATTTTGGAAGTTGTTTATTTTGAAAGTGTGTGTGTGTGCCCATTGTGAATCAGCACCCATAGAAGCTAGAAAAGTGTTCGATACCTTGTAACTGGAATTACAGGTGGCTTTGAGCCACCCAACCTGAGTTCTGGAAATCAAACTCAGGTTCTCTGCAGAAGCAGCCAGTGCTAGGCTATCTCTCCAGCCCTGGAAACCTTATTTTATTTAAATTTTTTTGTTTTGTTTTGTTTTTTGGGTTTTTTTTGTTTTGTTTTGTTTTTTGAGACAGGGTTTCTCTGTATAGCCCTGGCTGTCCTGGAACTCACTTTGTAGACCAGGCTTGCCTCGAACTCAGAAATCCACCTGCCTCTGCCTCCCAAGTGCTGGGATTAAAGGCGTGTGCCACCATGCCCGGCCGGAAACCTTATTTTAAATTATAGTTGTTTCTTGAATGCCCTGCCTTGTCAGAAGTAACATTCTGTAATGTAACAGCTCTTGTGCCAAATGCTTTCTTTCCCTATGCCGTCCATGCTCACACCGGATCCCCTTTCACAGTTGTGGAGAAGTCTCCGGAGCTGATAAACCACTTGCTTCAGGTCTTCAGCCATACCAGAACTCACCATCCCTGAGACAGCCAGACGTTCAGTTCATTTCAACTTCCAAGTAATCTTTTCTGGGCTGGAACCTGATATAGCTTTTCAGCCAAGAGCAAATTTACATTACATATTAGATATGCAATCCCAGACAGGGGTTGGGAAATAGTCACCGTCCACTCAGTTCCAGCTTCAAACTACTACGAAGCCAACTGGTCAGGTGCTCAAAAAAATTGAAAAACCACTCGACATCTCCTTCTCTTTGAGTTTCATGAGGATAACTGCACATCCTGCTCTTAAAGAGAATTTATGACATACATTTCCTTTGCAAGACAAGTCCCAGAGGCCTGGAGGCTTCTCCAGCTGGCGGGAAGAGCTGCATCTCTGATTCTACTAGAAGTGGATTTGGCCCTTACTCACCCCTCTGCTCCGCCCGCCCAAGTGAAGTCTCAGAGAGCAAGTGCCTGGCCCTGGAGGAAGAGCAAACACCCCATCCCCACCCAACTGGCTGGAAATCTGGATCGAATAGGGATGGACGAGCAGGAAATTTCTTTGGGGTTCTCTGGTTTAAGTGTGAGAGCACTCTGTGTATGACAGGAGACACCATATTGATTGTTTGGAGTCAGGGTCTCTAGTCCGGGCTGGCCTCTAACTTGCTTCATACCTGGAAGATGACCTTGAACTTCTATCTGATCCTCCTGCCTCCACCTCCCGAATCCAGGAATTACAGGCAAGCACCACCAGGCCCAGACTATTCAGTGCTGAGGATTAAACCTAAGGTTCAGGGTGTACTCTGTACATTCCCCTAACTGTACTCCTGCCCAGTGTTAGCTTATTTTAGGGTCTTATGTAGCCCAGCCTAGCTTGGAGCTTGTGTATGGCCAAGGAGGACTCAGACTTTCTCACATAGTCACCTGTATGTTGTGCGCCGCAGCACTGGTGTGGAAGCCAGAGGACAATGTTTGGGGCTTGATTCTCTCCTTCCACTGTGAGTTGCAAGGACTCAGTTCAGGTGGCCAGGATTGCTTGGCAGCCACTTTCCCCTGAGCCATTCTGATGGACCTGCGAGTTTGAACTTCTAACCTTCCAGCCGTGACATTTAAGTAGGACTGGGGATCAAACTCTGGGACCTCATGCATGCAAGGCCGATTCTACCAACTGAGCTGCATTCTCCAGCCTTCACTGCAGCTTTCATTGAGGCTATCTAATCCCAAACATCTAGGTGCCGTCTCCATGCCTCTGGGATTATTTTCTGGTTTTGACCCAACAAATTGGCCATAACATTGTTCTCTCGGGATAGATCTGACCGTTTTTATGTTGTTATCATTTTTTTGTTTTGTTTTGTTTTGTTTTGGTTTTTCAAGACAGGGTTTCTCTGTATAGCCCTGGCTGTCCTGGAACTCACTCTGTAGACCAGGCTGGCCTCGAACTCAGAAATCTGCCTGCTTCTGCCTCCCAAGTGCTGGGATTAAAGGCGTGCGCCACCACCGCCCAGCTCATTTTTGTTTTAAAACACGAAGCTGCACTGCTGGGACAGGGGTATCCTTACACAACTATTTAGGACACATCAGGGAACATCCTCTTGCTGGCTGCAAAGGGCATTTTCACTTTCTTGGTCAGACCTGGTGCCCAGGGCAGGGAGCTGGGCTTCAGGAAAGGGGCTGCAGAATGTCCAAAGGTTGTCCTTTTCTCTCCTTTAGAGACCCATTCGTCAGCAGAACCTACAGAAGATGGGAGCATGGGATCCCAACTCCCACCTTCCATGTTCTGAGATGACCGGAAGTGGCCAACTTATCCTGACATCCACCCATTCCCCTCTCTCTGGAGCTTTCCTCTCTGTGATGGTTTGAATCAAAATGCCCCCCATACCCCTAGGCTCATATATTTGAATGCTTGGTCCCTAGTTGGTGGAACTGTTTAGGAAGGATTAGGAGGTATGGCCTTGTTGGAGGAGGTGTGTCACTGGAGGTTAGGCTTGGAAGTTTCAAAAGCCCACACCAGGCCCAGTCTTTTTGCCACATGCTTACACATCAGATGTAAGCTCTCAGCTTCTGCTCCGATTCTGCCTGCCTGCCTCCCTGCCAGCCAGCCACCAGGCTTGCCACCATGGTCACAGATTATCCCTCTGAATCTGTAAGTAAGCCCCCAATTAGATGCTTCCTTTTATAAGTTGCCTTGGTCACAGTGTCTCTTTACAGCAGTAGGATAACTCAGACACCCTCCCACAGGTTCCACGGGTATCAGGAAAAACTAGCCCTCTCCCTATAACAGGCTCTAGGTATAGATCTCTAAACATTGATCTTGAGGCAGAGTAAGACAGAGAGAGAGAGAGAGAGAGCCAAGCTCCTCAGAGACAAGGCAAAGCAGGCTGGACTTCCCCAGTAGACACGTTTCCTAACGCACCCACATCCAGCCATGCCCCCCAGGCCGTCTCTGTGTGCTGTCCTTACTCAGCGGCAGAGGCTCACTGACTGACTTCCTGATGCACGGTGCTGTCTCACCTCCAGACAAGTGGCTTAGGGGAAATCCCCACTGCTTACCCGCCCTGCAGCCTCAAGGCATGAGGAAGATACATATAACCTGTGGCACCAACCACAGGGCAGGCCTCCAGGTCTCTCCCAGAACCATCCTTAGCACCCCAAGCAGCACTCTGGCTTTAGAAGAAACCCGTCCATTACAAGGGTAGTGTGTGTCATGGGGACAACTGGACACTAGCCAGGGAGAACGGGTAGGCAGGCCACTACCGTCTGACACTTAAGAAGCTTTCTGGCAGCAAGAAGCCTGGAACCCCACTTGGAGAAATTAAGGCTGAGGTCTCAGCTTGTTCCCCAGGAGGAAGGTCCTTACCTACCTAAGTGTTCCCCCAAGGTAGAGGGCTGGTGCTGGACTATCAAAGACGGTCTCAGGCTGCAACTTACTTCAGATTCTATGAAGCCCTGATCTACTAAGGATGCAGTGGTAAGATGCCAACGTTTTGGGGCAGGACAACTCCAAGGCTGTAGCAGAACTCACACAGTACCAGTTTCTCAGACTGGGGTCCCCCCTTTCTGAGGGACAGACTTCAGCTTTGTGGGAGTTCCACAAAATGCCTAAGAAAAGAAGGCTGAAACCTTGGTTCTGTTCCCACCTTCCCTTCCACTGTTTAAAGGCAGACACTTAACCCAGCCTAGAACTCCCCTCTCCCATTGGCTCAGGGAGGGGGTAAAAAGCCATACCCGGAAAGCTTGCTTCAGCCCTGTCCAGGGTCCTGACTCTTGGTCAGTGTTCTTTGGCCCTGGCCCGAGTTAGTGTGAAGAGCAGAAGCCCCTAGATAGGCAAGGAAGGGTATCTGTTTTCCCGAAACCCACCCCTCAGCTATTTTACAGTTTACAATATGCCCACTACTAGTACAACGCTAAACACCTGGGGGCCTCAAGTTCCCTACTGGACGTCTGGGCACACTTAAGGAATAAAAACAGAGTGACCCACGGCCACCAGAAAGGGGGTCTCTGTACCAGTCGGCCTCAGTGAGAGCATACAGTGTGACCAGCAGTTATCCCATAGGGCACTGGGCAGACAGGGCTCCCAAGAATCCCCTTTGTTAGGGTGCCTGGAGCCTTTGCCACCTCGGCCAGGCTCCCTAGCAAGGCCCTCTGCTTCCAGTTCATTCATTGGAGCATGCACACACTCTTGCAGCCAAGCGCTAGCTTTTCTCTCCGCCCTCTCACGAGCCAGATCATTTGGAAGCTTTCATTGATGCTTTCTTCTCTGCCCCACCATAACTCAAGAATTTATACCGGCCACGGCTCAACCCTCTCACTCAGGGGATGAGGGAAAACCTCGCCGGCTGCTCTCCAGCCTGCTGTGGGAGGAAAGGCTTGGCTGCCATTCAAGACATGGGGAAGACTCTTCAGTCCTCCTGGGTGGACATCACAGCCACACCTGCAGGGCTCCTGGTCTGGGCACGGGCTATATACACAGTCAGTCCCCAGAAGGTGCCTTAACAGAGGTTCAAGTCTATTTTTAGGTACAAAGTCTCTGGGCTGGAAAACCCAAGAGGCAGGGGAATTTTCTGCCCCATGCAAATTGTTCTTTCTTCTCAGCCTTGCTGACACCTGTTTCCAGCCAGGGTTGGTCCCAGGCAGTGGAGAAGGAACCCCTTCCCCCACTAGCACGGGCGGCGGGGCAGGGGAAGAGCTAGCTCTTCCCTCTGGAGTTTCCCATCTCATGCCCATATGCAGAACCCCAAGGGAGCTGGAGAAAGGCTGGAATGTCAGAGGCCACCTCCTCAAGTCTTACATGAGCATGGCAGTTCCTGCCCCCAAGGACCAGGGGGGGCCAAATAAAGGTGCCCAAATGTTGTTCATCCACGAAAAGGCAGAGCCTTCCAAGATCCTATCCATATTTTGTTTCCCACACTGTATTTGTGACATTCTATCCTCCCAAGTGGTCAGCTAAGGAGGAGGGTAGGAGCTGCATATATAGCAGAGGATGACCTAGTCATCAATGGGGGGGAGGGGTTTGGTTCTGTGAAAGCTCCATGCCCCAGTGGAGGGGGATGCCAGGCCCAGGAAGCAGGAGTGGGTGGGTTGGGGAGCAGGGGTAGGGGCAGGGAATGGGGGGGGGGTTTCAGAGGAGAAACTAGGAAAGGGGATAGCGTTTGAAATGTAAATGAAGTATCTAATAAAAAAAAGAAAAGAAAAAAAGGAGGAGGGTATGTAAGAGTCACAACGACTCTTACTCTTCAGCCTTAGCATCCAGCTCCTTCCTCCACAACTCTCAGAGATATCTTCATCCACAGCCACACGAACCAGGTTTGGACGCTATCAGGGCTGGCACGGAAATGGTCCTGCAGGCAAAGGCACTTACTGCCAAGCCTGGGGGCCTGAATTGGACCCTTGAAACCTGAATGTCAGAAAGACCCAACTCCTCCTGGTTGTTCCGTCTTCCACATACATGCCAAGACACACACACACAAAAGCATTCACGTGTCCCTATGTGTACACACACAAGCTAAACAAGTTATTGTAACTTGGAAGGAAAATGGAAACCATTCTCATAGGGTCCCAATCCCGACCCCCGTGCCCCAAAGGGAAAAGGCACAAAGCAAGGCATCTTGGGAGGCAAGAAATCAATTTTTTTTAAATATAAAACTCTGGGGAAGACCACACTTAAGAGTATACCGAAGGTCCAGCCCAAATACATATCTAGGGGCTTGTAAAAACTAGATGGCCCAGTAGAAAGCAACAGAAGGGAATGGGGTGTGGCGTGGGAAAAGACATGGTCCTTGACCCCACATCTATGTAAGCATGGTCCTTACACCAGTTACATGTATAAGGACCAGGTTGGAAATGCACAGCCTTGGAAGTTCTCACAGCCACATTTATACCAAGGGCCTCATCTCTGCCCAGTGACATCGCCGGTGAAATGCTAAGCGGGAAGAGATGTGACATTGTTGGTGAAGTGCTAGGCCGGGAAGAGATAAAGCCCCTGCATGGAATTTTTCATTGGCCACAAGAAGCCAGGGCTTGCTGTGAGGTCATGTACCAAGGACTCCCTCCACAGAAGCCATAAACGCCTCTACGTGCAGATCAGAAGGTGAAGGCATTACCCTGCTTAACATGCAGGCACACGTGAAGTACTGTCAGAAGCATATACTGGTGTCCCCATTCGTCCCATTCCGCCACACTGGCCACCTCTGGCACTGGCAACGGCCCTTCACCAAGAACATGCGGCCTTCATGCATCTGCTCAGCTCTTTCTCTCACTCCCCACAGGTGACTCTCCACCCCGACCTCATCCTTCCCTGAACCTTTCCACTGCTGTTGCCTACCTCTGAGGGCTTCTTCTCGTTCTGCCGGGGCCAGCCCGACTTGGTGCTGCTGGGCAGTTTGGAACATCTTGATGCTGATGTGGATGTCACGTGACCTGCAGAGAGAAGACAGGCCATGATGAGGGCTCCCGGAGAGCCAGAAACAGCATCTGACCACATAGAGGATGGGAAGTCTCAGGGTGAGCACCTGCTTGTAGGATCAGAAGGTGGGAGGCACTGTCCCTGCCCTGGGCCCCCAATCTTTCCACAGACCAATGGAAATATGAAGGCTCCTTCACTCACCACTGGTTTAAGAAATCAACAGCAGTTACCAGCCATTTCTGTGGCTCCAAAGAAGTCCCTATTCTCTTTGTGACTCTGCTTCCTACTTGGTCAAGGAATGCCAGAACATTCCATGCATGCCCTTTCTCCAGTCTGTCCCAGGTTAGGTGCATCATGACACTCCTGGATTCCCTATTGGGTTACAGAAGCAGGGTAGGGGAGTATGAATCAGAACTCCCTATTGGGTTACAGAAGCAGGGTAGGGGAGTATGAATCAGAACAGACCTGAAGCCTACCAGGCCTGACCCAAGTGAGCCGCCTGATTACTGGCCACCACCAGTAAATAATTTGATATCTGTAAGCCTGGAAGAGGCAGGTGTGAGATGGTTAGTGTTAAATGTCAACTTGACAGGAATAATCTAGACGATTAAGTCTCTAGACACTCCCGTGACAAACCAGTTAACCTGTGCCTAAGCCTCTGAGGGCCTGTTCTGACTAGGTTAATTGAGGTAGGAAGACAGGGGGTCACGGGGGAGGGTAGGAGTAGGGGAATGGGAAGCACTAGTATCCCCCCAGCCCCCACCCTCCTACCCTAGTCCTCAGGACAATGCTACTGGGCAGTGGTGCAGCTTTTTTAGAACCTGAAACCTCAGAGA
Source organism: Mus minutoides (assembly GCA_902729485.2). Lineage (NCBI taxonomy): Eukaryota > Metazoa > Chordata > Mammalia > Rodentia > Muridae > Mus > Mus minutoides. Next base: position 786,797 of record LR749506.1, on the reverse strand, counting down.
GTATCAGAGCTAGTTGCTCAGGCACTGAAAGTCCCAAAACTGTGGGCTAAGTAAACCTGCCCTTTCGTAAGTTAATAACCTTACATGACAGTAATATGAAGCTGATTAACAGGATAGGAGATGACCTGTCCTCTAAAGGCTAAGCTATCCATATCCATAGCTTTTGGATAGTCCAAAGGAATTCTTCAGTTAGCCATGACTGTACAGTCCAAGGCCCTTGCTAGACTATAGGGCAATGGCCTCAGGGGGAAGAACCAGGGTTTTTCTGTTTTGGTTGTAAGCAGAGTCTCATTACGTAGTCCTGGCTGGTCTGGAACTTGCTATGGGTACCAGGCTGGCCTTGACCTCCCTCACAGAGATCCACCTGCCTCAGCCTCCCAAGTGCTGGGATTAAAAAAGTGCCCCACTGCAGCCAGCCCTAGAGCCAAGGGTTTTTGATGAGAACAGTAGTTAACAGTCACGGATGGGGACAGTGATGGGAGCTGATAGAAAGGGAACAACTTCAAGTCTGGGTCCAACCTGCTGCTTCTCCATGGCTCAGATGCCCAGATGCCCATGACTTTGCAGGTTAGGAGTGGGAGATGGGCGGCCACAAAACTCTATAGATACTGTGATCTCTTCCTGCAGCAAAGGTGATGGAAGGGAGGAGTGACCTACAACCAGAGCCAGACCCACAGGGCAGCAGATGTGGCCTAGAAGCAGACAGGGCTAGGCATTATCAATCCCCAGGTTGGTATGGAAGCCGCTAGTCCACCAGGTCTAGAGATGCAGTGCTCCAGGCTCAGCCTCCCCAGCAGTGTGGCTTCCTTCTTAGAGGGATCCACTCAAGTAGTTACTTCAAGATGGGATCTTCCTGACTGCCTGCCCATGAAGATGAAATTCTTTAATCCAACAGGCTGGGGAATGGCTTTCTGGGCCACTGGGCAATGGCTACCTTTTGTCACCAACCAGGAAGAAAGCTCTTAATGTACACACACCTTTTTCTCTGCTCCCAAAATGCCATTCAAATTTTGACAATGGGACCTTTCCCCCACTTCTAGGCATCCAACTGACATACCCACCCGTTTATCTAAATCTACCTCTTAGAACATACTGCCAAGTTTCCATTGACAGCTGGGCTTCTCCGTTAATTTCTTCAGCCAACCATTATAAAACACCTACTGTGTGCCAGATTCTAGCTGGTAACACAGCAGATAAGAATCCTCTGACCAGGGTTTGCCACTGATTAGGAAGTTACTTATTATGATAATTAACTATCACAAATAGAGGGCAACGGGTTTCATGTCTGTTTTGTAGAGACTTCTAAAAGCTGAAGGATTTATTTTCTTGTATCAACCAGTAGCACATGTCCTGAGAAGAGTTAGTCTATTCCAAGGAGAGGAAGGCCTACCTAGAGGATAGGGCAGTAGACTAAAGGGGACGATGAAGCTCGGATAAGGGGAAGGACTGACCACCTCATGGGCAGAGGAACCCAACTTGACTTTTTACCCCTGTGGCCCTGGGCTGAGCTGAATGGAGAGGGTCAGCATCCTCTTAACAGGTCTTTGGACCTGCCAAATCACTGTCTCCACAAAGCCAAGTAAGAAGGCCTTACCGTCAGTGGTATCAGAGTTGTCGCTGCTGATGGAATATTTTCGCCTCTTCTCTTCCATCTGCAACAAAAGTCGAGAAGGGTTATTATCTTCCCAGACATCAGGGGAAATCCTCAGCTCACACTCCCATGCAGACAAAGGACAAGCCCTGCCTCTCTTCTAGACTCATCCTTTCTCTACACACCCAGAGACAGCGTTTGGGAATGGAGGCCCCAGAGAACTCAGGCAAACAGAATTCTGCCCATTGGTGTCAGAGGACTGCAGGGAGGTCAGGAGGCACAAACTGAAAGGTAACAATGACCCCCTCAAGCCCCAGTTCTCATACCTCCCCAGTGGGAGTTCCCTTCAGGGAAGAGGGAGAAGAGGAAGTAAGAAAGATCCTTCTAGGACCTCGCTGTCAAAGTAAGGCACAAACCGTCACTGAGACCTGATCCTGTGTGTGGTGGCTATTGGGGTGTGGAAATGGGACAGTAGGTCCATCCTCAGGTAAAATGCAGCCCTACCATATAATCTCACCTATGCCATCTAACTTTTAAGCCACTAAGGGCAGCTTTCTCACAACCTCATCCACGGTGCTAAGTGCCTAACAGCTTGATGAGCTGTAAGACTCAGGCCCGTTTACAGAGGAAGTCTGCCTCTTTCCGCTACCAACCAGCAAATGAAGATGAGCGCTGAATCCCAGAGGGCGAGGTCTGATTCCCAAGGTTACCCTGAACTCCTTTTGCGTAAAGACTCCACTTCAGCCTGGACGGCTGTGCCTACCGGCTTCTTCCTCAGGTCCTACAGGAGCCTGAACAGCAGAGCCTGCTTGGAGGAGGAGAACACCTGGCTGGATACCTGGCCCAGGGTGCTCCCCCCCACCCCCATGTTCCCGCTCAGTTCTAGTTCTTAGGGAGAAGGCACTGGAGTATAGCCCATCTATCTGCCTCTCAACACCTCTACCTCTAGCCTGTTCCTGTCAAACTAGGAAATGCCTCTATCTTCTCGCAGTGCCTCAGAGACCCTGACATATCTACTCACTAAGTGGGAAGGACAATCACCCAGACCTCCGAATGGACCTGTTTAACCCTTGACCTCCGTGAGGAGCCTTTTACCCACAGTCTCTCCCTACTAGAATGGAAGGAGCTTAATGGGGCTGCTTGCTGCCTAGTGTTTCCTAAAGGGGAAAGAACTGAGAGACACTGAGCAGTGCAAGAAACTCAAGAAGCAGGAACTTCACCTCTTATGAAGGTGTGTGTGTGTGTGGGTCCTCTAGCACACAAGGACCCCACGAAACTCTCAGAACAGCCCCCAGTAGCTATGCCAATTGTCTCTCTAACTTAAGAGTCTGTGAGATGAGGAGAAGGAGCCTCAGGGGCTAGGTGACAGAGTTTGTAACAACAGACTTAAAAGACCCAATTCCTGACCATCAGACTTCATGACCTCTTTGCAGCAGAGAGGAAGCCCAGAACCAAAACCATCACCCTCTGTGACATCCAGGATCTGAGAAAAGCCGACTTTGAAAAGAACTCTGGCCGTAGCCCACACCTGGCCCAACCTAGCCCCGTCACTGTGTGGCCGTAAGTTCACCAATCCAAGGTCTCCCACAATTCCCCGTTTCAGCAATGAGGGCAACAGTACCTCCAAACCAGGATCTCCTGCAACACTAACAGCTGGCTGGGGGCTAACGGTAGAGCTCAGCAGTAGCAAGTCCAGTGCTCGGCATGCACAAGTCCCTGGGTGTGACCTCCAGGAAGAGGAGGAGCAGGGACCATGGATTTAGGAGTGCTAGGGGTCAAATCTTAGCCCCCAACAGTCACAAAGCCAGAGGGATTGGCAAAGAGCTACTTTTCCCCAGGAGGTAAACTGAATCTGACTTCCCCATACATCTCCAGAATTTAAAGTGCTGGCAACTGAGTCAGTATTTGAAGAACACCCTGAAAGGGCCAAACTAAACACATTTGTTGGCGGGAATCAGCTGGCGAGAGTGAATGAGTAAATGAGTGTGAAGACTGAAGTAGCACACGATGCTAGCTAGGAAATGCACGGCAGCCTTGGGCCGTAATGGACAGCCCTACAGAGGCCGGTCCCTTGGAAAGCATAGGCAGTGACCAAAGCTGCCCACACCCTTCTTACACTGCTGAGTCCTTGCCCAGAAACCGACAGGTAACCTGTCAGCTGGGAGTCCTACACGCGGCCCCACAGCTCTGTGTGTGGCTCTCAAATCACCTGGCCCACTGGAGAAAGGGGGTAGACAGCAAACAGGTGTGTGTGATGGAGCTGCTTAGCCTGCCTGGCCTCGAGTTCTCCCACTTTAACACCCCCTCCCAGCTCTCCCAAGTCAAGTTTCTGCTCCAGCAGATGACTTCCGTGACACATGGCACTCGCTTCTGAGAGATAAGAATTGGTCCAGTAATCCATCTGTAAAGGAGAGAGAGTCTAAGCAAGAAAGGTCTTTTCTTGCCATTCTTCTGTCTCCACTGCACTTGTGAGACTACCCCAGTATGGAAACACACACACACACACACACACACACACACACACACACACACACACACGGGAAGTTCTCCTTTGGACAGTGGGTAGCTAGCGTGCCCTCAATGGAGCGGTGACCCAAGGGCTCTGTGCTTCCTCTCCAAGTCCCGAACACACCCACTTTTCCCAACTCTACAGTCATTTGACTGGTTCAAGCCCACCTCACCTCTCACCTGCGCCCATCTAAGTTCATTTTCTCCCTTTCACTACCTCCTTCACAGAATCCAAACTCCACACAGCACCCAAAGAGATCTTCCAAGCATAAATCCGGCCTCACTCCCAACCCTGTAAACTCTTTTACAGGCTTCCAGCTGACCCAAGGCCAGATCTCCATATCCCCACTAGATAGGGAGACCTAAACCGATCTGGACCCTGCCTATGTAAAGGTCAGTGACAATCCCCTTCCTCACTACATTTCGGGACAGTGGCATCGCTCTTGCAACAGTGGAGACTGAATTTAGGACCTCGTATATACATATAAGGCAAGAACTCACCAAGGAGCTACAGCCTCTGGCCTCTTTCTGTTTCCTCTTCCAAGCTAAAGGTTCTTCCTGCCTCCACAGACCTGGACACAAGTTGTGCCAGCTGCCTGTGTGGGTTTTTGACCATTACCCTATTTAGAGAGCGAGCTGCCCCATTCCCGTTTGCAGAGTGCATGCACATCGGCGTGTTGAGCTACTTGCCAACTGTCCCTGTTGGGAAAGAGCAAAGAGCATGTCTGGCTAGATCCTTGTGTGAAGGCCAGGATCTCTCACACTGCACCCAGTACAATGGGGAGTACTGAACACGCTACGGGTCCCTCCCTCGTGGAGTGTCAGGACTACACAGCCCAGCTGGCTGGCCTGCTGCTGGCAGAAACTGACACTCTAGCTCAAGACTCCCTCCTGTTTGCACAGCCCTCCTTCCCAGTCTTGACCCTACACATTTTCCAGGCAGCTTTATGTGGTTGGGCTCCTGGCTAATGACCAATGTCAACTCAGTAATAGGGCAGCAATTTGGTGGCAGATGTTTTCTTGGCAGCACAGGCCACCGGCCTTAGCCACCACCACTCCTCCCACCCCCCACTAAAGTTCTGGCCCTGGAACACCACTGCCCAATGCCAGTCTCTTTTAAAGATGTCTCTGCAAATAAATTCAAATAAACACCCTGGGCCTCCATTAACGCCCTCCCAGCTGACCCTGGGAACAGTGGGTCTTTCAGGCCAGCTACTGCAGCCACTCCCTGGGGCAGTTAAAACACCCCAACCTGGCCTCCAGTCTCCCCTCTCCAGGGGCCACCAGACTTGCCCTCACACACACAGCAGGACTCCGTCCTTCTTAAAAAAAGAAAAAAAAAAAAGGGAGGGAGGCCTTCAAGCAGGCAATTTACCATTCCAGACACAATCTCTCAGAGAGAAACAAAAACTCCCTGTCTGAGGTGGACCGCGAAGGTGTGTGTGTAATAAGATGCTAATACAATTTAATGATATTTCGGCTGGAAAACCTGTCCTCAGAGCCTCCTTGTGCGGGGAAGGCCAGACATTCAGAAAACAAGAGCTTGCACACTCTTAAACTGTTTCAAATGGGGGTCAGAGCCCCACTCTTTCCCGTCTCTCATTAGCTTTAATGCCTTCTCAGGGACAATAACTGTGCACACAGGGCAAGAGGGCTGCTGTCTGTGACTGTCAACTCTAGTTCTCCAAGCCTGAGAGGCTCGGGATCTCTCTCCTGCTGCCACACCACTGCCTACCTTCAGTGTCCCAACCAGGCCCCAGTTTCCAGTGCCTCCGGTGTCAATCATGCAGGCCAGTTCTACCACCCAACCAAGGAGTTCCCGGGAATGTGAAGGGTTCTACCTAATTTACCTTTCAATACTTCCTCAACCTTACTCTACTCCCCACAGGGCAAATCTCAGTGGACCATTCGTAAGTCTAGTTGCCCACAGGCGCCTGTTAGATGCTCATCTCAAGAGAAGAGAGCTGCCTTTCTGGCCTAGCCTGGGGCTAACAGATCAAAGGCCATAGTGCATATAATAACTTGGCTTGCCTCAGTTCATTAACAGAGTGGTAACACTGCCCTGTGCCTTGTGCTACCACTCACTTTAGGCTGCTTCTTCTTTTTTCCTTCTCTTTCCATTCATTATACTGCTAGGACCCAAGGCTTGGAATTGCTAGACAAGGGCTTGAGCAGCTACATCTTTAGACCCAGGTTTAGTCTTTTAATACAATCCATTACTTCCTACGCTCACCTACAGATAGGGATTATCAATCCCACTGGGCTGATAAGTAAACTAAAACCTCCGGTGCCTTTAGCACAGCTGGAAACTACATTCAAACCTAGGCTAGCTGACTCCATGGTCAAAGGGCTCAAGACTGCAGGAAGGCTTACGGCACAGATGAAGTTTTCTAAACTCCCATGAGATTTCTGAGTGGAAGATTAGAGGGCTGCCTAAGGCTCCAGAACCAACTTCCAGGAGGTGCTGAAGCTTTGAGCTAAGACCTGCCATTTAAGTGTCTAAGTGTCACGTGATATAGGTCCCATAGCATGGGGTGACATGACAAGTCAAAGTTACCCCCGACCCCCAACTCTATCCTGGCAACCTCTCATGCAACCTAAACACCCACCCAAGAGATCTGCAGACAGCCTGCTGTACATACAGTGAAGCATTTGGCGGGAGGACTGAGGCAACCAACCACCTTCTAGTCTAATAGAAACACTGTTATAAATAATGGGACTATCCTTAAACCACAGCCTCAAATCTAGGGGAGTCAGTGTCTAAGGCTTACACTGAGATAATAAAGTACAATAGGGACCCGGGGTCCCCCACATACACACTACCAATGAGAAACCTAGCGGCTGAGATTTTTGACAGCCTCTTGGATAGGAGTCACTGGCCATTTACTCAGGCAATTTAAGGAAAAAGCATGCTGGATGGGAAAGCACTCTGGAAACATTTGCTGTATCCAGAGCCCAAACAACTCTGTCCTTAAACACTTCATCTCCAAGAGTGTTGGGGAGACCCTTGGCCAAAGAGTTTCAAAGCCAACATTCACTGTTAAGTCCCGCTGCGTAGGGTGAGGACTCCCCTCTAAAAGGCATTTACTGTGGAACCAAATGCTTTTCCACTCAAAACAGCAGCCAACAGCACTTGGAACAACCGAGGAGAGGGCTTCAGATCAAACACGAATCCCCACCCCCACCCCCACTCCCCCACACCATGCAAACTTTCTCAATAAATTATTCGCCCACTTCGGATCAAAGCCTGCTTTTGCAGCCTGTGACCTAAAAAGCAAATAGCATAGCCTAAACATAAAAGCTTCTTCTTGACTAGGTCAGTTTTATTACTCATTCCTTCCCGAACCCTTACAGTTCATTCTCTTATTTTCCTTGCCTGCTTAGTAGATTGCACTGCGAGTCCCAACCCGCCCAAGGAAGATGGGACCGGAGGGCCTGGAGGGCTGGTGTGTTCGCCTGGGGCCCTAAGAGGGGGAAAAAAGAAATCAGGCGAGGGGAAAAAGAAGTCAGCACCCTGGGAACCCAGGAAACAGGGCCAGGCTCGGTTGGCAACCCTCTGCCGAGATCTTCTGCCAAATGTCCTACTGGGAATTTTACCAGTGACAGGAGAGACAGTGCCACTCTGGGAGGAGAACCCAGCTCCCAAGCTCCGGTCTGTTTGCAAATATAAACGTTAAGGGAGCATCCTAACATTCTTCCAGGCTCAGAACTCTTCATTTTCTAAATGGGGGCCCGGCCCCTCCCTAACCCCTCCGGCACTTCTCTGAGAACAACCATAATCCCTCCCATTGACCTCTTGCAAACTGCTACTGGGTAAAACTTTGTACCTGGGAAGCCTGCAGATGAGGTGGGGGGTGCTAGGGGCAAGGGTAAAGTTTGGAAATCTGCAGAGACCCGGGATAACCAGTGCAATGTACCCTCCGGCATAAAGAAACTCGGCGCCCCTTCCCCGCCACCCCCCTCCCAGCAGGAGGCCTGAGGCCAAGCTGGTTTTAAAAAAAAAAAGTGCACAGGCCGGCTGCAGCGGCTAAGGGGATTAGAAGAGGGTTGCGCGCCTCCAGCCTGCCCCTGGCGGCGGGCGACAGGCACGCAGGCTGGAGGCGAGCCGGCGTGATTCCGACCGCGGGAGCCGGGAGGAGGAGCCGGAGGTGGCTGCTGGGGGCTCCGGCCCAGGCGTAGGAAGGGCAAGAGGCGGTTCGGGCCGGGGGCGGTGCCAGGAGGTGGGTGGGCTTGGCGCCCGGGGCGGGGGAGGGGTTTAGGGGACTCCGGGAAGGGCAACTGAGCCCTGGGTGGGGGGCGGGGGTACTGAGCGGGGCAGAGGTGTGCAGTTGAGGGACCGGGCTGAGCTGGCTGGGCCTCTCTGGAAGGTAGAGGAAAGCCTCCAAGCCGGTTTTGCAGACGTCCTCACCCTCCGGCAGAAAAGCTACGAGTCTCCAAGCTGACCCAGGATCCCCCCTTGCTCGGAGATGGGGATGTCTCAGAGCCCAGGGATGGGCGGGAAGGGACCATGGGGAGCCACAAGTCTGCACCCAGGCGGGGAGTGGGCGAGCGAGAGCCGCTCCGCAGGCGCAGGCAAGTGGGTGGGAAGGAGGGAGGGAGAGGGAGGAAGGAGGTGAGCCGGGAAGATGCCACTGCCGGGGGCGGGGCGGGGCCGGGGATCCGGCAGAAGGACTGCAGCAATGTTTGGTGGGGGCGGGGGCTGCAATGTCACTCATTTTGGGGTCAGGTGCGTGTGTCCCAGGTAGGGCCCTCCACTTGTCTGCTGCTCTTAGGTACCACCCAGAGTTTAGTAAGGGCGGAGGGAAGAGGGGGGGAGCTGCAGAGTCGTCCCCGAAGCGGGACGCGAACCAGCAGAGTTGGGAGAAGGTAAACAAGGGCCACGCCCCCTGCCGTCGCCCCGCGAGCGCGCACCCGCCGCTCCGGCCGTCGCCGGTACATTTCCACTCTCGCGGTGCCTCTCCCCCACCGGACTCCCGCGCAGCACCGGAGAGCTGCTGTCCACTACCCCAGTATGCACCCTGGCTGCCTGGGCTGCGCACCCAGCACTCACCTGGGAACGTTGTCCCCCGCCCCTTAAAAAGAAAAAAAAAAACTAATTTGTGCAATGTCTCTGAACCCAAGAACCGAGCATGCTGCCCCCGCGTGCAGCTCCCGCGTGCACCCAGCCTGGAGAGGGGGCGCAGGGCGGAGGCGGTGGCCCCCGGAAGGTGTCTAGGACTGGACCGGCTGCACGTGAGCCCAGCGCGGGGTCATGTGCATCGGCTCAGCTCGGTTCGGCACCCGGACGTGCTGCGTATCAACAAAATGAAACTCGGAGAGACAGAAAGGCAGATAGCTCCAGGTTTCCCGTGCCCCGGTGCCCGCCACTCGGCCTCCCCACCCCGCACCCTGGTAGCGCCGCAGCCCCTCGGGCCGGCCGGAGCCCGCGAGGCAAGTTGCAGCCCCAGCGCCCCCACCCACCCGCGCCCCCTCGCCGGCCCAGGGGCGCTTTTGCCGCAGTCATTAATAAAGAAGGTCGCCAGGCTCACCCTTCCAAAAGTTGTTGCATGCGCCCCTCTCAGCCTCCCCGCACTGTACTCTTTAAAACACGGCTGACCAACATGCGCAATCTCTCTCCCCAGTGCTGTGCGTCCCCCCCACCCCCCGCGCTGGCTTCCTAGAACAGGCAGCCAGCGAGAGAGGGAGCGAGCGAGCAAGAGAGAGAGGGAGCGAGGAGCACTGGCAGATCTGTTGAAAAAAAAAAAAAGCCCACAAAATAATGCCGTGGAGATGCGCAGGGCCCATCCGCTGGGGGCTGGCTCTTACCTTGCTCCGCGGTGCCCTCCCGAGGGGCGCTGCCCTCGGCTACGCGCGGCAGCGGGGGCCGGCGCGGGAAGGATGCTCCCGAAGCCAGGAGCTCCTGGGGCCGGCGCGGGAGGGCGGGGGGCGCGCATCCATCCGGGGTCGTGGCGAGGGAGGCGACCGGGCCGCGGCGTCCCCCAAGCCCCGCACCCCTGCTGGGAAGATGGTCAGCCCTCCAGCCCAGAGCTGGTGCCACTAGGAGTGGGCGCAAAGTAACTCCATGGACGCTACTCACCCCCCCAAAAAATAGCCTCCAACTGCGATGGCCGCGGTCGGCACCATTCACCAACCCCCTGTGTATGTTTCTGTTTCTTTTTAAACCAAGACTTCCTTGTGATCTCTTTAGAGGGGGAAAAAAAATGTGTTGGGGTGGGGGTGGGGTGGGGGCGGGCAAGAAGAGAGGGAGGGGGAGTAGCCACTTTTTTCTAATTCACTCGGATCTCCGCTCCCGGCACCCCCCTGTCGTGTCCCCCCCCTTCCCAGTTGTTTGGCTCCGGCGACAGTCCCAGGTAGCGTTGCGGCCCCCCCGGGGGGGTGCCCTACACGGTCACCGGCCCGCCTGCACGCGGGCCCGGACTCCTCGTGGACTCCGGGGCGCCCCCAGCCCGCCCTGTCCCCAGGGCCGGGCCCGAGCGCCGGCTGAGCCCGTACAAGTCCCATCAGGTCGGCTCACACTTCACACACTCACACACATACCCCGCCCCTCCACTCGCTCACTCACACTTTCTGCTCACACCCCGCCCCCTTCGCGCCCCAGACCCAGGCGGAGCCCCCCACAACCTAAAAAAAAAAAAAGCAAGCTTATACTTAAAAAAATCTTTTGGCGCCATATTAATGACGTACTTAAAATTTGCCATTTCTCCCTGCGTCAAAAAGACGTTTCTTTGCAAATAACAGCCTGGAGGCGACACTCGCGGAGGAAACGAGGCTTGCACGGAGTACCCGGCCCGCCCGCCCCACCCCCAGGGACTCTGGTGCTGGAAGACCCTCGCCCTCCGCCCGGTTTCGGAATCGCTGGTTTTAAAATCGAAATCGAATAAATCGCGTGGCGGTTTTTTTTTTTTTTTTTTTTTTTTTCAGCGCCAGAAGTGAGCAGAAAGTGCTGGCAGGAGTGCAGGGGAGGGGCGCGCATGGGGCTGGGGGAGGGGGCGCGGTCCTCCTCCCCCACCCACACCAAATGCAAACTAGCATCCTAGGCAGGGAAAGTTGAAATTGTGGGCGATCTCCGGAAGAGAGGGGCTGTCCTTAGGGGGAGGGGGTCCCTTCTTGGGCTCGTTGCCCCCTCCCCCTCGCGGGTGCCTCCTGGAGCCCGGTGCTGCCCTGCATTTCCGGGGGGGGGGGTGAGGCGCACTGTGATGGGTGGGTGGCTAGCAGGGTGGCAACATGTCCTAGCCTCAGGAGGAGTTTGCCTCCGGGTACCCCCTTCCTTCTGCCTCGTGCATCTTATAACCGCAAAGGGTTAAAAACCGAGGGGCAACTTCCCAGGGCTGGTACTTGGCAGAGAAGCGGGGCGCCCCTCTCCCCACCCTCTCGTTCTCGCCCCTCCTCCTCCGACTCCACTTCCCGACTTGACCTTGTGGTGCACAAACAGTGCTCTCCAATCCTCGCAGTTTCTGGAAGAAGAGCCTGCGCTCGCCAGGCGGGCGGGCTGTCGGGCGGCTAGCCGGCAGTGGCGGAGCCTTGGGTCTGTTCCCTGAGCTGCGGGCCACACCCACCCAACACGCTGCGCCTGGGGAGCTCACCTTCTCTCTAGGAAGGAAAAGGGCAAGCCTCCTGGTAGGCACGTGGGGGGCAACCTTTTGCCTCCTGGGAATGCTCCAGCTGGGGAGGTTGGCTAGCTTCGGGCTGAGGTTTGGGAAGCCTGGCCCAGCATCCCTAAGGCGTCTCTCATCTCCAGCATCCCTAAGGCAGCTCATCTAATCCTTGCCAACGTATTCTACCCCCTCCAAGATAATCCAATGATTTTTTTTCCCCCAACTCACCTTTGTTTTTGAAGGCAGGTGGATGAGTTTCAAATCCCTTTCCCTCTCCAAGACTGAAGGTTGTTTATTTTTCCTTTCCCCTCTACCCCCACCCCTCTTGCATGCAAAGATAAATATTCAATTTACATGAGATGACATTTATGTGACAATTAAGAAGATTCCCCGACGGAATGTTGTGAACACATTTGCTTATAGGAGAAATAAATCTAATAATAAACTCAAAACAGCTCAGATCCTCTGACAGGGAGGTTGTGTCTGCAACAAAGAGGGACAGGGGGAAAGATGAACCACACGCTTTCTGCAACAGAACTCAAGGAAGGAGAACTTCTCTTCTTTGGCCTTCATTCAGAGTCTAAAGAGGCGTGTCTGGCAAGAGGAGGGGCTGGCTCATCATCACCTCACAGTTAGCCCTGGCTCTGGGTCTCAGTGGTCCACTGAGAAGATTTTCCCAGGCCAAGGTCAATGTCTGCTAACAGGTGTTGGAGTCTGGGAATGCCCAACCTCGTGGTTAATGGCTTCTAATCTGGGCTTTCCTGCTCAGAAGGCTATGTGAGGCAGATCAGTGAATACATCTCTCTGGGTCTGTTTTCACCTTGGTGAGCTGAAGATTCCAGAGACCACATGAGCACATGCACATACTCATGTATGTGAACATGTAAATTTACATTCCCTATGAGTAAGGCAGGACCTGGCTAAGAGTGCACAGCACACGTGAGTGTTTGCTCATGTCTTTTTTTTTCTTATAAACTCTTTATTTTTTCCAATTATTTTAATGATGTGTAGGTGTATTTGCACCTACTTTTAATTATGTGTCTGCACACGGGCAGGTAGGGATGCGTGCAGGTGAGGCAGGCCAGAGGCATGGAATGCTCTCTGTAGCTAGGGTTACAGATGCTTGTGAGCCACTTAATGTGTATGATCGAGACCTGAACTCAGGTCCTTTGGGAGAGCAGCAAAGTGCTCTTAACTACTGAGCCTTATCTCCAGCCCCTGCCTTTTCTTTTTGCTGTTGTTGCTTATGATTGAACCCATGTTAGGCAAGAACAAGAGGACAATGCTCTCTCTTAGTCTCTCCCCTGAGGATACACACAAGAACTCCAGTATGCACAGAAAGAGGACTAGGAGAGGAACAGGTCAGAAACAGTGGGCTATATATGCTCAAGGTCCCGATAACTGTCAGACATGAATCCGGCATGAAGGTAGAGACACAATACACAGAAGCAGAGTCTGAAGTGACCCACAGATTTGGTCTTTGGCCTGGGGGGGTGGGGGGTGGGGTGTCTGTGCAGGAGAGGACAGGACAAGCTGTTTGCCTTGGCCATTGGGAGCCCATGAACTGGAATGGAAAAATGTCTTGGCAAGGAACCGACCGAGAGAAATGATAGAGGGAAGGAACACCTCCTGCGCATGCACTTCCTTCTGTGCCCTGTGTGCAAGCTGGTCCACTTCATCCCCACAAAAACCCATTACCCTCTTCAGAAAAGCCTTAGAAACTCAATGGTTTCTAAGGCTCGCGGTGGTGAGTGGACACCTAAGTGCAGGTGACCTTGGCACTAGTGTCATTGCCCTTTGCTTTTGCTACATGCCAGAGAAAAGTCGTGCTATTATCTAGTCATATTATGATTGATCTCTGCGAGAACAGCAGCTCTATTTAGTCCTTGACATAGTTTTCCAACTGGGGGCCAAACCAGGGCCCCCTAAACAGTCCTTAGGAAATACCACTGGCTTAGAACCAAAATCCCCTCCAGTCCTTGGATTCTACAGAGCTTTGTGTTACTGTCCAAGCCTAACCTTGGACCTGCTAACAAAATAACAAGTGAGGCTGGTTTTAATTCATTATGTACATAGCTTAATTAAACAAATATGAAATCTGTCTAGCCAGGCATCAAGGTTCACACCTATAATCTCAGAACTTGGGAAGCTGAGACAAGAGGACTGCCAAGAGTTAAAAGCTAGCCTGGGCTACACAGAGAATTCAACTTAACCAAGACAGCAAAATAATGAGGCAACAGGTT
>LR749506.1:759370-772760 GCA_902729485.2 Mus minutoides | reverse complement strand
GGGGGGGGGGAAAGGGAGGAAGAAAAATTTAAATTGTGTTCTAGTTTTAATTATGTGTGTGCCTGTGTGTGGATATCTGTGTGTGAATGCAAGCAAGGTACCTGTGGAGAACATGAGAGAACATGAGAGACTCTAGAGCTGAAATTACAGGCTCTGTCAGCCACTTGACCTGAATTCTAGGAACAAAACTCCTGTCCCCTGCAAGAGCAATCTCTCCAGCCCTGAAAATAAACAGACAGACAAGTAAACAAATAATCAATTGTGAGCCAAGACTAGCCTCAAACTCACTGTGTAACCCAGGCTACCCTCAAATTCTCTGCAATCCCAAATGCTGGGATTACAGATATGTGTTGGTGTGTTTGAAGATAATTAAGTGCTACAGTGAAAAGTTCAATTGCAAATCATAATAGTATAAGGTACAATTTTAATTTTTTTTAGATTATTTTTATTTTATGTTTATGGATGTCTTGCATGCATGTATGTCTGTGTTTTGTGTATATGCAGTGCCTGCAGAGGCCAGAAGAAGGCATCACATCTAAGGGGTACAGTTTTAAATTGGATGATCTGAGAAGATGCCAGGGAATGTGTGTGTGTGTGTGTGTGTGTGTGTGTGTGTGCGCGCGCACACACACACATGTATGAAGAAGGTGCATTACGAACCGAAGCTTCTTTTTTTTTTTTTTTTTGGTTTTTCAAGTCAAGGTTTCTCTATATAGCTCTGGCTGTCCTAGAACTCACTCTGTAGACCAGGCTAGCCTCGAACTCAGAAATCCACCTGCCTCTGCCTCCCAAGTGCTGGGAATAAAGGTGTGCGCCACCATGCCCGGTGAACCAAAGCTTCTTAACAGGGAGTTTAGGGGTACTCACCTCCATAAGTCTGTGGGAAGAATTCAGGGGCCTTGACTTTTGGTGGGCAAAAAGATCACATCTTCATTTCTATCAGTAAAATGTAGCATCTTCTTCAATTATGAATAAGGACAACAAATCTTTGCTCTTGAGTGCACCTGTGACGTGGTTCCTGGTAGGAATCACAGGTATTTTACAACCATTACAGTTGTTACTAATACCCTAGAATGCCATTACATATCACTACTTCAAATTATGCTGCACTTGTAATTTAATAAAGCACACATATTAGTGTGTTACACATTTCGAAAATATCTTGAGAGTTATATTTCAGTATAATTAGATTTCTTTGTAATTCATAGAACTTACTTCAAGGGCTTCAGTATGGTGGCTCACACCTACTATCTTACCCCTTAGTGGGGCTGGTGGAGGAGAATCAGGAGTTCAGGCCATCCTTGATGAGATAGCAAATTTGAGGTCAGCCTAGGCTGCCTAAGGTTCTAGATTCAACTCTCAGCATTGCAAAAAATATTAAAGATCTTACACTCGAGAGGAATCCATAGGTATCAGAGTACTTGAATACATGGCACAAACAAAGTTAAGAGGCTAACAGGTAGGTGCTCTTGGCAGAGTGTGCCATCTGTAAAGGGTGAGACTTTGTAGGGCTCTGTGGGACCTTGTAAAGGATATTTGGCTTTTGCTGAGTGACATGGGGGGGTGGGGGTGAGCGGAGAGTGCCGTACCGCTTAGATGTGATTTTACAGGTCACTAGGCTGTCACATGGAGAACAGACAGACTGCAAGCTCAAGACCCAAGCAGAAAGAGCATTTAGGATGGAGGGCGCTACTACCATGGACTCGAGTAGTGGCCATGAGGATGGGTGAAGTGGGCGGGTTCTGTATGTATTCTAATGGGATTTGCTGATTCTGTTAAAGAAAGAAGTGTTAAGAAAATTAGAAGGCCTGGTGAGATGGTGTAGCGGGGACAGCCAATCCTCACTGCCCAAGCTTTAATTTCCCAAATATTCTTGGTGGAGAAAGAGAGTAAACTCCTGCATGCTGTCCTCCAACTTCCACATGAAAGCTGCGGCAAGTGCAGGCCCATGCAGACGCACACATGCCCACAAACGTACAAATAAATAAGGTAAAATGTTTGTGTTAAGCCGGGCGTGGTGGCGCACGCCTTTAATCCCAACACTCGGGAGGCAGAGGCAGGTGGATTTCTGAGTTCGAGGCCAGCCTGGTCTACAAAGTGAGTTCCAGGACAGCCAAGGCTATACAGAGAAACCCTGTCTTGAAAAACCAAAAAAAAAAAAAAAAAAAAAAAAAAAAAAAAAAAAAAAAAAAAAAAAAAAAAAAAAAAAAAAAAAAAAAAAAAAAAAGAAAAGAAAGAAAGAAAAAGAAAATGTTTGTGTTAAAGAAAGCACAGCTACAAGAGTTTTGTCTTAAGCCAACAGGATGATAGAGTTGCCATCACTTAAGCCGAAGAAATGGAAGGAGGGGATTTGAGGAGGGGAGGAGCTTCTCTTTGGACACGTTACATCTGAGGTTCCTGTTGGGCATCCACCTTTAGGCCTCTCATAGGCAGCTAGACATGGCAGTTTCAACTTAGGCAAAGTGGGGCTGATGGATCTGGAAGAGGAGCCCTCAACAAAGGTATCATTAAGAGAGAGAAAGAAGGGGCTGAGGATGTGGCTCAGATGGTAGACTGCTTGCTGGGCACACACAAAGCCCTGGATTCATTCCCCGGCCTCCAATAAACCAGAGTGCTGGTGAGTACCCATTGTGATGCTGAGGTGCAGATGGAGAAACAGAAGTTCTGGGTCATCTTCAGCTACATACAGAGTTTTAGGATAGCCTGGGCTACATGAGATCCCGACTCAGAAATAAAATAAATCTAGGAAGTAAACCATTGAAGAAGCATCCAGAGAGCTGGAAGAAACGTGTGAAGCAGCCCCAAACTGCTGAAGGATCACCAGAGATTATATTGTGAAACTGGGCATAGTGGTTCAGGCCTTTAACTCCAGTGACTCTGCATGCTTGAGGCCAGACTGACCTGTTTAGGGAGTTTCAGCCCAGCTGCAGTAGACATTGAGACCCTATCGAAGAAGAAGAAGAAGAAGAAGAAGAAGAAGAAGAAGAAGAAGAAGAAGAAGAAGAAGAAGAAGAAGAAGAAGAAGCAGCAGCAGCTAGGCATGGTGTCGCTCACCTTTAATTCCAGCACTGGGGACACAGAGGCAGGCAGATCTCTGAGTGTGAGGCCAGCTGTTCTATACAGAGAGTTCCAGAGAAACTGGGCCAGCCTGGTCTACAGAGTGAGTTCCAGGACAGCCAGGGTTGTACAGAGAAACCCTGTCTCGAAAAACCAAACAACCAAACAAACAACCTGAAAGAACAAAGTGACTATTGAGGATGTAGATCTATAGACTCCCCAGCCTTGCTTTAAACCTGCTTACTGTGGGCATCAGGCTAGGACTATGTCTGTCTGCACAGAGAAACCCTGCCTTGACAAACAAAGCATAGAAAGTTTTTAAGGTTCAGAAACATGGAGGTGCCTGGTGACCTTGACAACAGTAGAGAGAAGCAAATAAAAACTTGACTGGGATCAAGAAAGAGGAGCAAGGGCTGTGGAGCATGGCTGACTGAATGTCAAGAGGACCAGAAGCTCTGTTAGCCTCTAGGATAGAAAGTTCAAGGGTTAAATAAGACTGCCTCAAAGCAACAACAACAACAACAACAACAACAAAACAGGTGCAGATTTCAACAGCCTGGGCTTGATCTCTACCGAACACACAGAGAAAAAGAGACAGACAGACATAGTCCTAGCCTGATGCCCACAGTAAGCAGGTTTAAAGCAAGGCTGGGGAGTCTATAGATCTACATCCTCAATAGTCACTTTGTTCTTTCAGGTTGTTTGTTTGTTTGGTTGGTTGGCTGGTTTTTCTAGACAGGGTTTCTCTGTACAACCCTGGCTGTCCTGGAACTCACTCTGTAGACCAGGCTGGCCTCAAACTCAGAAATCCGCCTGCCTCTGCCTCTCAAGTGCTGGGATTAAAGGCGTGTGCCACCACTGCTCGGCAGTTCTTTCAGTTTTTTTGCACTACAGTCTTAACACTGTAGTCCAGCTTGGCCTAGAATTCACTCTGTAGCCCAAGCCATCCTTGAATCCTGCCTCAGTCTCAGGTGCAAGGATTATAGGTTCAAGTCAACATGCTTGCCTTACTACATCAGAATTATTATCTTTTTTCACTTTAGTTTATTATTTACGTATTTATTTATTTATTTACTTTGGTGTTTTGGGACAAGATTTCTCTGTGTAGCTCTGGATGTCTTGAACTTGCTTTATAGGGCAGGCTAGCCTCAAACTCACAGAGATCCACCAGCCTCTGCCTTCCAAATGCTGGGATTAAAAGCATGCACCATCACTGTGATGGCTGTGGTTGTTGTTGTTATTATTATTATTATTGATAGAGAATCTTGAGTAGCCCATGATGGCCTTGAACTTGAACTTGAAGCTGAGGATGACCCTGAACTTTACTTTTTTATGACTTGACCTTCAATGTCTGATCCTCCTGCCTCTACCTTTGCAGTGCCTGGGATTACAAGTATGTACATCCACAGAAGACTGTGTACTGAGTCCAGAGTAGCATACATGCTAGCCTGAGCTACACCCTCTGCTCCTCCCCTGCCCTTGCCTGGTAGTCTTCTTTTCTTTCAGTATTCACTTATTTTATGTTTACCAGTATTTTGTATTCATGTATTTCTGAACACCATGTGAGGAAAAGTTTCCGGTCCCTGGAACGGGATTTTCAGATGGTTGCGAGCTAACATGTGGGTGCTGAGAACTGAACCCAGGTCCTCTGCATGAGTAGCCAGTGTCCTTAACCACTGAGCTCACTTTTTCCAACCTCCTTAGCTGGTCATTCTTGATCCTCCTCCCCGAGAACCATCCTTCGTGAAACATGAAGTTTGTGCGCATGATGTCAAACCCTCGCCTGGCAATCAGTAATTGCTCATTAGACAATAGATGTTCTTCCAGGACTCTTTCCTAAGAACAGAAATATCCTTTAAAATAACTTGCAATTTATGTCCTGAAGCAGAGGTCCCTGGTACCCTAAGTGCTTTAGTTGAAAAAAAATAATAGCTTAAGATTAATTCAGCATTTGTACACTGAATATTTATTGAGTGCCTGCTATGTTCCAGGCAACATTCAAGGGCTGGAGAGACAAACTCTCTGACTCAGTCATTTGAGTCATCCAGGTAGCCTGAGAGAGCAGCTGTGCCAGCAAACTTGCCAGCAGCCTGCCTCCGAAGATGGGTGGGGAGCGGAGGCCTCATGCAGGCTCCAGGCTGACATTCACTCACTTGGTGCTCAGGGCAGTGTCTCTTCAAAGATAACAAGTCCACAGATGACCAAGAAGGACCAAGGGAAGGTTCTGATCCATGAAGCCAGGGGAGGGGCTTGAACCTGTGTGTCTCAGAAGTTCCCTGTGGCAGCAGCCAGGTTGCCCTTGAAATCGAACGGGCATAGCCGTTAGTAAGCCAGGTCAGAGTCCTGCTCCTACCTGAAGCATTTGTGGAGGGACCCTGTGAGTGGAATCTGGAAAGATGCTTGTTGTACAGATACAAATAAGCTTTGCTGGGCTGGAGAGGTGGCTCAGCGGTTAAGATCAATGACTGTTCTTCTGGAGGTCCTGAGTTCAAATCCCAGCAGCCACATAGTGACTCATAACCATCTGTAATGAGATCTGATGCCCTCTTCTGGTGTGTCTGAAGACAGTTACAGTGTACTTACATATAATAAATAAATAAATAAATAAATAAATCTTTTTAAAAAATTATTTTCAGATGGTCTCACTGTGTAGACCTGTCTGGCCTCAGAGTCACAGAGATGGCCCCCCTCTGCTTCCCAACTACTGGAATTAAAGTCATAGCCCATCACTTCTGGCTTTTTTTTTTCCCTTTTCTTTTTGAGACAGGGTATCGTGTATTCTAGGCCAGCCCTGAACTCTCAGTATCGTTGAGGATGGTGAGGATGACCTTGAACTCTGCTCCTTTCGCTTCTACTTTCCAAGTTCCCAATGCTGGGATTACAGGGATGTGACACGGTGCCTGGGTTTCCGTGGTACTGGGGAAACAGACCCAGAGCCTGTGCATGCCTGAACAGCTCTGGCAACTAAGCTACGTTTCCAGCCTCCATATTTCCTATTATCTGTCGACATTTCTAGATTTCTGTCTTCCTCATCCATCTAGAGTCAGAAGTAAAAGGCGGCTTTAATTTGAAGGATGATTATCATTCCGGCCATTGCTCATTCAATAAATATCTGCTGAGTACCTACTGTGTGCCAAACAGACCCTTCAGAAAGAAGGCAAGGCCAAAAGTTCAAACCTCCTGGATGAAACAAAGAAACTGCAGCTGGGACTTGGGACCAAGTGAAAAGCCCCTCAAGGCTGTCTGTGGCTAAAGATTCTACCTTGGCAAGTTCTGAACTTGGCTCTGCCAAGTGCATGGCCGGGAGATGTGCCCCCCTCCCCCCTAGCCACAGGCAGCCAGTTCAGAGATGGTTCTGACCAGTCCCTGGAGATGTCTGGATAATGTGCCAGCCAGGCCACCTGTCCCCTCTCCTCCTCTCAGACCTAGCATGTTGGCCACAGATGGCAGAGGGCAGTGGAGATCCCATGGGCCTCCAGACACCACTCCAGAACCTGGCAGCAACCAGTAACTCCTGTCAGATCAGTGCCTACCCAACCAGAGTCCCAAGTGTGAGATGCCACACTCCAAGCTGAGGGGATCAGCCCCATTCAGGAACCTAAAGTACAGGTTCTAAAACAGGCTGAGTTGTGTAAACAAACATCCTTCTCCTCTTGTAGGGCTTCTGATAAATCAAAGCAAATTTCTCCATATTGCCAGACAGACACCCAGGCTTTCTCTATGCTTAGTTACAAGGGAAATAACTGGCCTTGTTAGAAATAGCTCACTTTTAGAAACACTCACAGGCTAGGTAGGTACGCAGCCAGGAAGTACAGTACTTGCCTCGCATGCACAAAGCCCTGATTTTGATCCCTTGAACCACATAACCCAAGCCTGAAAGTGAACATCTCTAATCTCAGCACTTGGGATGTAGAGGCAGAAGCACTCAAGGTCATCCTCGGCTAAACAGTGATCTCAAGGTTGAGAGCCCATCTCAAACAAACAAAGCAAAACGATAAAGTGTTGTCTTAGGAAACTGGGGTTAAAATGGTCAAAAGGATTTCTTTCTTTTCTCCTTTTGAGACAGGTCTCACTACGTGGTACTTGCTGTCCTGGAATTCACTACAGAGACCAGTCTGGCCTTGAACTCGCAGAGAGTTTGTTTCTGCCTTTGGGGTGCTGGGATTAAAGGTGGGTACCACCACAACCAGCACAGGAGGATTTCTTAAGAAGAGTATACAGCCGTAGTATTGCTCCAGTGCCCCCTTCTGTGATAAAGTATCTGGCTGGCTTAGTGTACATAAGGACCTTGTTGCTAGCCCCAGCACTGCAAGAAAAAAAGTTGACACAGGCATGGTTTTGGAAGATCAAGATCATGATTCAGACCTCACCTCATCGTGGTTCGGTTGGAAACCTCACGCCTGATGTCATCACAGTGGCTCTTGCCACTCATTCTGTGAGAGGAGAGATCCTATGGTCAGAAACAAGGAAGGAATTCAGGCCAAGCTCAGAGGTGCGTGGCAGCACACTCTTGGGAGGATTGGCTATGAGAGACATTCCCTTCGGAGGACAGGTTCCCCAGCATCTCACACACCTCCCACCAGGCCCAATCTCTTTCAGGTTCCATCACCTCCCACATCAGCACACGGGGACTAAGCTTCCGACCCATGGATCCTTGGGGGATGTGTCACTTGTAAACCACAGCAGATGTCGAGTCAGATGGGATAGGGAGGGGAGAAGATGGTCCAGAGCGGCTACTGGTGTCTGCCTGGGCCACTGCATTGCAGCAAGGGTATCAGAGAGTCTTAGAGGACTCTCCTGAGGACAGAGGTGCCCTTCATTTGGAGAAATGTGTCAGGAGCCTTCTGAGGTAAGGTGGGAACGGTGGCTCTTCAACTTGGGAGGAAGAGGAGGTGAGACTGTGTGGTTTGACTCCCAGCAGTCTCCTCTTAGGAGACCCTGCCTGGGTGGGCAGAGTAAAGACAACATCTGAACAAGGAGACAAGGAAGGAGCAACCTTGTGTACTTCCAGTATGTAGAAAGACCAGAAAAATGTGATAAGCAGAGCTCAAGAGAGGGCTCAGTGGTAAAGGGCACTGGCTGCTCTTGCAGAGGACCCAGGTTCAAATCCCAGCACCCACATGGAAGCCCACAATCATCTTTTACTCCAGTTTTGGGGAGTTAGAATGCCCGATTCTGACCTGCATGGGCACCAGACACACGAGTGGTATACAGACATACAAGCAGGCAAATCACACAAACACTGGTATACACAGAATAAGAGTCTTGGGTGGCAAGCATAGCTCAGGATACAAGGTACTATGCCACCCCATTCACAGTAGAACAAAATGAGTACATGACGAGTCCCCCTTTTTGTTTAGTTTAGTTTGGTAATGAGGGTGTAGAGTGTGCTGAATCTGAAAAACTCTGCTACTAAGCTGTACCCCAGTCTGAAAGCTGACATTTTATCTGAACACCTCAGAAATGCACGTATGGCCAGCCTCGGTGTGTGCACTTGTAATCCCAACCCATGGGAGATGGAAATGTGAAGATGAGGAATTCCGTGCTATCCTTAGCTGGCTGTTCTGGAACTCTATGTAGACCAGGCTGACCTCAAAATCACAGACATCTACGTGCCTCTGCCTCTTGAATGCTGCAATTAAAGGCACCATGCCTAGCTTTGTTTTGTGCTTTTTTAAGAAAAGTTTAATTATTAGATATACTTATGTGTATTTGTGTGTGCTTGCATGGGTCTATGTGTACCAGATGTGTGCAGGAGTCCAGTAGGTCAGAAGAGGGCATTGGATCCCATGGAACAGGTAGTTGTGGGTGCTGGAAACCAAAACCAGGTCCTCTGTAAGAACAGTGTCCTTAACCCCTGAGCCATCTCTCCAGTTCCAGTGGAACGTACTTGAAATCCCAGAACTTGAGAGAGAGCGAAGTAGGAAGATCAGAAGTTCAATGTCATCTTCAGCTCTAGAGTGAATCTGAGGCTATCCTGGGTTCCATGAGACCCTATCTAAAAATGAAATTTAAAGAGAGAGGGAGAGGGAGAGGGAGAGGGAGAGGGAGAGGGGTAAGTGTTGGGAAATAGGAAGGAGTGAGCTGGTCTTGGAATAGGGCCACCTCTGTGGAAGAGAGCTTCAGCTAAGGGACAAGTGGCACTTACTTTAAGACACTTGAGATACATTGTGCTGTCCCACCAGTCTGCTTCAAGTGTTGTGATCTGTGTGGCCTGGGCTTGTTTAGCGTTCTTTGGTGCCTAGAATCACGGTCTCTCTCTGGGATGCTTCCAATGGATCAGTTCAGATTCCGTGTTTTCTTTTTGTTTTGTTTTTCTTTTCTTTTTTTTTTTTTTTGGTTTTTCGAGACAGGGTTTCTCTGTATAGCCCTGGCTGTCCTGGAACTCACTTTGTAGACCAGGCTGGCCTCGAACTCAGAAATCCACCTGCCTCTGCCTCCCAAGATTCCGTGTTTTCTAAAGTCTGCTCATGGAACTTGTGCTCCAGCGGGGTCTCAGCAAGCCACATTCCTCTGTGGCCTGAGGGCCTCGGGTCAGATCGCTGGGTCTGGGACTGGGAATCAAGTGGAGTAAAGACAGCTGAGAAGTTTGGCCCTCAGAGGATGCTCACTCCTTTCGCAGGTAGGGTTCTATTTCTTCCCAGTATGTCCAGATGAAGTGTTTCCAGCCCCTGGGGTGACAAAGGCAGGCATAATTCATTACCAGGACAGTTACTAAGAACCCACTCAGGGCTGGGATTGTTTTTTAGGCGACAGCGTGTATGCCTAGCATACAAAGGCCTGTGTTCAGTCCCCAGCACCAAATCACCGGAACACGATGCCACATGCCTGTAACTCTAGTTCTCGGGTGGTAGGAGTAGGAGAATCAGAAGTTGGAAGCTGAGATGGCTTAGCTGGTAAAGGCACCTGCCACCAAGCCTGATTCCTTGAACTCCATCCCCGGGGCACACATGATGGAAGAAACTGACTTCTGTAAGTTATCCTCTCATCTCTGCTGGCATTCTGTGATGCACGAAGGAATAACTACACTCGCACCCACACCCAGACAAGTAAATGTAATAGAAATAATTCTTTAAAAAGAAGTTCATGGGGGCTGGTGAGATGGCTCAGTGGGTAGGAGCACCCGACTGCTCTTCCGAGGGTGATGAGTTCAAATCCCAGCATCCACATGGTGGCTCACAGCCATCCGTAACGAGATCTGGTGCCCTCTTCTGGAGTGTCTAAGGACAGCTACAGTATACTTACATATAATAAATAAAATAAATCTTTAAAAAAAAAAAGAAGTTCATGGTTGTCCTGGGCCACAGAGCAAGTTTAAGTCCAGCCTGGGTGGTGACAAGGGATGGAAAGACTAGGCTAGGGTTTAGGCTCTGAGCTGGTGAATCCTGCTGTGGCCTGTGCTCAGATCGGAATCTGCCCTTCTAGGCCTAAACCCTCCCTGACATCAGGTTATAGAGGTGTAGATCCTTGTACTACAGGAGGGAAGAAAGGCAAACCACAGCAGGTAGGAGGAGAGAGTCAAGGTTCAGTGTGAGCCCCAAAGTGGTGAGGCCCACCAGGCCCCAAGGCACCCCACTCCACTCAAGACTTCAGTCCTGGTTTTGACCAACCTCCTGCTGTGGGAAGTACTTCAGCATTCGGGGCAACTCCTTTGAAACCTTCTTGTTGGACTAAGGGGCGAGTGTTCTTCCTTTGGGCATTTTCCACTGGATATCCAGGACCTGTGGCTGTAGAGGAAGTGGTGGAGGTTTAGCTAGAGCCTCAGGGAGAGGCTTGGGATGGAGTCTCGCTAGATACCCACATCAGGAAGATGATGGGAATAAGAGAATTTTTCTTGAGTTCATTCCCATCTAGGCTAGTTGTGGGAATATTGTCTGGAATGTACTCTGACATGCAGACTGGGCAGGAGAGGCATACTGCAGGTTAAACAAAGAGGGTTGCATGGGCAGTGCATGCCACCCTAGAGGATGTCTGTCCCTAGACACTCCATTTCTTATGTTTCTGATCTCCACCTGCTCTTGGAACTTAAACAAAAGCTGGTAGATATTTGTGCCCAGTCCCTGATGGACAAGCATTCCTTAAGGGAAGCAGGTACCAGAAACTGGAGGGATGGCTCAGCAGGTAGAGGAACCCTCTGCCAAGCCCAATGACCTGAGTTCAAATCCTAGGAGATTTGAACTGTGGTAGGAGAGAACTGGTTCACTCAAGTTGTCCTGGGACCTCCACATAAACGTCTTGGCATGTATGTACGGTGTGCCCCTCCCTGTTTATTTGAAAGAGAAGAAGAAAGGGAAACAGGATACAAGATGAGGTAGGACGCAAGTTGCTGCTCACACGTGTCTGCTCTGTTCAGATGATGGGTGGGGAGGGGAGGAGAAGAGAAGGGAAGCCAGCAAGGAGATGCTTGTGTGGGGGCTGAGGGAAGGGGGAGAGTACTCGTACATATGCATTTGTGTCTGCCCTTTATCAGCACATGCCCACACAAGCCTAAGGCCATGTCTCTGGAGTCTCCGTCTTTTGAGCTATTTTCCCAGACAACCTAAAAATAATTTCCATCTAACTTGAGGCTTTGTGATTTGATGCACACGGTGCTTGCCTAGCAGATATACTTTTTAAACCCACGTTTTTAATCTAAGATCAACATCCAGTTCCAGTGAGTATGCATTATTTATGCATAGTAAGTACGGTGCAGCTAGAGCAGCCTGGAGTGAATCTGGAGAAGAATGGTCCCGGCAGGGTTGGTGGGGTGTCTCTGTAATTCCAGAGTTTGGGAGGTTGAGGCAGGATGGCTGCTGTGAGTTTGAGATCAGCACGGCTTATGTAGCAAGACCCACATGTCACCAAACAAGTAAGAAGGAAAGAGTCCTTATGAAGGTGACAAAATTAGAGGTATGCATGGGCTGACAATGACAGTGTGTAAAAGGACCCTGAGATCCAGGCGGTAAAGGCACTTTAAAAAAAAAGATTTCATTTTTATTTGTCATGCACGAGGGTTGTGATTCTATGTGAACCACAGGAGTCCCTGGTTCTTAAGGAGGTCTGAAGATGTCACTGGATCCTGTGAACTGGAGTTATGAATGGGTGTGAGCCACCACATGGCTCCTGGGAACTGAAAACAGGGTCTCTGCAAGAGCAGTTAGGGCTCTTAACCACCGAGCTGTCTCTCTAGCCCCTCAACTGACCTTTTAAAGTCTGCTTATTAGATGACTGAAGGGTGGGAAGATATGTGTCAGATGAAGAGAAAGATTGAAGGGTGTGGTCGACGGTGGAGATGTGACAAAGGGGAGGGAGGTATAAGTGGTGGCCTGTGATGAGCTGGTAGATCATGGTTATATCTGGATAGGTAGGGAGGACATAGAGGGGATAGGAGAGAAACAACACCCACCCCATTGTCTTCAGTGTCCTTCCCAGAACCTGGGAAGATGTTCCATTAGGAGACGAAAGAGATTCTGCAGAGATGAATAAAAAACAGACATTGGAGCCGGGCAGTGGTGGCACGGGCCTTTAATCTCAGCACTTGGGAGGCAGAGGCAGGAGGATTTCTAAGTGCGAGACCAGCCTGGTCTATAGAGTGAGTTCTAGGACAGCCAGGGCTATACGGAGAAACCCTGTCTCAAGAAAAACAAAACAAAACAAAAACCCAAAAAATACAAAACAAAACAAAACAAAACCAGACATTGGGTCTAGAGATGGCTCAGGAGTTAAGACTCCTCTTGCAGAGGACCCAAGTTCAGTTCCCAGCATCCATCTTGGATGTTTCATGACTGCCTGTAACTCCAGCTCCCAGGAATCTGGCACCCTCTTCTGACTTCTGCAGGGAACACCGCCCCCCCATGCCCTTGTGCACCCCTTCCCCCACATACACATACATAAGAAAGAAAAATAACTCTTAAAAAGTTAAGGAACTTAGTTAGGCTGGGCAGTGGTGGTGGCTCGGGCTTTTAACCCTAGTACTCGGGAGGCAGAGGCAGGTGGAACTCTGTGAGTTCACAGGCCAGCTTGGTCTACAGTGAGTTCCAGGACAGCCAGGGCTATACAGAGAAACCCTGGCTTGGGGCAAAAAAAAAAAAAAAAAAAAAAAAAAGGAGCGGGGCTGGTGAGATGGCTCAGCGGGTAAGAGCACCCGACTGCTCTTCCGAAGGTGATAAGTTCAAATCCCAGCAACCACATGGTGGCTCACAACCATCCGTAACAAGATCTGGCTCCCTCTTCTGCAGTGTCTGAGGACAGCTACAGTGTACTTACATATAATAAAATAAAATAAATAAATAAATATTAAAAAAAAAAAAGAAGAAGGAGCTTGTGATGGGCCATGGCTCTGGATTATCCAGGT
>LR749506.1:677349-758375 GCA_902729485.2 Mus minutoides | reverse complement strand
GTCTCCTGAGGGAACCCTTGGACACTGACATCGCTGTGTGGGCGCCTGCCTCTGGTGTAGGGCCCCCTTCATCCACTGCTCAGGGCTCAGGTGGGGCGTCCTTCTCACTGCAGTCGCATAGAGTTCCATGTCCAGCCTGGCCTTAGAGCCTTGAATCTGGTCCCTCACCCAGATCCTAAACACTTTTCACTGTTTCTGCCAGACTTCCCACCTGGGCTTGGATGTCTTCGCCACAGGGTGCACACAGAAGCAAAGCCATCCGGGACTCCACAGCTCCTGAATGCTGGGTGGGCTTTTGTGCTCAGGACCCCAAGTCCCTCCCAGAATCTTCCTCCAGCCACTCAAAGACCCACAGGTTTTCCTCGGCCCCACCTAGACCAGGACTATAGTGGATTACAGGCCGGCTGAAAGACCCTTGGCCCAACCATGTCCCTTACCTGCCTGTCAGTGTCACCCTGAGAAGGCTTAGGCCCTGGGAATACCTGGGTATTTCCCCTTCAGGAGCCTGACAGTCTGTTGAGAGCAGGTTCTAGTCCTAAAGGAGAACTGTCGCAGGAGCTGGGAATGGGCTCTTCTGTGGGGCTTGCCCACATCAGCAGCCTCTGAGGCCAGAGAAACCAGGCAGCCCTGGCTGGCAGCTGAAGTGGTCTCAGGCCTTCTCGTGTATGCCTGAAGCTTTAGGGCTCCCCCTCCCTCCGGCCTCTTTCCTCATCCTGGCTAGCACACAGCCCTCTGGCTGTTAGTGGCCTTTGGACTAGGGAAGTTGCAGCTTCTGGGGCCCCATGCCAGGCTGGCACTCATGGCAATCAGGGAGAGGCTCAAACTGTAACTCTGTAGCACCCACAGGGCAGTCCCACAGGGCCTTCAACCAGCCAGTCCTGTTCTGCCTTTTCTTGCTGAGAGGTGGAGTTCTGAGCTGGACCTGGAGGACATCTGGGAAGGGAAGCATACAGAACAGACCTGGCTGCAGGCACCGTGTAACCACTTACCCTCAGCCCTGTGTGGTGCTATGGAGTTTGACCTCTGGGAGGATGGAGGCCCTAGCTACTCCTGCATCCTTGGGGCAGAAGACAGTGAGGCATGCTCATCACCAGATCCCCCAGGGGCCCAAAGACTCATTTAGGTGGGTGAGCCAGTCATGTGTAATACAGAACTATTTCAGGTCTCTGAACCGCTAGTCTGTCTAGTCTGGGGTTGCCCAAAATAGCCAGTTAATGGAAGCCAGTGTCTGCAGGAATGGTTAGGGTCCCGAGGCTCCTGTTGTCCAGTTCAGTTCCAAGTAGGATGTTAGAGGTTAGCCTCAGCCCCTGCACCCCACTTCTTCCCCTTCTCCCATCCTAGGCATGGTTTGTTCTGCCACCTAGAAAACCTGAGGGGATGCTGGAACTCCTACCCTAACATGCTTCGAGGCAGCAGTCATGTAGCTTCCACAACAAAATGCTCCTTAGATAGATGGCTTCGTGGGAAACTTCACGGTGCCTAGGAGAGAAAGAGTTCCCAAGGCTTTAAACCTGCTGCTCAGGTGGAGGAGCCATCTCGGTACCAGGCACGAGCCCCATTCTGAGGCACAAGCCCCATGCAGGAGGTCAGGTTGAGACAGCTGGGTTGACTTCTTTCTCCAAGATCATTCTTCTTGCCCTTTTCCTAAGGAGCACCGTCATGTAGGGCCGTTTACTTTACCACACAATACCCAGAATGTTGTGTTTTATAAAAAGATGAGGAGCGAAGGAATATGTTTGGTGGAGGTGCAGTCAGGTGTGGGGAAGGGGTTGCCTCCAAGGACCATGTTTGAGGCATCCCTTCCTCCTGAGGGACCAGCCACATGATGGTATAGAATAGAATAGAATAGAATAGAATAGAATAGAATAGAATAGAGTTTATTCAGGGCATGGGGAGGGGAGTTAAGAGGGTAGTAGAGACAGAGAAAGGCAGAGAGAGAGAGAGAGAGAGAGAGGCCAGCCATGATCATGTGGCTGGGGGGGGGAGGGAGGGGGAAGCAGGACTAGAGGACAGAAGGAGAGCAAGAAGGCAAATGGGGGCGCAAGCAGCCCCTTTTACAGTGAGTCAGGCATACCTGGCTGTTGCCAGGTAACTGTGGGGCGGAGCTTAGACAAAATGCTAACACATAGGGACCTCTTGACCCAGGTCCTGCTTCCTAGGTCTTGAATTCAACCACTCAGTGTCAATCTCAGCTGGGTTTGGATGTCCCCCAACAAGCACAGAGTGGCCCTAGTAGCCCCCGTCACGGGCTTGGGCCTCTACTAAGGGTAAGAAATCCTGCTTGTCTCCACCGTCTCCTCCCCCACACCTGTAGTTTGTGAGCCACCTTGAGAATGGCATCCCTGCTAAGAAGCATGAGACATACAGGGGCACCCAAAGCACACCCTTGGGAGAGCAGAGCCAGCTTGCTTGGCATTTTCAGATGGTCGTGCATGCGGCAAGATCTTGCTGTGTGCAAAGTCCTCGTTATGGTCTCAGAGACCACAGGATCAGCCTGCTCAACTTGAGACCACTTATCTAGGGGTATAATATTACAGCCCAGCAAACCTGACCTCTTCTTAACTCCCTGGGTAGCTGAGGATGACCTTGAATTCCATGCCTTAAGTGCTGGGGTTACAGGGGTGTATCACCATGCCTGGTTAATGGACTGAGAGGTTTGAACCCAAGCAAGCAGTCTACCAACTGATCTACACTCCCAGTATCCCCAATATTAAAACATTTAAAAAAAGATTTATCATATATATGTACATATATATTTATATGTATACATGTATATATATATTGGATAGTG
This sequence comes from Mus minutoides, assembly GCA_902729485.2. Classification (NCBI taxonomy): domain Eukaryota; kingdom Metazoa; phylum Chordata; class Mammalia; order Rodentia; family Muridae; genus Mus; species Mus minutoides. Next base: position 755,584 of record LR749506.1, on the reverse strand, counting down.
ACATATTGGATAATGACACACACATATACACACATATACATATATATATATATATATATATATATATATATATATATATATATATACACACACATACTGTCATTGTCTTCAGACACACCAGAAGAGGGTATCGGATTATAGATGTTTGTGAGCCACCATGTGGTTGCTAGGAATTGAACTCAGAACCTCTGGAAGAGCAGTCAGTGGTCTTAACTGCTGAGTCATCTCTCCAGCCCCCACCCCATTTAAGACATTTTTATTTACTTATTTTTATTCCTTGTATGTGTGATGTGTGTGCATGTGCAGGTGTGTGTGTGTGTGTGTGTGTGTGTGTGTGTGTGCACACGCACATCACACAGGGCCGTGGCATGTGCTCAAGTGCATGTATGTGTGTATATTTGTCAGAGGACAGTCATGGGTTGGCAGTCCTTCTGGGTTATCTGGTCTACCAACTTCCAGGGATTCTCTTGTCTCTGTGTCTCTGCCTCTGTTATTACAGTTCCTTCCCTTGGGAAGATGTAAACACAGTCTTCCCTTCCACTTAATGTTCCAGAGACAACCAGCCAAAGTTCACTCTGTGGAACCAATGAAGTTTCCTGAGAGTATAGGTGAGGGGTTACCTACAGGGGTGTGCCCAGCGGGGATGAACCTCCTCCCCGTTCTTTCCAGAACTATATACTCCAGCTCCTCTCCCTGGCATGTGTGATTAGGGAAGATTTGCATACAGCATGTGGCAGGGAGCAGCTGGAGCCTCAAGCAAGGATCTCCTGATGGTCCCCACTCCTTCATGAGGGCATGTGAAGAGCCAGCAAACCCAGTGGGGATGATCTGTTGCAGGTGCACAGGTAGACACCCTCCCACCCAAGATGGCAGTTGCTAGGCTCAGAGGATTGTTGCCTGAGGGAGTACTTCAATTACAGATTTGTGTTCTGAGGCTGCTCTGAACTCAGGTCCTCACGCTCGTGTAGTAAGTGCTTTATTCATAGTAAGTGCTTTTTTCAGTAAGCCACGGTCTCAGCCCCCTAAACATTAATCTATGTGCCTGTGGGTACCACTTTAAAGTAGGATCACCCAAGACCACTAGAGGGTATCAGATCCCTTTGAACTGGAGCAAAGGATACTTGTTATGGGTGCTGGGAACTGAACCTGGGTTCTCTGCAAGAGTAGTAAGTGCTCTTAACCACGTCGCCAATTCTCCAGGTCTCCTCGGAGCTCCTCTTCCTGACTTCTTCATGTTCTCTGATGTCCTTGAGCAGCGATAGGAAGAGGGCACTCCTCCACATCCCTATGCTTGCCTTTCCTCAGAAGCTCATGCCTTCTCTTAATCCTGCCCTAAAACCACATTCTAACCCTGGAGTCAATACCAACCCCACCTGGATAACTGAGTTAGTGACCTTGTGCAGGTACCTAATGTCTCTGGGCTTCCTTTGCATCATTTGCATGGTAGAAATAATGATCACTCATATCTTAAACGTCATTGTGAGACTCAAAGGTCAGATAGAGTCTGGGAATATTGCAGGTGTACTCCACCCCCAGCTCCAGTGCTAGGGATGAGGTTTCAGGGCCTTTCTGACACTGTGCAAACACTCTATCCTCAGCCCACAGAGAATGCTTAATAAATAACAGGTGGGGATTGGTGCAATGGCTCAGTCAGAAAAGGGGCTTGCAGCCAAGCCCAAGGACCTGAGTTTGATTCCTGGGCCCCACATGGTGAAGGACAGAATGGACTCTTGCAAATTGTCTACTGATCATCACATGTATGCCTAAATAAATAAGACCATAAAACCAGTGAGTGCGATGATTACTGTTGCTGAGAGAAAGTCCTTTAAGCTAGCCCCTCCTGTGTCTCTCCTTCCATGCTCCCATGCTCCACCCTTCTCCCTCCCTCTAAGCCTCCTGACACTGGGGGGTGGGGTGGAGGGGAGGTGGACAAGGATCTGTACTGAAACATCCTTTGTCCCTGCTAAACCCAGGAGTCTCCTGGAACCCAGTGCCCTCTGTCTTCAGCCACATATTCACTCCTGACAAAATTTCAAGAATCAGAATTCTGCTTTGGAAGCCAAAGCTAAGAGAGAGAGAGAGAGAGAGAGAGAGAGAGAGAGAGAGAGAGAGAGAGAGAGGCGGTATAGAAGGGACACAGCTGGGGACACATCAATCAGCTCTTCACACGTGTGTGACTCAGTGGCTCTTGTCTCATCAGACACCCTTGCTCTGGGACTCTCCTTTCTCGAGAAAACAGAAAACAAAGTTTGGAGCCAGGCACTGGGCCCGAAGCCTGGGCTCTGGGGCTGACCCACACGCCGCAGAAACCTTACCAGAGCTGATGATTCAACTTCCTGCCTATTGAGAGAGCCCTGACCACAGAGGTTTCCTTGCTGGGAAGAGGGAGCAGCTCCCTTCGGAAGGTTAGCTACGATGGGATAAGTGCCCACCACATACCTCAAGGACCCGAGGACCGGGCAGTGCGTGGGCAGACTGCAGAGGGCCATTCTAGAGCCCTCTGTCTTCTGAAGCCTGGTCCCTCTGGGTTAATAGTTGCCAAATAGGGTGACCAGCTGTCTGCTTTGCCTGAGACTGCCCTGGCTTTAACACCTAATATCCAAGACCCTAGGAAATCATCTGTCCAGGGCCAACCACAGCCGCTGGCCACTCTATCACTAACCATGACTTACGGGCTGCGGTGACTGGCACTCTAAGCCCTAGGACAGAACATTCTAGACTAGAGAAAGGACAAACTATGCCCCAAAGGCCACATTTGGCCCACCCTCGGGTATTTATTTAACCCATAAGCTAATAACAGTTTTTACTTTTTTGTTTTGTTTTTAATACTAGATCTCATGTAACCCAGCCTGACTTGGAACTCATTATATAGCTAGCCCAGAATGACCTTGAACTTCTGATCTTTCTACCTGTGTTGGTTAATTTTCATCTACTTGACACAAACTATAGTTACCTGTGAAGAGGGAGCCTCAAGGAAGAATTTCTCCCCCAACAGACTGGCATGTGGGCATGTCTGTTGGGCAGGCCCTACCTACTGAGGGCGTGTCTGTTGGATGGGCCCTCCCTACTGTAGGCGTGTCTGTTGGATGGGTCCTGGCCTACTGAGGGCTTGTACAGACCCTAAACAGATGGTCCTGGATTGTATAAGGAAACAAGTTGAGCAAGCCACGGAGAACGAGCCAAAAAACGTTTCTTTGTGGCGTCTGCTTCGGTTTCTACCTTGAGTTCCTGCCTTGGTTTCCCTGTTTGATGGAATAAAAAGTGTAAGATAAAATATACCCTTTCCTCCCCAAGTTGCTTTTGGTCAGATTATTTGTCATAACAATAGAGAAGTAAACTGGGGACACCATCTCTGCTTCCCAAGTGCTGGGCCTAGTGGCTTATACCTGGTTTGCAGTGTGTTGGGAATCAAACCCAGCACTTTGAGTGTGGTAAGCAAGAACTCTGCCGTCTGGGCTACAGCCCAGCTCCAGAGTTTACAATTTTTAAATAGCTGAAAAACAAACTTAAGAATAACACCTGATGGCATGTAAAAGTTATGTAAGGGCCTGGAAAAATGTCCCAGCAATAAAGAATGCTTACCGCCAGGGCTGGAGAGATGTCACAGTCGTTAAGAGCACTAACTGCTCTTCCAGAGGAGCCCGGATTGATTTCCAGTACCTAGATGGTGGCTCTCAGCCACCTATAACTACACTCCCAGCAGATCTGACAGTCTATTCTGACGTCCAGTGGTATCAGGCACACACACATTCAAGCAAAACACCCCCCACACACAAAATAAAAGACAATGCTTACTGCAGCTGGGTGTGGTGGAACTCACCTTTAATCCCAGCACTGGAAAGGCAGAGGCAGGCAGAGCATAGTCTGAGACTAGCATATTCTACCAAGCCAGTTCCAGGTCAGCCAGGGCTATAAAGAGACTCTGTCTCAAAACAAAAATAATGTTGACTGCACTTGTAAAGGACCCGGTTCAGTAAACATGGTGGTTTACAACCATCTGTAACTTAAGTTCCATGTGGTCTAATGCCCTCTTCTGGTCTCCTTAGGCACCAAGCATGTATATGGTACACAGACATCTATACAGTCCGAGCATTCATACTTATAAAATAAAGTTACATGGAATTCAAATTTCAGATTTCAGTGTACATGGATAGGGGACCTGGCTTTGCTAGTCATTTGCATATGGTCTCTTGCTTCCACCCACATGGGTGGAGCTGGTTTCCCTGCAGACCATCCTTAGGGACCCATGAGCGACAAAGCCAGTGAGACACCTCAAATGACCCTTCCTGAAAGCAGATGGCCTGCCTGGTTCTAGAACAGGGCAGAGGTGTGTGTGCATGAGAGAAGGCAGTGGTGACTTAGTAAGGAAACGCTAATCTGGGGCAGGGGAGCTATCAGAGGTCTGCAGGCACTGAGCAAGGCCAACATCAGCACATGAGCTTCAAGGCAGCGGACAAGGCAGCGGTCCCCTCTGAGACTTAATTTGCCCGTCTGTACAGTGGAGTGAAGGGAGAACAGTAGGAGCCATCCTTCTCTGTGGTTTCACGGTCTAGACATCTGTCAGACAGACCTCTACTCTCCAATAAGTCATCCATATCAGGGACACTCTGTGCCCAATCAGGACCCAACCCTAGATCTCTTCAGTCCATTGGTTGGGTGTCTTTATGGCTTGAAGGCAGACACTTCATCCCATTCAGACTTCCCTTAAGGGTCTCAAAGAGCCCATGGCACACTTGACACTCTTAGGGCCTCTTGCTGTTGGCAGGTTCTGTCGCATCCTGTCATGGGGATGGGAGTACTTGCCCTGAAAGCAGGTGTAGATGGGCCACAGTCCAGCACCTCCTCCCCCATCACTGGAAGCCTGACAAGTGCCCAGACTGCTGGCCCTGTGTGCAGGCAAGCTGAGCTGAGCCAGCAGGAAGTACATAGGCTTTGAGAGTTCAAACAGCAGAGAGAGAGACTGGGCTCATGGCCAAGGCCAGCCCCTCCACCATCCTGCCTTCAAGCTACCACAGGTGCAACTCCCTCTATCTCCCCTCCCCCTCTCTCACTCTCTCCCTTCCTTCCCTTCCTCTTCTTCCTCCTCCCTCGCCTCCCTTTCTCCTCCTCATCTTCCTCCTTCTCCTCGTCCTCTTCTTCCTCCTCCTCCTTCTTCTCCCCTTCCTTTCTTTAGATAATCTTACTACACAGCCCAAGCTATCCTGGAACTCACTCAATAGTTTGGCATAACTTTGAATATATGTTCCCTCAGCCTCTGAAATGCTTTTCCAGAGAGCTAAGGAAGAGGGCAATCTTGAAAGGCCTTGGGGAGCCAACCTCTGCTGAGCCTCTACAACGCCCTACACAGTTTGCTTAGACAAAGCCCAGGCCGGGACAAGTCCTCTTCAGGCTGCCTGGGGAGCCTCCCTCTGATGCTTCTGTATCTTCCTGGGCTGGGACCCTGGTAAGTCATCTCTCTTTTCCTATGTCCCCAGAACTCTGTTTGCTGACCTCAGGTTTGAACTCTTAGGAGAATCAAGGACCTGCAGAGGTTGACACAGGATGAGCTGTAGTGGTTGAAATTGCCCTGGTTCTGGGCTGGCCCTGGAATTCTTGCATGGAGTGGCTTGGGTCACAGGGGCTCTCTCTCTCTCTCTCTCTCTCTCTCTCTCTCTCTCTCTCTCCTCTCTCTCCACACATATATATATATATATGTGTGTGTGTGTGTGTGTGTGTGTATACATATATATACACTATATATATATACACATATGTGTGTGTGTGTGTACATGTGTTTATGTGTGTGTATATTTACTTGGTTATTTTATGTGTATGGGTGTTTTGCCTGCAATGTATGCCTGTATACTTTCTGCAAGCCTGTGTGTCAGAGGTCAGAAGAGGGCATTGAACCTCAGATGGTTGTGAGTTGCCTTGTAGGTACTGGAATTGAACCAGGTCCTTTGGAAAAGCAGCCAGTACTATTAACAAACAAGCAAACAAACAAATGTATGTGTGTGTACATTTTAAGACAGTGTCACATGTAGGTACTACATGTGTGTACACTCATATCCAGCTTAAATAAACTTATTAAAAATGTATTTTCCAAGATAGCCATAGTAGCATATGCCTTTAGTTCCAGTATTGGAGAGGCAGAGGTCTTTGTGAGTTTGAGGCCAGCCTGGTTTACAAAGTGAGTTCCAGGGCATTCAGACCTACATAGTAAAACCCTGTCTCAAAGACCAAAACCAAAACCATACCAAAACAAAGCTGACAAAAATTTGTTTATGTGTGTGACTGTTTTGTTCCCATGAACCAGGTGCATGCCTGGTGTTATCAGAAGTCAGAAGAAGGTATTGGAGTCCCTGCAACTGGAGTAGTGGGTGGCTGTGAGCTGCCATGTGGGTGTTGGGAATTGAACCCAGGTTCTTTGCAAGAACAAGTGCTCTTAACCTCTGAGCCATCTCTCCAGGCCTCTTAAATACACTTTAAAAAAAGAGATTTATTTATTTATTTATTTACTTATGTATTTAATGTATGTGAGTACACTGTAACTGTACAGATAGTTGTGAGCCTTCATGTGGTTGTTGGGAATTGAATTTTTAGGACCTTTGCTTGCTCCAGGTCAACCCTGCTCATTCAGTCCCTGCTTGCTCGGGCCCAAAGATTTATTTATTATTATAAATAAGTACACTGTAGCTGACTTCAGATGCACCAGAAGAGGACCTCAGATCTCATATGGGTGGTTGTGAGCCACCATATGGTTTCTGGGATTTGAACTCAGGACCTTTGGAAGAGCAGTCAGTGCTTTTACCCTCTGAGCCATCTCGCCAGCCCCTTAAATACACTTTTAACTGAAGAGTAAATACACACAGAAAATGCTCCAATCCTGCCACCTCTCCTGTGTGAACAGAACAATACCTCCAGCCCAAGGCTCCTGTGTGCTCCACCAGTCCCATCCCAAGGGCAGCCGCTGTCTCAGCCACCACACACATGAGGTTCATCTGTTTTTGAACTTTGTCAATGGAATCTTGTAGTACGGGCTATTTTTATGTCTGGCTTCTGTTCACTCGTGTTGTGGAGGACAGAACACTTTGCCCAGCCTCTTGCTGTACTGTGTTCTATGACTGTCACTGCTAGGGAACGAGGACTGCCTGTGTTTAACATTGGAGGTGACTGCTGAACATGTGTCACTGGTTTTACATGGGGGGGAGGGGCTCACAGCTTTTATGATTACCTGAAACTTCAGGTGATATCACTAGAAAGGTTTAAATTATCAGAGAGGGAACCTGTGAACCTGTTTCTTCATTCTTTCCTCCTTCGTGGATACTCAGTTTGTCATGTAGCTCAGGATGACCTTGAACTCTTGATCCTCCTGCCTCAGCCTTCTTATTGTCACCATACCCAGGTTATTCGGTGCCGAAGATCTAACCCAGAGCTGTGTGTACACTAGGTAAGTAGGTCTACAGACCATTCGTTTCTTTACTTATTTGCTTGTCTGTTTATTGGGACAGGGTCACACTCTGTAGCTCTGACTGTCCTGGAACTCACTCTGTAGACCAGGGTATCCTCAAACTCATAGAAATCCCCCTGCCTCTGCCTCCAGAGTGCTAAGATTAAAAGTGTGTGCCACCACCACTGGCCCTTCATGTATCCCTTTCAACCTCTCATTTCTGGCAAATACTTGCTGACGTGTCATGTGACTTCTCTGACGATGTGAACCACTGTCTTTTCACCCGACATAGGGCACCACCAACAAACCAAACAAGCCTATCCACTCAAGCCCAACTTGGCGAATGAATGTGTTTATTGGACTCATGTATAGGAGACTGGGTGAAGAGTTACAGGAGCATAGGAGACTCAAAATCAGTCATGAAGAGTCTCACTGCAGCACAGAGCAAAGAGGCATCCGTCTTCAGTTTACTTTCTTCTTTCTATATGCTCTCGCACCTTCCCAAGGTTAAGGGAAGCTAAGGGCAAAACAGAGAGTTGGGAAGCATCCTCCTCTCCTTCAGGGGACCAGAAACAGCAGGGACCTTTTTATCTGTTGCCATGACTACAGGACCAAAGGTTTCCGTGCTCTGGGATGGTAAGGGGACAGTCATCTTGTGACTAAGGGAAAATTCTGTATGTGCCAACTCCCAAACAGGGTTCCAAGATGGTGTTCTATGGGATGGGAGTGGGCTGACCCTAAGCTAAATAAACTCCAGAGCTTAGGCGGACGGAATGTTGGGAACCTGCAGAAAACACATATTGGGAGGACCTTAGTCCCAAAGGTCACAGAGCCCACTCAGGCGGCACAGAGGGAGGCCCAACCCAGATCAGACTACGGGATCGGAAAACTGAGGCTGGGACATATCCCCACCACCTGAAAAGCTTAGTTTTTTGACTGTGGATGCACACATATGGGGTTAGGTACTCCAATGTTGTCACATAAAGAAAAAGAGAGGTCTCCTTATCTATTCCAAGGCTGTTGCTTCGAGGGACTAGAGGTTAGAAGGTTGTTCCCAGAGCCTGGAGCCTGGAGGGGAAGGTCTTGATCTGGTCCATTTCTGAGCCGGCTTTCGTTACCAGATTTTAAGATAGAAGTCTTGACTCTGGCAGTCCCAACAAGCTAGACTTGGCCCTCTGTCTACAGTACACCACTTAAAGAGATACTTAGCGGCTGGAAAGATGGCTCAGTGGTTAAGAGCACTGACTGCTCTTCCCTTTGGAGTCTTGAGTTCAGTTCCCAGCAACCATATGGTGGCTCACAACCATCTGTAATGGGATCCGATGCCCTCTTCTGGTGTGTAGGAAGACAGCTACAGTACTCATATAAATAAAATAAATTTAAAAAAAAAAAAAGAAAGAAATACTTAGCGACCAAAGGTAGAGAAAGGATATTATTTATTCAGAGTGGTTTGCTCTGTGACGTTTAGATGAAGGGGTCCAAGGACTCCATGTCCATCCTTTTAGGTTTAAAGACAGGGCAAGAGGCGTGAGGACCAAGCAGACCTTGCCCGTCAGTCTCAGCTCAGGTCTGCCTTACAAAGTGGTCCAATAAATACAGTCGCTAATCCACCAGGTGCAGAGAGAGAGAGAGAGAGAGAGAGAGAGAGAGAGAGAGAGAGAAGCCTCCTCACCCATGGATAGTTCTCCTCATCTGGGGTGCGAGGGTTCTAGGTGTCCTCTGAGTTGTGTGCTGGATGTCTCAAAGGAAGGTTAAGGAGCACCTCTCACTGAGGCTTCAAGCAAACCAGAGGGAACGCAGCCGAGACGCCGGCTTTCATCCCGGTTTTCATCGCCTTTCTGAGTTCTTTGTCATTGTGAACACTACAAGCAGGGTTGTTTCTCATCTCTGGGCCTCATCTTCCTGTCTGTCTTCCTGGAAACTGGGAGGGTGGAGCTGGGGAGTCATTTTGTTTGTTTATTTTGGGGTGTGTGTATGTTTTCAAGACAGACTCTCACCATGTAGCCCTGGCTGGGATTAAAGCTGTGAGGTTACTGTGCCTGGCTAGGGGCTCAGGAATCTGGCTTGGGAAAGGATTCTCTCAAGGTTTGAGCAGAGTCATCCCTCAGTGTGAGGGGCTCGGCTTGAAGGCTGGCACCATGGCTAGCTCACCATAGTGGGGGACACTGACAAAGGTCAGTCAGTTGCTTTGGCCTCTTTGCGTTCTGGATTGTTGGTGAGAGGAGCTGGTCTCTCTGGAGATTACCTGAGTTTCTTTTCATTTAATTAATGTATTACTTGTATCTGTATAGGTATTTTGTCTGCATGTATGTCAGTGCAACCACAGGCATACTTGGTACCTATGGAGGCCTGAAGAGGACATCAGGTTCCTGGGATGGAGTTACTGATAGCTGCGAGCTGCCACGTGGGTCCTTGGAATTGAACTCAGATTCTCTGGAAGAAGAGCCAATGCTCTTGACTTGGTAAGTCAGTTCTCCAGCCCCATGGAGTCTGTCTTTTTACCCTTTCCTTTGTTTATTTTTGTTTGTTTGCAGGTGTGCTGTGTTGAACCTCTGGTTTCCGTCTCCTGGACTCGGGTGAGCCTCCTGTCCCAGCCTGTGGAGCATCTGGGATTATAACTGCTTGCTGCCTGTATACTTAGCATGTAACCTGACCTTGGACACACTTGGGCCAAGAATAGCCAGGGCTCTCAGTTTGAATATTACCATGATTCTAGGAATGTGTAAGCCATATATGTGTTTGTGTGTGCAGGCACATGCGTGCACATGCTTCTGGAAACTGAATCCAGGGTCTTGTACATATTGGGCACTCCCCCCACCACTGAGTTACACTCTCAGCCCTTTAAAATGCATTTAATACACTTACTCCTTCTGTGCATGCATGCATTTGGGATGTAAGCATTACATTTTCAAAAATCTGCTTCTAATATGGGTTCTAAACACTTTAACCTCCCTTCTAGCCCACCACCCACCAGAGGTAGTGGGAAAGAGAGGTTATTAGGATAAAGGGGAAGTGGACTTCTTTAGAAATGGTTCTTTGGAGTAAATCCCATCTGCATTGTCAGGAAATCAGCAGTTCAGTTCACAGGAATCAGCAGCGGAAGCTCGATCCACTCGAAAACACTACACAGATATAAAACAGCAGTTCAGTTCCTTAGAGTCGGAATAGTAAACATGAATCAGCGGCAGTAGCATGATTCAGCAGAAACAGCCAGGCCTCAGCCGAAGGGACCAGGACCACTAGGGATGCCAGGAGAAGTTCTTTGCTGCGCCTCTCTCAAAGAAGCAGAGATTAGTGAAGACTGAAGACCAAGAAGAGTTACAAAGTTACTTATGCAAGCCAGCCCCTGTCACTGTCCATCGGGTCCTATTTATAGTCCCTCAGAACATCACGTGTCCTCCACAGGTCTTGCCTCACCACCTGTCTTGCCTCAGTCCATGAGTCTGTCTTAGCCAAACTCCACGTGAGTCTGTATCAGCTGGCATCACTCTGGCAATCGGCCAGAGTCAAGAAACCGCAGGAACCTCTCCATGTATTTCTCTCTACAGAGTCTTGACAATTGGAGCTCAACAACGCATGTAAAGTGAACCAATACATGTGTGTCATTAGCGAAGAATCCCTCATCATGCGTCCTTTCATGTGCTTGCTTTAGCAAAACATTCTTCCACCTGTGTCTGCTTCAGTGAAATATTCCTTCATATGTCTGCCTTAGCGAAACGCCACCTAACAAAACTGACTTTCCAAAGAACTGTTAAGTTTCCACTTCCCGGGGTGGAGGTACACGCATGATGTGTATGGAGGTCAGAGGACGACTTGTGGTTCCGTCTTTCCACAGTGTGGGTCCTTTAGATTGAGCTAAGGAAGCGCCGGTCATCCACCTTGGCAGCAAACACACTGAGATGGCTCTCTAGCCCAACCCTCAGCTTTTTCTTTCCTCCTTTCCCTTCCTTCTTCCTCCTCCTCTCCTCCTTGTCTTCTTCTTTCTCCCATCTCAGATGGAATCTCAGCATCTCACTTATAGAGCTCAGGTTGTCCTCAAATCATTCTGCCTCAGCCACTTAAACGCTGAGATTATAGGTTTGAGCCACGATCTGATTCCAGGCTCTAGGAAGGATTTTCTAATAGTCATTATAGTAGACCTAGCTTAGTTTTCTCAACTCCATATGGACAGCTTGGTTGAATATCCTATTAAACACACACACACACACACACACACACACACACACACACAGAGTACAGGCACTTGCTGCCAACCCCCGCCCCACACACATATAGAGTGTAAAGATACTTGCTACCAAACTTACACACACACCCTCAATGGAAAGGAACTTGCTACCAACCCCCCCCCCACACACACATAGTATAAAGGCTCTTGCTACCAAACCACACACACATGCACACACACACACACACACACACACAGTATAAAGGCACTTGCTACCAAACCACACACACATACACACATGCACACACATACACACACATGCACACACACACACACACACACACACACACACACACAGAGTAGAAAGGTGCTTGCTTTGATCTGACAGCCCGAGTTTGGTCCTCAGAACCCACATGGTGGAAGGAAAGAACTCATCCCCGTTGTTGTCTTCTGACCTCTGTATCCATATTTATACACACACATGCACACATAACCAATAATTAGGTATAATTTTATCAGTTTATTTATTTTGTATATGTGGTATGTATGAGTTCATGTACACACATGTACATATGTGCACATGGAGACAGACCAGTGGTTGATGTCAGTTGTCTTCCTCAATCACTTTCCACCTCATTTTATTGGATTAGTTTCCATTTTTTATTATGGGGAAGCCACATGTGCTATGGAGTGCATGTGGAGGTCAGGGGATAGCTCTGTGGAGTTGGCTCTCTCCTTCATGTGGGTTCTGGGAATCAAACTCCTGTCTCCTCAGCCACCTTACAAGCCCTCTGCCTCCTCAGCCACCTCACCAGTCCTCTGCCTCAGCCACCTTACCTCTGCCTTAGCTTTGAGACAGTTATTTCTTTCCCACTGAACCTGGAGTTCACTGGTCAGCCAGTCTAGCTGAACCAGTGAGCTCTGGGATGTGCATGTCCTTACCTCGGTGCTGGAGGCACAGTTGGTCCTGCCTTACCCAGCTGTTATGTGGATGCTAGAGACTGAAGTCGGGGCCTCGTGCTTGCAAGCACTTTACCGACTGAGCCATCTTCCCAGCTCCAAATAATTTCTTCTTGTTTGTTTTAGACAGGGTTTGGCCAGACCAGGCCAGCCTCAAATCTGCAGTGACCTCCACTGGGGGTCAAGCTCAGGTGGCCTGGCGTGAGTAGTGCTTTGACTTGAGCCATCTCCCCTCTCCTAGACTCAGCGGTAGCGATGCAGCTGTCAGCAACTCCAGGCTGACACTCTCGAACCTCCAAGCCCTGGTGAATGCCTTCCTAGCTCTCCAAATATCCACAACTAGCTCTGATTGGACCACACAGTATGGCATGGGAATCACAGACATCTCCAAACCAGCCACTGTACAGCTCTGCACAGTTCTGAAGGCGTTCTGAAGCCCAGTATTGAGCACAATGCCCTCTGCACCATCCGGAAGGCGCCCTGCAGCTGAGCACCCTGCAGAAAGTGCTTTGCAGTTTTGCACTATGAATAAGGCTCTATATATACAGCTCTGCGTGTGGGTAAGGCTCTCTGCATCTCAGCACGGGTCACAGGGAGCTCTGCACTCGACAGATGCTCAGCTCCCGTAAGATGCTTGTGGTTTGAATAGGTTTGGCCCCCATCGACTCATGTGTTTGAATACTTGACCCACAGGGAGTGACATTATTAGGAGATGTGTGTCATTGTTGGAGTAGGTGTGGCCTTGTTGGAGGGGGTGGAAGTCCCTTGATTGTCTTACTATTTTCTTTCTTTCTTTCTTTCTTTCTTTCTTTCTTTCTTTCTTTCTTTCTTTTTTTTTTCTTTCTTTTTGAGACAGGGTTTCTCTGTATAGCTCTGGCTGTCCTGGAACTCACTCTGTAGACCAGGCTAGCCTCAAACTCAGAAATTCGCCTGCCTCTGCCTCCTGAGCGCTGGGATTAAAGGCGTGCGGCACCATGCCCGGCTGTCTTACTATTTTTATGCATGACTCAATGACAGTCACAGTGGGGGTGAACTTTGAGGTCTCATATATATGCTCAAATCTGGTCAGACTGAGATTTCTGGCTGCCTTTGGATCAAGATGTAGAACTCTCAGCTCCTCCAGTACCATGTCCTGCTTCCTTCCATGATGATAATGGACCAACCTCTGAAAGTGTGAACTGGCCCCAATTAAATGTTGTCCTTTATAAAAGTTGCCCTGGTCACCGTGTCTCTTCACAGCATTTGAAACCCTAACTAAGACAATGCTCTATAGCTCTACCCATAGGCGAGATCCAGCTCTGCTGGGCTGGGCATGGCTCACGTGTGACTCTGATACCAGAGAGTTCACCCCACCTTAAGCACGGGAGCAGGAAGTGTTGAGAGTAATAGTTGCCCAGGTAAAAGTGGGATGCCAGGGACTGACTGGAGAGATCACGAACTGCTCTGCAAGAGGACCTGAGTACAGTTCCCAGCACTGCACCCAGCCCCTCACAAACCCCTGTACCCACAGCCTTAGGCCTATCTGATGTTTCTGGCCTCTTATGGGTACCTGCCCTCATGCGCGCATGTACACACATGCATGCACACACACAATTAAAAAGTTACCAAGATAAATCTTTTTAAAAAATAAATTAAAAGAAAAAATAAAATAAATTGGAATGCTGTTGCCAGAAGAGGGGGAATGGAAACTATGCAAGAAAACTAAGTTATCAACAGGGGACAGGTGAATGTGGACCAAGTCTTCTGATCTGAATCTGTGTTAAGATATCCATGTGCTGCTGGGCAATGGTGGTGCACGCCTTTAATCCCAGCACTTGGGAGGCAGAAGCAGGTGAATTTCTGAGTTCGAGGCCAGCCTGGTCTACAGAGTGAGTTCCAGGACAGCCAGGGCTAGACAGAGAAACCCTGTCTCAAAAAACCAAACAACAACAAAAATATCCACGTGCTGATACACAGCTTTGGTGTAATAAGATTGTGAGGTGTTATTCAATTCCAAGGATGTATGAGGTTTCCTTGGCAGCCCCTGCCTTCTCCTAGCTCACCCTTCTAAGAGCTGATATCACATTATTACTGTTCAGTCTGGGCACCCTGGTTCCCTTAGAGTCAACTGTCTGGGCTAAGGTTATTGGCCCCTGAATGTACTGTGCTGTCTGCGAGGGCAGAGACCACAGCTTCCTCCACTCTGGCACTGCAGAAAGACCTGCTGAGTGGGTGTGAACCGTTGTTGGCCGGTGAGTAGAACCTGATACCTTTCAGCCCACTTTAGTATTGATCTTTGGTTTTTGGTTTACCTTTTGGCTGTTCAGAATTGAGACCAGAGTCCTGTAAGACCAGAAGTCCTATGGTCTGTTCACTCATCAGCCAGTCAAACCCAAGGGCTGGCACATTCACTGACAGACCAGTGAATCCAGGACCACAGAAAGCTTTCCGTGGAAGGCGCTGTGGAGCACTGTGGGGGTGGGGCAGGATGACACACCCAGGAGAGTGGAGAGGGTTGCACCCCAGGTGAGGGCAAAGCTTGCAGTGTCTGATGAATGGTATCATCAAGTCCCTGACAGAGTCTGATCTGGAATGTGGTCTGGGGCCATGTTCAACTTTGCCCAGAGAACCTCCGAGTCCCTTGATCGTCTTATTATTTTCATGCATGACTCAATGACAGTCTACTTAATTAGGAGCCATTTTCCAGGACTCAGGGTATAGGTCAGTGGCAGAGCACTTGCCTAACATTCTCAAGGCCCTGGGTCAGGTTACATGAAGCTAGGAGTGCTGATGGTTATAATCCTAAGGAAGGATGGCTCAGTAGTCTCCCTTTTGTCAAGTTGAGGCTTAGAGCCTGGCTTCAAGCTTATGCGATACCATACTTTCTGAGTTGAGACAAGAACAAGGGGGGGGGGGGCTACAACTGTGAGACTCAATGAGGAAAAGGATGTTCTCGAAAGCAGAGGCACCTCAGGCTGGGAGCTCCTGTCACTGGATGTGTGCAAGCAGATCTGGGAGCAGAAGAGGCCATGCAGGGTGGCTCCAGTTCCCCTTGTGGATTACACACGGTATCATCTATTCAACCCTGGTTCAGGACAAAAACTGAATGCAGGGTGTGATGTTGCACACCTGTAATTCTGGCCCTGGAGAGGCTGCGGTCAGAGGACTCAAGTCAGCCTCAACTACATAGGAATTCTGAGGCCAGCCTGGGCTACAGGAGCCTTATACCAAAAAGCAACTAAATAGGGCCAGCAAGATGGCTCCATGGGTTAAGGTAAAGACGCTCAATTGTGATGACCAGAGTTCAATCTACGGGACCCACACGGTGGGAGGCAAGAAGCTACTTCTGCAAGTTGTCCTCTGATCTCTACGTGTGCCGTGTTCCTCACATGAGCATACTGTACACACAATAAAGAAATAAAAAAGTAGAGCAAAGCGTAAACAAATCCTCACATACACAAAAGGAAAACAAACAATTATTAAAAACTCATGAGGCAAAACCACAGCTCGAGTACCATAGCTCAGAGTCCTTTGAATTTCTCCTACAGCCGAGCAGCAGGGCAGCCGGGCAGGGTCTGGCCCTGCCCTATGACATAACTGCTACTCATCCTATGTCCCAGGGCAAAGACAAGTGAGTTTATTGGCCTCTGTCACTTTAATGAAATAGCCCCAACACCAAACAAATACAAGCACAGACATTTGCAACTAATTACGGTATTGCTGATCAGTCAAATTTCATTGCAAATTGCATGTTGAAATTGATAGTGTAGAGTCATGAATAAACTGGCTGTCTGGGTAAGTGACACGGCTCACGGGACTAGATAAATAATTCAATTTAGCCTCAGCCAGACACTCCGAAGAGGAGGAAACAGCAGATTAGCATGACCCGGAGAATGCTTCTTCACCCCAGTAGCTGCTGCCAATGTGCCTGGCTTCCAAGGGCAGTGGAGCCTGCTGCAGGCTCCACCCTCCCCCTCTGGGAGACCGCAGGGTGGTGAGTGTTCCAGGCTTTAATTCTTGGTCTGTAAATTGTAGCTGTGAGTAGTGGTGGGAGGGGGAGCCACCCTGTGTTACCACTGGCTGCTGAGGAGCCCACTCAGGAGTGGTCTTAAGGGACAGACACCACCCATCCCTGATTAGGCCAGGGAGCCCTAACCCACCTTGAAAGCCAGGATGTGGATCTGGGGATGTGCTTCCAATGGCAGAATGTTTCAGTAGTGTGCACACAGCTCTGGATTCATCCCTAACACTACATAAAATGAGGGGAGTGGCACATGCCTGTAGTCTCGGCACTTGGGAGGTAGAGGCAGGAAGATCAGGAAGTCAGGGTTATCCTTGGCTATATATGAAATCCAGGGCTAGCCTGGGATACTCAAGTTCTTGTCTCAAAAAAAAAAAAAACTGCTTATGTTGGCACATGCTTTTAATTCCAGCACTCAGGTGTCAAAGGCAGGAGGATTTCTATGTGTTGCAGGACAGCCTGGTCTATACAGAGAGTTCTAGGCCAACCAGAGCTAAATAATGAGGCCCTGTCTCAAAAATAAATACTCTAAATAAGTAAATTTATTAAAATTAAAAACATAAAACAAACAAGTCAAATAAACAAATGAAAGCCAGGCAGGTCAGGAGCCAAGATACCTTTTGCAGGTCCCACCAGAACTTGCATGGGTTCTAAAAACAATAAAAACCCAGAGGAAAGTTCATCTCAGCATGCTATGGAAGCCACAGACAGAATCTCAATGTCTTCAGCGGCATTCTCTTGGAATGTCTTTACACCCCCCACATCAAGGGGGGGAAGACAGAGGTGAGGTAGGCATACAAGTGTCAATAACCAAACACCTGTGAGATCTGTGGAGTGGGAGGGGCAGCCACTGCAGCCCCCTAATCCTGGAATATGTCACACCTACTGGGCCAGCCCAGGGTGGAGAGGGTCCACTGGTGGCCATGTTGGGTGAGCCAACCGCTGCACTCCGGATGCAGAACAGAGAGCCTGAGAGTCAAAACCAGAACGTCTGTAGGAAAGTGGGCCAGCTACGGACTGGGAGAATTGGCAAGCTGAGCCTGATTGTTAGGGGCTGTGAGTCAGCCTGAGGAGACAATAGGAGCGGAATTCAGAAAGGGGTTTGGCCTGGGATATATATTTGGAAGTTACTCTCTGCCAAATGATGCTTAAAGCCAGGATGCTGGAGGAGGTGATCACGGTGGGCACAGTAGGTAGAGACAAGGTCTCCAAGACTTTGCCTTGGAGAGGAACAGGGGTGGGCAGGAGGGGTGAGCAAGGGCAGGTACTAGTTGATGCCGAGGTGGGAGATGAGCCCCTCCTCCTTTGTATTTATTTTTGATACAAAATCTCATTCTGTAGTACATGCAGGCATGGAACTCACTATTAGAGCAGGTCTAACTCAAGATCTTCTTGGGTTAGCCTCCCAACCATGCCAGAATGAAGATGAAATCTTTTCTTTTTAAAACCTATTTATTTACTTGTGTGTGTGTGTGTGTGTGTGTGTGTGTGTGTGTGTGTGTAGGTGGGTGTATGCATATGGAGGTCAGAGAACAGCTTGTGGAGCTGGTTCTCTCCATCCACTACATGGGTTCCAGGGATTGAACTGAGACCATCAGGCTTGGCCGCAAGCCCCTTTACCCAGTGAGCCACCTTGCTGACCCAAGATGAACTCTAGTATGCTAAAGAGACAGAAGGAAGGTGAAGACCAGTGACTGACTGTGGAACGTAAGGATATGGACAGAGATCCCTTTGATGGCATATTTGGACTAGTGAGGGGTGGGGATGGGGGTCTGTGGGAGTGAGTGTGATACAGGCAGAGAGAAGGACTTGAAGAAGGCCCAAAGGATCTCCTCCTACCAGGAGTCTTGTCACAGAGGGGAGAAGAAAGAAGGAAGGTATTTGAGAGCACAAGGTCATGAGGAGCTTTTCCCTTCAGAAAGGAAAACCAGAGGCTTTTTGAGTGCTGGTGGAAATGATCACAGAGGCAGAGAAGCATGGTTAGGAGAGGGTGAGCATTGGTTGGCATGGAGCCCTGGAGAGGCAGGTGGGGTTGGCATCTGGTGCACAGCCGGGTGGAGTGGCACACGCCTGCAATCCCAGAAGGTAGAGGTAAGGAGAAAACTCAGGAGTTCATGGTTAACCTTGGCTTCATAACTCAGGCTAGCCTGAGCTACGTAAGATCCTGCCTGAACACAACAGAAGAAAGAAAGAAAGAAAGAAAGAAAGAAAGAAAGAAAGAAAGAAAGAAAGAAAGAAAGAGGAAAGAGGCCTCCCTGCTGGGGGACAAGGGTGGGTGCCGCCTCAGTGGGAGGAAAGGCAGAGCGGATGGGCACAGATGCCGGTGGGTGGGGAGCCGCAGAGCCAGCACAACGTCTGTGCCAAGGGCTTCTATTTTCTTAGCAAAATCGGAAGAGGTTGTCAGCTGAGAGTGAGGTGGAGGAGGAGGTGTGAAGCAGTCGTCTAGGAGAGCGGGTGTGAATAGACTTGAAGGATGGAGCATAGCGGCTGGCCGGCCAGGCAGTCGTGGTCCTTGGAGTGGGACTGGGGGCTGAGCCTGCGTCTCAAGGGCATGGAGGAGTGAGCATGCCAAGGTTTGGACTCCTCTAGCTCCGCAAAATAAATAGTGAGTGGAGGCTGGTCAGTGAGTGAAGGTTTGCCTTCAGTTCTGGTCGCCTGTGGGGCCTTTGTGGGCATAGAGGGCTGCATTTACTAGGGCTGTGCCTTTGCCAGATGACAGCACTATGGCAGGATCAGATCGATAGATAGGTAATGTTAGGACACAGGCTGGGACGGGATCGGAGCAGGACACTGGGCAGATGAGAGTCACAGATGTTTGCTCAAAATCAGTGGATTTCAGGGTGAAGTGCTGAGTTGGGGAACCAAAGGAGGGTAGGCGGCAGAGAAGGGCAGGACAGTGTCTGAAGTTGAGAGGTGGAAGGCTCACAATGACACACACATAACCACTCCTTGGGAGCCTGGTTATAGGAAGGGAGGCTGAGCTATTGTAAAGAGTGAAGAAGAAACCAAGGGCGGGGGTGGGGTGGGGTGGGGTGGGGGTGGGAGTGGGGTGGGGGAGTGGCAGCTGTTTGTGTACTTGAATTCCGAAATAAAAAATTAAAGGTATGGGGGCACATGTCTTTCATCCTAGCACTCAGCAGACAGAGGCAGGGGGATCTCTGTGACTTCCAAGCCAGTCAGGACTAATATTAAGACCCTGTTTCCACGTTCTATACAGAGAAACCCTGTCTCGGAAAAAAAACCAAAAAAAAAAAAAAAAAAAAAAAAAAGACCCTGTTTCAAAAACAACAAAAGAGCAACAAAAATCTACCCCAGTACAGGCTTACATGCCTGGTATCCCAGCAGGGGGAGGGTGGTGGTGTGGTAAGGGAGTAAGTAGGTGGGTCAGGACTTAAAGGCTAGTCTCAGCTACAGAGTAAATTTGAGGCTAGCCTGGGCTACAAGAGACCCGAAGCCCATGCGAAAGTTGACCCACTGGTGATGTTCAACCGTTGAGCTTTCTCACTTTACTGGGGGATCAAACTCAGGGTCTGTGCATGAGATGAGTCAACCTCTTTACCATTTTACCAATGAGCTGTTTTATAGCCCCTGCCATCACTATTTTTTTAATTAATTGTGTATGTGTATGAGTGCAGGTGCTCATGTGTAGGTAGGGAGGCCAGAAGACAATTTTCTGAAGATGCTTTTCTCACCTTCCACCTTGTGTCTGAGGCAGGGTCTGCCTTGTTCCCATTGCTGACATGAAGTTGGTGGGCTTGTTAGAGTCTGAGGAGTCTCTGGTTTCCGCCTCTCATCTCACCTGTGGAACGCTGGGATACAGACAGGCAGTGCACGCCCCAGTGTCATTGAGCTTTTCACATGCCCTCCAGGACTAGACTCATGTTGTCAGGTCAGCAAATGCTTATCAGCTGAGCCTTCCCCATGACCTTTCACTGGTCTCTAAGCAGGAGGATAAACAGGAAGTAATGTAAGAAAACACAATGAGCTGGACAGTGAGCTGCGATTGGAGACGCTGAGGCAGGAGGCTCTCGGGCAAGCTTGGATTATATAGAGATCATTTTCAAATTAAAAAAAAAAAAAAAGACAAAGGCACAAATTTCACAACGTACTGGCACCTCCCGTGGCGGGGCGGGGGGGGGGGGGGAACCCTCGTAATTGAACTTCCAAGCCATGCCTAGACCTGAGGGGCACATGGATTACCTACCCCAGAGAGCCGTTTCCTGTCAGAGCAGAAAATGACTGTGACCATCAGAAATAGGGCTGAGAATATGGGAGTGGGGTTCATCTGAGATTCAGAGAGCCATGAGAAAGGTGGGGGATGGGAAATGCAGTCTGAGAAGGACAGGGAGTCCCTGGGCTGATAGAGGACAGACGTGTTTGAGTCTCAGGTAAGTATTCATAGAACCAGGACAAAGCTAGAGGAAAAGAGGTATGGACGGGCGCCGGGGAGAGAGGAGAGAGTTCTTCATGCCGGTTGAAGGTGGTGTGGGGTCTGAAATAGATCTTCCCAAGAGCAGACGTGGTTCTGGCTCCTCCAGGTCCAGAATTTATTTATTTGGGGAGATGGAATGAACCCAGAGTCCTACCATTAAATGCTTCACAGAGCTGACACTAATACTAAACCACAAATACCACAGTGAGAGAGAAATATCCAGAGTAGACTTGTACATAACAATAGCACATTTGTTTATCTTCATGCAATAAAAGTTTGCCCTCAAAACATAGAGATTAAAGAGTGTAGTTTGGGTCTGAGGGACACAATGGGTTAAATGATTAGGACAAAATAAATCTAGGTTTTCAAAACCTGGTGCGGGTGGATTTAAAAGCTAGTGTTCAGCTGGAGATGCAGCTCAGCTGGTAGAACCCTTGACCTGCACATGTATGGTGTGGGTTGGATTCTCCTCACTAAGTAAAACCCGCGTGGTGCACGCCTGTAATCCCGTGGTGCACGCCTGTAATCCCAGTACCCGGCGTGGTGCACACCTGTAATCCCAGTACCCAGAAGGTAGAGGCAGGAACATCAGGAATTCAAGGTCATCCTTAACAACCTAGCAAGTTTGAGGTCAGCCTGGATTATATGAGACTCTGTCTCAAAATCAAAACCAGAAGCTGGAGAGATGTCCCAGCATCCAGAGCGCTTGCCCTTTCAGAGGACCAGTATTGAATTCCCAGCATTCATACCCAGTGGCTCACAATGCCAGCTTGCAACTCCAGCTCTAGGGGATCTGGTGCCCTCTTCTGGCTTCTGTGAGCACCCTGCATGCACATAGTGCACATACCCACATGCTGGCAAAACACTTACACGTATAAATAAAAATTCACAAAAATGTGGCACCGTCCTAGAGTCACTCACATGCAGCCCATTGACTCTGAGCAGACAGTGCTAACCTGCTAAATCACGGATTGACTTTGCCAACAAACAACGCCGGGGCTAGTTTCTCAGCTTGAAGCACAATCGATCCGCTCTCTTCCACCACATGA
Organism: Mus minutoides; assembly: GCA_902729485.2. NCBI lineage: Eukaryota > Metazoa > Chordata > Mammalia > Rodentia > Muridae > Mus > Mus minutoides. Next base: position 733,549 of record LR749506.1, on the reverse strand, counting down.
GCTCCTTACCAGTCACCAGCCTCCATTTATGAATCGAAACTATTAATCTTCTTAAAGAAAATTCTAAGAACACAAACTATAACAATTGATAGCTTGGATTTCGTCAATATTAAAACCGGGGCTAGTGCGGAGGCTCAGACACTGGCATCAAACCTGGTGACCTGGGTTTGATCCCCAGGACACGCATGGCAGGAGGCAATCAAATCCTGTGAGTTATTCTTTGAGCTCCACATTCAGGGCATGGTGCATGCACCCACCTTACCCACCCACCCCCTGCCTCAAGAGTAAATAAAAGTAAAAATGTCAGGAATTATCCAGGGGACCAGATGCCCTCCTCTGAGCTCCCCGGGTACTGGGAATGCACATGGTACACTCAGGCGCAGACATAGACATAAAAAGTGGGGAAAACGGCTGAGCACAAGGACACAATCCTTTAATCGCTGCATTTAAGAGGCTGAGATAGGTGGATCTCTGAGAGTTCAAAGCTGGTCTGATCTACATAGTGAATTTCAAGACAGAGAGAGACTCTGTCTCAAACAAAACAAAACTATACTTTAAAAATTTAAGTTCCAGGCTGGAGAGATGGCTCAGCAGTTAAGAGCGCTGACTGCTCTTCTGAAGGTCGTGAGTTCGGATCCCAGCAACCACATGATAGCTCACAACCATCCATTATGAGATCTGATGTCTTCTTCTGGGGTGTCTGAAGACAGCTACAGTGTACTTACATATAATAAATAAATAAGTTTAAATAAATTTAAGTTCCGCAGTCTAGAATTAATGATCTCTCTCTCTCTCTCTCTCTGTGTGTGTGTTTCTTTCTGTCTTGCTGAGCCATCTCTCCATCCCCTAAAGACAGTCTTTATAAGATTAAGGACGTTTCTTTCCATTTCTGGTTTAGCAAAATACTTTTTAAAATTACTCACCCGTTTAATCCAATCAGTGCTGGATTGTGGCTGGTACTTTCTCTGTCTTCATTGAGATAACCAGCTGAGTTTTCTCTTTTTGTAGTCTGTCCTGATCAATTTACACAGACTGCTTTTTGAACATTAACCAAACTTTACATTCCAACTGCAAATATGACTTGGTGGTCAGTCCTCCCTCACTATCCCTTTATGTCTGGCAAATTCTGTTCTTTAAACTTGTTTGGGGATTTTATAGCTGTGTTCATAAACAAAACTGACCTTTAAGTCTCCCTTATTGATTTTCAGACTGGAGTCAGGGCCAATGCTAACTCTATGAGGTGAGTTAAGGGTGCATTCTGTTCCTCGGATGGAAATGGCTAAATTTACAGAAAAAGTTTAATCCTGGGATATTTTCCCCTTAAATACTCAACATAACGCAAAAGGTAAACCTATCTGAATTTGTAGAATTCTTCCTTGGAAGACTTTTTATTTTAACTTGCTTTGCACCCAATAATGGCCTTGAACTTCTGATGCTCCTGCCTTCACCTCCAGAGGCTGGGATACAGACAAGTGCCACCTTGTAGCTTATTTTTTCAAAGCCTACTTTAATGATAGTTTTTAAATGCTTTAACCTCCCTTCTAACCCTCCACCCACCAGAGGTAGTACAAAAGAAAGGACACGGGGGAGGTATTGTCAGGAAATCAGCAGTTCAGCTCACAGGTCAGCAACAGCAGCCCGATCCACTCACAAACACTTCACGGATACACCAGCACTTCAGTTCAATAGTGTCTGGATAGTAGCAGCGGTGGCGTGACCTAGCAGGAACAATCAACCAGGCCTCAGCCAAAACAGCACAAGTCAACAGGGGGGACTTGGATCACCAGGAACTCCAGGAGAAGTTCTCAGCTATGCCTCTCTCGGTGAAGATGCAAGACCAGCAAACGTGGCACAGCTTGCTCTGTAAGCAAGCCTCGCCTGCCTTTGTCACTGTCCATGGAGTCCTTTTTTACACTCTGTCCAAACATAAAGTGTTCTCCTCGGGTCTTGCCTCAGCACGTGAGTCTGTCTCAGCTGACATCGCTCTGCCAATCAGCCCAAATCTGCAGAAGCAGCAAGAAGCCACAGCACACCACCAGAAGGTTTTTGGTGAGTTTTTCTCTATGGAGTCCTGACAAATGCAGCTCAACTACGCAGTGTAAGTCAGACCCATACGTGCCTGTTGTTAGTGAAGAGCCCTTCATCACACATCCTTTCATTTGCTCAATTTAGCAGACCATCCTTTTACTTATGTCTGCTTCAGCAAAATGTTCCTTCATGTGTTTGTCCCAGCAAAACCCCATCGAACACAACTGACTTTCCAAAGAACCCTTAGGTTTCCACTTTACCACCCCACTTGTTTTATGCAGTGATGAGGGGTGAACCCAGGGCCCTATACAGGCTAGGTAAAACACCCTACCAATTTACATCTATCAGCAGCACGTTCTGCTCTTGCCTCTCTCATCTCTCTTTCTTCCTCTCACTCTCCTCTCTCCTCCCTGTCCGCCTACCTTTCCCTTATTTTCTCTCTTTCCTTTTTTTTCCTTTTCTTTCCTTTTTTTTTGACGGAGTCTCATGTGTAGTTCAGGCTGGTCTCAAACTTGCTATATAGCTAAGACTGGCTTTGAATTTAAAATAAAAATCTACTTATTTAGTGCACTGCACACTTGTCTGGCGCAGTGCACATGCCAGAACATGCCTGTGGAAGGCAGAAGACAGCATGTGGGAGAGACATGTTCTTCCCTCCTTGTGGGTCCCAGCGATTGAATCCAGGCTTGGAGGCAAGACATCTTGCAGGCTCTGGCCTTGAGTCTTCCACCTCCTGGAGTTCGTCTCCCATGTTCTCAGAAGCTGGATTACATGTGTGCATCACAATACCCCACTACAGATTCATAATTGCTGTTGGAATCTACAGGATTTATAGGATATTGTGGTTTTCCACATCTTCGTGAGTCATTTGATAATTCATTATTTCTAGGAATTTTCCATTTCATCTACGCCTTTCATAGCTGTTGACATTAAGCCACTCATTACGTCCTCTTGCTATCTTGGCTCTGGGCTTTGTTTTACTTACCTTGTCTGTGTGGTATGCATATGTGCATGTTTCTGTGTGTGTCCAGCATCTCTGAGAGTGCATGTTATGTGCATGCATGTGGAGGCCAGAAGTCAACACTGGGTATTTTTTTTTTTTGAGACAGAGTTTCCTCTGTGCATTCCTGGCTGTCCTGGAACTCACTCTGTAGACCAGGCTGGCCTCGAACTCAGAAATCTGCCTGTCTCTGCCTCCCAAGTGATGGGATTACAGGTGTGCGCCACCACTGCCCAGTGGAACACTGGGTATCTTTCTTTCATTTTACACCTTATCTTTTAAGACAAGTCCTCTCATTAAACCCAGTGCTTGCTGGCCCAGCGATTGTGTGGCACTGTGATCCAAGCTCAGTGCTTATTGGCAGATACTTCATCTACAGAGCCATGTTCCCACCCATTGTTGATATCTTTAAAATGTGCATGGGAACTCTAGTAATGACTCCTCCTCCTCTTCCTCCTCCTCTTCTTCTTCCTCTTCCTCCTCCTTCTCTTCCTCCTCCTCTTTCTCCTCCTCTTCCTCCTTTTCTTCTTCCCCCTCCTTCTCCTCTTCTCCTTCATTAAGACAGGATTTTTCTTTGTATCCCTGATTAACCTAGAACTAGCTCTGTAGACCAGGCTGGCCTTGAACTCAGAGATCTGCCTACCTCTGCCTCCCACGTGCTGTGATTAAAAACAGCGCCATTACTGCCTGCCGAGCTATTTATTTTAATTAATAGCTTCATCAGAGTGTTATTAATCTAAAGTCTTGCTGGGATTTGATTTTTTTTGGTACAGTAGTTTTTGTTTTGTTCTCTTAAAGGAAAGTCTCACTCTGTAGCCCAGGCTGACCTGGAGCTCAGGATGGAGCTCTGGCTAGCCTTGCTTTCATCTCCCATGCTGGGATCATCATCACGAGCCATCACACACAGTGAGCCACTGTCTTTAACATGCCCAAGATTGTAACTGTAGGTTCCATTTTCAGCCCTATTTGATGAACAAAACTCATATATAATGTATATATATAAAATATGTATAATATATATAAAACATTTTATATATATATATATATATATATATTATACATATTTGGCTTTTATTTAATTTTTTTCTTCTCTTGAACAGCCAGGCTTAGTGGCTCTCATGCCTGTGTTCACATAACTTGGGAGGTGGGTGCAGAAAGATTAGGAGTTCAAAGTCATGCTTGGCCATGCATCAAGTTTGAGAGTAGCCTAGGCCTCAACAGACTGTCTCCAAAATACAAAGGCTGAAACTGGAGCTCAGTCACTGGAGTGCCTGCCTTAAATGCACAAAGTCTGGGCTTAGGTCCTCAGCACTGCATAAACTGGGTGCAATGGTGCACCCCAATCCCAGCCCTCTCCCCGTGGACGCAGGAGGATGGAAGTTCAAAGTCATTCTTGACTGATTAGCAGGTTCAAGGCCAGCCTGAGCTACATGAGCTATGTGAGACTGTCTCAAAACAACAACAGCAGAAGCAGCAGCAGCAGCAGCAGCAACATCAACAAAACCATTTGTCTCACGTTTATTATTTAATTTTTCTAGTTTATTTGAGCAAAACTCCCTGAACTGCATCTTTGGTTTGTGACTTTTAAGCAATGCCAAGTACATGTGTATTGTTGGAGATTTTACTTTCAATGTTGGAACTAAAGGCACGTGCCACCACTGTCCAGCTCAAAAACTCTGCTTTTCTTGAGTGGGTGTGTCCCAACAAGGATTTTCTCTCAGCATCATATTCCCAGTGTTGCTGACGCTGTAGGAGAAAATTGGACGTGTACTTGAAGAAGCTGTGAGTGTGTTTGTGCATGTGTGAAAGCGTGCATGTGTGTGTGCTGTTTTGGGGGTCTGAGGGTGGGGGATGCTTGTGTGCTGAGACCAGAGCAGGACGCTGCATGTCCTCTGTCATCCTCTACCTTATTCCCTTGAGAGAGAGTCTCTCACCAAGCCCGGAGCTCTCTCTTTTTCAGCTAGGCTGGCAGACAGCAAACCCCAGCAAACTCACTGCCATTGCTCCACCCTGACACCCCAACCCCAGCTTTGAGGCTACAGGCACAGGGGTGGGGCACTCAGAGGACCAAGCATGGGTGCTAGAGGCAATCATACTTCATGCTTTTGTCTCTGAGCCACTCAGGAGCCCTTGCCGGTGAATCTTGCCAATGTTGACGTCTCCCCTTTGACCTAATCACTCACTTCTAGGAATCAATCTTAAGGAAATTATTCTTGGGAAATAATGAGTCACTTCTAAGAAACAATTGGAAGGATAGTCATTCAAGCATAATATATAATAATATAATAATAATAAATTTAGGTGAGTTAGATGTACAGTAAAACATTATGTTCAATGTAAGACCCCATAACCATCTGGAAATCACCACGTGATCCTGAGTTATGCACAGAGGTCTCAGCTATTATTTAATTCCCCATAAGGAAATAGGAGGTACATATCATAATTTGAAAATCTCTTAAAATATTTTCAAATCATACTTATACAGCTCTAAATCACAGAATGGTGTTCACGAAGGTATAATCCTTGTAAGCGAAAATCATCTAACAAAATTGATTTGGTTTCTTGACTTTTGTAGAGGATTTAAAAAATATTTTACCTTAATTTATTTATTGTGGGGGTGGGGTGGGTGTCTGTTTGTCACGGTTCACAGGTGGAGGTCACAGTTCAACTTGCAGAACTGGTTCTCTCCTTCCATGTGGTTATCAGGAATTGAACTCAGAATCAGAGGTTTGGCAGCAAGCCCCTTTACCCACTGAACCATTGCAAGGGCCCTTGTTGATAACATTCATATTGATTTTGCTATGAGACATTGGTCTTTGGTTTCTTCTCTGTGTGGTCTTTTTTTTTTTTTTTTTTTTTAATCTGGCTTTGATACCAAGGTAATACTAGCCTTCTAGTGTAAGTTTTGCTTTATAAATTTCATGTTAACAACTAGTTAGTTGATTAGTTGATTAGTCTCTTGTATCCCAGCTTGTCTCTGAACTTGCTGAACATGCAAGGATGACATTGAACGTAACCTCCTGCCTCTGTTTCTCCAGTGCTGGGCATCACGGGTGCCGCTTTCTGTGGTGCTGGGGATGCTGTTAGTCACCGAGATATTTCTCCATCCCCCCTCACCCCTGAGTTATAAAAAATAGAATATCTTTATTAATTACTTGAGAAATTTACATGTACTATGTATTTGAATCATTGACCCCATTCCTTTCAGATCAAACCCTGACTCCCATTGTATACTGTATATTGTATCCCCTGTATACTGGATGGATGATGTTCCATTTAGATTATAAATTGAAGATTAAAAGCACACCAGCACACTGGACCTCTTATGAGGCTAGTTTTAGTAATTATTTTTTGTAGCATAATTATATAAAATTTCCATGTTAACTACACCTTTGTTTCCTTCCTTGTGCTCCTCCCTGAAGTTTCACCTTGGATGGTGGCGTTTGGTACTCATGACTCAACACAGCTGAGCTCTCCAAGTTACTTATTCCTTAACCATTTTTGAGCCTTTGCATTAACCCAGCGCTGGACCCGGCTGGTGACACAATGCTGAGCTGCTGGCAAGCTGTGCTCACGGATGCAGCCGTGGCGGGATGTTTTTCGAGAGCCCTGAGAAGCTGACTTCTGGCACAGGTGGCTGCCGAGTGTGTCAGGGCACAGCAGCTGAGATTACCTGGACAAGATCAACCCAGTTGCAGTCCCAGGGTGGGGGAGCAGAAAGGAGGGCCCATCCGTACTGGAAGAACTATCCACAGTTGATGGCTGCTGAAGAAGGAAGAGTCCCCCTCCAGTGGGGACATGATTGAGAGTAGCCTGTGTGTGATGTCCCCGTGGATGGCCAGATACCCATGTACGCATGGGCAGCACTAACTGGATTCATCAGGTTAATAATAACAACAAAAGGGAAAGGACATGGAGTTGGGAGGGAGATGAGGTGGGAGCCAGAGGAGGTAGTGGTGGGTAGATACAACCAGTACCCATTATACTGTGTGAATGTATGAGGCTTTTAAAGAACAAGAAATATTTAGCTGGATGAGTGGTACATACACACTTTTCTATGATCCCAACACTCAGGAGTCAGAGGCAAGTGGATCTCTGTGAGTCCGAAGCCAGCCTGGTCTACTCGGTGAGTCCAGGGCAGCGAAGGCTACATAGTGAGACTCTGTTTAAAAAAGAATTTAAGAGGGCTGCAGAGATAGCTCAGTGGTTGTGAGCACTTGCTGTTCTGGCAGAGGACCTGAGTTTGGGTCCCATCATCCATGTTTGTGCGTCTTACAATGCATCCAGCTCCAGGGGATCCTGTACCCTCCGGGCCTCTGTGAGTGCCTGCATACACATGCGCACACACAAACATATACATAAACAAAGTATATAAATTTACAAACAGGATTTGATGTCGAGATCATAGTGCTTTCCATGTCGATTCCTGGGTTCATTGCAATCGTATCAAGTTCCAATTTGATTTATTTGTAAAAACTGATTTTAAAATGGTCCTAGCATTTGTATGAAAATGCAAACAAAAACAAAAACAAAAACAAACCAAAAATAAAAAACAAAAAAGAAACCCAAAACTCTAGGATTGTCAAAATTATGTAAAAAAAAAAAAATCAAGGTTTCATGCTTTTTATTTCAAAACTGACTCAAAGCTCCAGCACCCAGGCCCATGCAGTCCTGGGCTCAAGGCTTAGACACACAGATCAATGAAGTAAAGCTGAGATTCCAGAAAGCTCCCTGGTCAGCTTCTTGCAATGTTGGATCAGATCTCTCTAGAGAAATCGAACTGATAGTCTAAGGTAAAGGCATGGTCAGGTGTCGCTTCAATCCTTCCCTGGGGGAGCAGAGACCAAGGTGCACCCCTCCTCCTCAGGTCCCAGGGGGATTAAATGAGAGCGGTGGGGTGGGGTGGGGGGTCCATAGGTTCATAGGTTTGAATACTTGGTCCTCATTTGCAGAACTGTTTGAGGAAGGTTAGGAGGTGTGGCCTTGTTAGAGGAGGTGTGTCACAGGATGGGGTGAGGGTTGCAAAAGTCCAAGCTATTCCCAGTTGTCTACCCCCTTCCTTTCTCTCTACCTGCAACTTTTGAATCGGATGTGAGCTCCCAGCTACGGATCCAGCAGGGTGCCTGCCCTCCTGTGTTTACGCTCCCCCCACCCCTCAATGATGGTCACAGACTCACCCTCTGAGACTCCACGTCTCCAATAAACTCTTCTAAAAGTTGACCTGGTCTTGTTATTTTATTCTCATAACATAAAAGCAACTAAGTGCCGGGCGGGCAGTGGTGGCGCACGCCTTCAATCCCAGCACTCGGGAGGCAGAGCAGGCGGATTTCTGAGTTCGAGGCCAGCCTGGTCTACAGAGTGAGTTCCAGGACAGCCAGGGCTACACAGAGAAACCCTGTCTCAAACAACAACAACAACAACAACGGAACTAAGACAGGTCTCAGTGACAAACTGAGACATGATTCTCTCAAACTTCACTCTAGGGAATCAAGGTGTTTATGTGCTTCTTTACCAAGCATAGGTAGGGGGTTACTTCCAGGGATGTGGGAACGGGCTGTGCATGGAAAGACTTTTCCCAGGAGGGATGAGGGCTCCCCATGGCCACAGAGATGGAGTCCACTCCCCAAGTCTTCCCTGCCCGTATTCTCTAGCCCCTCACAATTAAGACAGAATTCCATACAATACATGGCAGGGAGTGTCTAGACACTCAGGTGAGGGTCTTGTGACCCTCCCCAGCCCTCAGTCAGCCAGTGTAAACAGTCAATGAGCCCAATTAAGGTAATTCTTTTACTGCTGAACTCACAAGACCGAGGTTACTTGGCTCAAGGATAGTCATGCACAGTGACTGACTTACTCAATGCTGCCTGCATGTTGGCTGCACAGAACACAAGGCTGGAGGCCTCAGTGGTCTCACTTTGGTACTGAAAGGCTTAGATTCCTGCAGAGAACTCAGTCCATTTGGAAGGATAAAGAAGATGGGTCCTGATGTTAGTGAAGGACAGCAGCAGCAGCAACAGCAACAGTGTAGATGCATTCACCAGCAAAGAGCAAGCATAGGCAGGCAATGGCAACGCTGCTTTCCTCTCAGAGGCCTGTGTATCTGGGGTGCCACCAACTGAAGGTCCCCACTTTTAGCAGTGTCTCTCTTTTGGTTAGTCCCTCCCGAAAGTACCCTCTCAGATCCACCCATAGGGGAATCTCTCAGCTGATTCCAGATCCAATCAAGGTGACAGTCAAGATTAACCATAATGGTTTTGATGTGATTGCTCTGGTGTTTCCTTTTTAGAATAAGAGGGATGAAATCTGCTGTTTTATTCATAGGAGCCCATAGTTAAGAGACTTTGAACTTTTAAAGCATTGGAATTTTTGTTCCATATCGACTTGCACATGTGTGTGTACCCATATACATACAAATGCACATGGTACACACACACACACACACACACACACACAAACAAACAAAGCAAGAAGGGCATCTGGAGCTGGAGGGATGGCCCAGTGGTTAAGGACACCAGAGGCTCTTCCAGAGAGGACCTAGTTTCAAGTCCCAGCACTCACAAGACAGCTCACAACCATCCATAACTCCAGTTTCAGAGGATCTGACACCTTCTTTTGGCCTGTGAGGGTACCTGGAACACATATGGTGCACAGACAAACATGCAGGCAAAATACTCACACTTAAATAAAATAATTTGAAATTAAAAATGAAGATAAAGCCGGGCGTGGTGGCACACGTCTTTAATCCTAGCACTTGGGAGGCAGAGGCAGGCGGATTTCTGAGTTCTAGGCCAGCCTGGTCTACAGAGTGAGTTCCAGGACAGCCAAGGCTACACAGAGAAACCCTGTCTCGAAAAAAAAAAAAAATGAAGATACAAGACAACCATAAAATGCTTACAAAGTATATATGTGTAAGAGAGTCATATGGAAGACTAAGCTGGTTGCCCATATTCATATTCCCAGCACGTGGTAGGCTATGGTAAGATGATGGCCTCAAGTTTGAGGCCAGCTTTGGCTAAAGAGATGCTGACATTTCTCCAAAGAAGATGTAAAAATAACTAATGAGATGCTGGGCAGTGGAGGCGCATGCCTTTAATCCCAGCACTTGGGAGGCAGAGGCAGGTGGATTTCTGAGTTTGAGGCCAACCTGGTCTACAGAGTGAGTTCTAGGACAGCCAGGGCTATACAGTGAAACCCTGTCTCAGAAAAGAAAGAAAGAAAGAAAGAAAGAAAGAAAGAAAGAAAGAAAGAAAGAAAGAAGAAAAGAAAAAATAGCTAATGAGGTTTGGGGATATAGGTTGGTGATAGACTTCTTGGCTAGCAATATGGGAGGTTTGGATGGGAGGTCCCTGCACCCATGATAGTGAGCACACAAAATATCATTAATCATCAGGGAAACATAAACCGTAATGAGATATGACTCCATCCACAATGACGATGCAATCAACAGGCCAGACAGCAACAAGTGTTGGCAGTTATGTGGAGAAATTAGAACCCTCCCTCACAGCTGCAGAAATGGAATGTGCTCTAGCTGCACTGGAAAGCAATTAACAGAGGTTAACCACAAACAGTTAATCCTGAGTTCCTGTATGATCCTGCAGTTCTCCCAGGCACATATTAAAGGGAAGTGAAAATATGTCCACCCAACAATTCACCCATGGGTGTTCACAGACACAGTACTAACAATGTCCAAAAAGTATAAGAATTCCAAATGTCCATGAACCGATGAATAGAAAAATAAAATGTGTGGTATATCTACATAATAGAATAGAAATATTATTTGGCCATGAAAAAGGGTGAGTATTTTTCTTTTGCTTTTCAAAACAGTCTTCTGAGCTAGTGAGATAGTGTCTTACTATGTAGTCCAGGCTGGCACACTGACAAACATACACTCATAAAAATAAATTTAGAAAATTTTACTTAAATTTTTTTTTAAAGATTTACTTTGGTGATGGAGAGATGGCTTAGAGTACTTGAGACTACCTGTTGCCCAAGAGGACTCAGGTTCAATTCCCAGAACCCACGTGGTAGCTCACAATTACCTATAACTCCAGTTCCAAAGGATCCAGATTCTGGTACAGCTGGTTGTGAACCTCCTAGTGTGCTCATAACCACTGAGCCAACTGTCTGGCTCTCTGCACTGTTATTTTAAAAGCAACCATACCAGGTGAAGTGGTGTGTGCCTTTAATCCCAGCACTTGAGGCAGAGACAAGAGGATCCTTGCAAGTCTCAGACCAATGTAGTCTACACAGTCTGTTCGAGAGCAATGTGATGATATACTGTCTCATAAAACCAGAAACCACCACAAGAAGGCAATTGAGCCAGGTCTCTCGTGACCTCAGTCAAAGCTACCCTGGGCTGATGGGAAGCTTCAGGCAAACAAGAAAGGAAGGCACAGAGAAAGAGAGAGCATCCCGGAGGATGTGATAGCCACGGAGGTGGATGGGAATGAATGAAAGCAGAGCTGTTTATTCTGCCATGAGAGACACCGTGGCATTCCTCAGTTTGTCGCATCAGCTCTTTCCCCTGACACTGGCCAGTCACCTGCCACTGAAATGGAGTCACCTGGGAAAACCACATCCAACCTGTCCCGGACTCTTTCCCCTCATGATGCCCACTCCCACTAACTACATTCTTCTTAACGCCAGGAAGCATTACCAGATTAAAATGTGTGGATTCCAAGTGCAACTTTCAAGTTTGGTAGGGGTGAAGGGAGTACTCACTGCTTTTTGAAGCTGTTGAGGGTGAGGGGGAACCCAGCAAGATGGCAGCCCATTTGCCTCATGCCCCTTACTACTTTCTTCTAGTTGCTATGACAACACACCTACAAAAGTGAAGAATTTTTTTTGTTTTGTTTTTATTTTTGTTTTTCGAGACAGTGTTTCTCTGTAGCCCTGGCTGTCCTGGAACTCACTCTGTAGACCAGGCTGGCCTCGAACTCAGAAATCCACCTGCCTCTGCCTCCCGAGTCCTGGGATTAAAGGTCCCGGCAGAAGTGAAGAATTTATTTCGGCTCACAGTTTGAGGGGATCGGTCCATGACTGAAGAGGATAAGGCAAGGCAGCTGGTTTCATTGTATCCAAAGGCAGAGGGCAGAAAGAGACCTGCAAGGCAAGCTGGTCTCAGTGTATCCAAAGGCAGAAGCAGAAAGAGATGCTTGCCAGAGCCTCCCTCACTTTCTCCATCTTCACTCTTGATCCAGCCATGATAGAGTGGGGTGTGTGTGTGTGTGTGTGTGTGTGTGTGTGTGTGTGTGTATGTGTTTATTTTTCTATTACCAGGAGAAAACAACACATCTAAGGCAACTTACAAAAGATAGCATTTAAGTTGGAGGCCCACAGTTCTAGGGGATTATATAGACCATGGTCACCGTGGTGGAGAGCATGGCAGCAGACAGGTAGACATGGTGCTGGAGCAGTAGCTGAGGGCTTACATCAGATCCACAAGCATGAGTCAGAGAGCTCGAGAGGCCTACTGGGAATGATGGAGGCTTTTGAAACCTCAAAGCCCATTCCGGTGACATACCTCCTCCAACAAGGCCACACCTTCTAATCCTTCCCAAACAATTCCACTAACTGTAGCAGGTGGGGGTCAAGCACTCAGATATGTGGGCTTATGGGCACCATTCTCATTCCAAACACCTCAGTTGATCTTTTCTCATCAGTTAAACCCTCCTAGAAACTGCCTCAAAGATATACCCAAGGGTATTCCAAATCCAGTCATGTTGAGAATGAAGAAGGACCAAGACCGCCTTCTCATATACACACACTTACTACCTGCTAAAGTTTCCATTCTACAGCCCCTTCCCTGGTACTCTAGGCACTATAGAAACCCCAAGAGATGCTTCAGAGGTAACTTAAGTCTTCACTCTCTTTTCTCTGCAGCTTGCCTAGACGCCCTCTGCTCCCCCACCCCCCAGCAGAGGCACAGGTCCTAGTGGTGTCACCCTATCTCATCAAGGAATCCCTGGGCAATGTAACCCCAGCTGCCTTACTGAAGTGAAGAGAGCTTGACATCAGAGGTCAGCCTTGGCCCATGCATTTCATGGATTTACATGTGTAGCCTTGCAGGGCCTAGCTTGGGCTATGTTTTAGTAGAAGAATCAACTCTATATTCAGCCTCAAGCTACACCCCCTGCCATAGTCTACAACCTCTGATTAGTATGTATCTACCAAGACCACTGGTTCTGCAACATGCAGAAAACTGAGAGCCTTGGATGCTGAATTGGTGACTGGAGCTGAGAAGGAAACCGACGAGGGTGTAGGACCTAGAACTTTTCCAAGTCTGCCAAACTCTTGGCCTCAAATTCACTAGGCAGCCAAAGCTGCCCTTCGACTCCTGATCCTCTTGCCTCTGCTTCCCATGTGCTGGAATCACAGCCATCTATCACCTACCAATCTCATTCTTAGCATTCTATCAGAGCCATCAGCTTTGCCTGGGCTTTGCCTAGGCTGACAACACCTTGGAGAAGGTAGTCACTGAGTCTGGCTTTCTCAGTGCCTGCGAGTACATACTCACTCATTCCATCTGGGCCAGAGCCAGCAAGTAAGACATGTTTACAAATCGGGACTCAAACAAGTTTTAAGGGATTGGGAGTTGGGGGTGGGGTGGGGAGAGGAGGCTATTCTGTGCTTTTCTGCGGCTGTGACAAAATAGCGACCCAAAACAACTTGTCCAGCAAAAAAGATTATTTCATCTTACACTTTACAGTCCACCATCAAAGGAAACTAAGACAGGAGCCTGGAGACAGGAACAGGAGCAGAGACCATGGAGTAGTTTGCTTCCCACCTGGCTTGCTCAGCTACTTTTCTTATAAAACATAGGCCCACCTGCATAGGGATGACACCGCCCACAGTGGGCTGGGCCCTTCCACATTAATTAGTAATCATGAAAATGCTCAACGGACATGTCCATAGGCCATTCTGATGGAGGCTATTCCTCAATTGAGAATCCTTCTTCCCACAAAAGTGCAGGCTGTGTTAAGGTAACAAAACCTAATGCACACAAAGGCCTTCTACATTCATTTCTCTCCTGGAGAGCAAAGAGGTTAATGACCCAAACAAAGACTCCGAGAAAGCCAATAGTAAATGGCCTGTTGGTATGGGTCATTAGTTTTGTTTTAATTTTATTCATTTATTTATTTTAAGAAACTCTCACTGGGTTTCTCTGGCTGGACTGAAACGCTCTATGGAGTCCAGGCTGTCCTTGAACTCACAGAGATCCACCTGCCTCTGCCTCCCATACCATTCTCTGACTAGTTTTGTTTTTGAGACAGAATCAATAGCCAGTGCTGGCCTCAAACTCCCCCATATAGTAGGATGTAGCTCAGGGATAGGTTTGAACTTCTGACCCTCAGCCTCTGCCTCCCAGATGTTGATTGAGATTACTGGCTTGAGTCACTGTGCCCAGTTTATGCACTGCTGGAATTGAACCCAGGTTCTCCTGCCCTAAGTGTACATCCCCAGCTATAGATCATTTATCTGTAGAATCCCCTAGCAGTCTTCCCCACTGTAAAGTCCTGTGGCTACCACTGGAGCCCTTGGTCACCCTCCCTTCTCCTCCCCCTGAGGGGAGGGTGGGCGTGGGTGGGTGGTGGACAGACACTTCTATCTTCATTTGAGGATACAAGTTGTCCTGCCCACTACAGCCTCCACCTGCTGGGGTACTGAGATCTTTAAATAACCACCAGGGACTCCCCACTTCTCACACTGTAGCTTGAGTCACCCCAAAAGCTTTCTTTTCCCCCAACCTCTCTCTCCAGGGCTTCCTCTGCCTTCTGAGTTGCCTCTCTGAGGTCATGGGCACCGCAGACCACATTTGGCAAGAACCTACGGGGAGTGGGAAGAGGTCTCTCAGAACTGGAGATCCATTGGTTAGCTTCTCTAGCTAGGACTCTACCTCGGACAGAGGAAAGAAACAGGAGACTGAAGGTGGGGACGGGGGTGGGGCAACAATCCAGCACCGGCGTCTGGGGAAAAAACAACGAACCTAGGCTGCCTGGATCCCTGAAGTTTATACTCTGTAAATGAAAGATGAATGACGTTTCTTATAGAGAAGCCCCTCCCATCTCACCTCCCGCGGTGCTCAATCCCATTCCCCAGAAGGGAACTGGCTATTTCCCAAAGCTCAGACACATCTTGGCTGGAGCTGGCTGTGGGCCGGGCACCCCCGGGCAGCTGGGCAGGGCGGGGTGTCCTGGAGAGCCACGGATGGGCCTCACACCCAGGCTGGGCCAGGACACCCAGTCCTTGGCTGAGGCCCAAACCGGCTCTGTTTACAGAATCTGTCAGCCTGGTTCCCCTCCCCCATCCACCACTTCCCCTGGAGTCCTGGGGGCTGGGAGAGGACAGGCGGGGCCAGTGGGAGCCCTAGCCGCCGGCCTCCCCATGCAGGCTCTGATATTCATCTGTTTCTAGCATCCTTTCTTCTGGCGTCCTTCTCTAAGCCTGGAGCGGCACTTCCAACTCTGAGGCAGGTGTATTTCAAGGGGGTTCTGTAGAGACAGAGCTTGCCCCCGAGGGAAGCTGAGATAAGAGGTGCAGAGATAGGCTCAGTGCCCATCGGTGCCAGGGAGATTCCCAAGGGCTTCCTGGAATTCTCTAGACAGACGGGAATGAGGCTTTCTGCTTCCTCCACACCCCAATCCCGTGGGCCCCTCGGAGCATTTCCAGAATTCCTGGAGGCACCTGGAGCAAAGTGGATTTGCCTGGAGGGTAGATTCGGGATTTTCAGATCTACGAAGTCCAGTGACGAGGATACCAGGCAAGCCTGCATGGTGACTCAGCTTCCACCAGCAGCAAGGAAGCTCTGCGTCGGAGAGCACCGGGTTGCGGGGGCCAGGAGGTGGGGGGTGGGGGTGGGGGATGGTGGGGATGGGAGGTTGTCTGGACGTCACGCCCCTCTGCTCCGGGAAGGCCGGCCCACCACGCCCAACTTCTCAGACAAGCAGCAATTCCCAAGGGTTTTCCCTTCTGTGTGAAGTTACTGACAAAAGGCTGGTACTTGCGGAGAACTCTCTGTGATAACTTACCTTCCTTTAGAGATAAGGAACTGAGGCACAGAGAGGCCAAGCTAATGGGTGGCTGGACTGTAGTTTCGAAGCAAAACATCAGCTTTCCCTGTCTCAAGTCACACTGTGCTAGGTGATAGTGGGTGACCCCAATGTTATCTTTCTAAGACAAAACCAGGAACCTGGAGATCCCCGGGACCTAGGGGCTAACTCTGTTTTTTCAAAAAATAAGTGTTATTTTTTGACCAGCGTGGTGGCACTCGCCTTTGATTCCAGCCTTCGGGAACCAGAGGCAGGTGGATCTCTGTGTTTTAGGCCAGTCTGGTCTACAGAGCAAGTCCCAGGATAATCAGAGCAACATTGAGAAACTCTCACTAAAAAAACCCAAAAACAAACAAACAAACAAACAAACAAACAAAAAACCAGAAAACAAAACAAATGCAAATTCAAAGCTGCAGGAGCGCTTTCTCTAGTCTATTTGCTGACAGCCTGCCCTGGTGGCAGAAGTGCCCCATTCTTGAGTTTCCTCAGAGCCTTCTCTATGTTTACAGATTAGTCTTTGAGACCTGAGATCTTCTTGTTCAGCAACAGGCCCGGGCCACTAGCTCTTACAGGTACAGGGTCAAGACCAGGGCAGTGCCACAGAAAGGTAGTGTTAGTCTAGACCTTTCATCCCAGCGCTCTGTAGGCAGAAGCATGTGAGTATGAGGGTAGCCTGGTCTACATAGTGAGGGTCAGAGAGAGAGACAGAGAGAGAAAGAGAGAGACACAGAGAGAGATGAGAGAGAGAAGGAGACACACACACCACACACAGAGAAAGAAAGATACAGAGAGAGAGAGAGAGTAAATTCCAAATGGTCAAAAAGCAAAAACCAGTGGAGAAGCAGGGCATGGTGGCACACACCTTTAATTCCAGCACTTGGAGGCTGAGGCAGGCAGATCTTTGTGAGTTCAAGGTCAGCCTGCTCTACATCGAGAACTCTAGGCCAACTGAAGTTACACAGCAAGACCCTGTTTCAAAACAAAACCAACAACCAACAACACAAAAGGCACCAGTGGGACGCCCTGTGAGGGAGGGGACAGTGTTCCAGGGAAGAAGTTACTCAAAGGGCAGAGAGGAGATGCCCTCCCAGGCCCAGCCCCCTGTGCTGCCAGCCAAGCAGTGTCCGCTTGAAAGTGAAGGCTGGTTCTGACAGCTGCAGGGATGGAAACTTTCCCAGACTCTCCCACGTCCTTCCCCTTTGACCCTTTTCTGCTAAGCCCTGTGATCTTAATGTCTACATACCCACAGGATAGGCGGAAAGAGAGTCACTGCTTGTCTCTGCCATGCATCCCTGCCTCAGTGTGTCCCTTGGTCTCAGTGACCCCGATTTGCAAATCTGTGAGGTTCTGAGTCATGGGAAAATCTGAGGACAGGAGGGAAGAGGAAATCGTGAGATGGGACCCTACTCTGTGGTTGAGATGGTTTGACCTGATCCCTGTCTAAGATGAAAGGACCTCTCAGAAAAGCATGACCTTAGGCAAAAATCACTTTAATCTCCCAGGGCCTCTGCAAAATGAGAGAATTCCAATACCAGACATCCTTCCAGGAAGGGCTGTTGGTTGTAACACCCCTCTGACCAAGCATATGAGGGTGGGTGCCCTCCAACTGGCCCAGCTTTGTAGACAAACTGTCTTCTTCTCAGTTGATTCTGGAAGAAGTCAGTCCCCAAGGCCAGGAAGAGGAGAGAAGAGAGCAGGGAATCTGAGCAGGGAGTTCATGGGTTTCCTGTACTGGGAACGGCTCAGGAAACCTGTGTCCTAAACACAGACACTAGTAAGTCCAACTTCCTTGTGCCAGGCATGGCTCTGTAGTCCTGTTCTATGTAGATCATGTTTTAACCTCCAGGCTACATGTGCGTGTGCGAACACACACACACACACACACACACACACACACACACACACACACACATCGTCAGTTGTCTTGCAGGCTAGTGTAAGACGACCAGGCTCATTGTGAGAAAGGTCTCAGGGCATTATCCTTCCCTCCAAGTTCAGCCGACCTTACAGGTCAGAGCAACTCTACCCAACAGGCTGGCGCTGGACCTTGTACAGAGAGCCCTGCATCTATAAGTGCTGTGATGGAGGCTCCAAATGATAGGAGTCTTGAGAGTGCACTGGTGGAGGGGCTTTGCATAGCAAAAGCAAATCGGAAGAGTCCACAGCCCCCACCTCTAATGTCAAGAAGGGATCTCCGGCATGCCAGACCCAGTTCCATAAGGTTTTAGAGTTAGGAAACTGAGACTTCCCTAAGTGTTAGAAGATTCTAGAAGACTCAAAGGACTCCTCCTAGCTCCTCATTTGCTGCTTTGCTGTCAAAATGTGACCTTAGCCAACTCTGGATGGAGGTGACACACGTCTCT
Source organism: Mus minutoides (assembly GCA_902729485.2). Taxonomy (NCBI): domain Eukaryota; kingdom Metazoa; phylum Chordata; class Mammalia; order Rodentia; family Muridae; genus Mus; species Mus minutoides. The sequence goes on along the minus strand of LR749506.1, from coordinate 715,109 downwards.
CCATTGTGGAATCTCAGTTCACTGGACTAATCAACTCATGGGAGTCTAAGTTAGAAACCTTGTCACCATCTGTAACCTCCTTCACTCCTTGTTGAGTCAGTCAGTCAGTCTGTGTGTCTGTCTGTCTGCCTCTTAGTCAGTCAGTCAGTCTGTCTCTCTGTCAGTCAGTCTGCCTGCCTGTCTGTTGTCCATCCATCTATCATCATCATTGTTTTGCACAGAATTTATGTGCCTCAGCCTGGCTTCAAACTCACTAATGGATGAGAATGACCTTGTATTTCCAACCCTCGGCCTCCACCTCCTCAATGCTAAGACTTAAGTCATATGCCTGGTTTTTGCTGGAGACCAAACCCAAGGTCCTGTGCATGCTGGACCATGCTGGACTCTACAAGCTGAGCTGCAGCCCCAGCTCCTGTCACTGTCCTATCGCTGGGCTTACAGGCACACACCACCTTTGTCTTTCTTTGGAAACAAATTGCTCCCGACTTCAGCGAATCATAATTCCCTCCAAAGAGCAATCTTGAGAATGTCAAGGGGAAATTATTGAATTATCCCAGTTGGCAGAGAAACCTAATTTATAGCAAAGCATTTCTCTTGAAGTTTTAATAGATTTTTTTTTCCCTCCGATGGATTTTAATGCTCAATTGTTTCCCGGGCTTGGAAATTTCGTTTGAAGCACTAACATCACTTTGCAGTTCTTGATTTATTACCAGCTCCTGGCTTCTGAGTCTAATAGGAAACCCAACAGTCTATTTCCCTTAAATGTGAGAGAGGCCTTCAGCCTCTGATCAGCCTGTCTCTAGCTCATTAAGGTCAAGAGGCTTGTCTGAACCCTCCCTTGGATCTGGAGGAAGTTCCCTCCTGGAGAAGTTTGGTGGAATTGAACCTCAAGACCATTTCTGTATAAGTGCCACTGGGCAGTGATACCCTCAGTGGTCATGTACCTGGCTAACCCACTAGTGATATCCTTACTGGTCGTTTCAATGGCTAACTGTCTTAGTTAACCTCTGAACCTGTAAGCTAGCCCCAATTAAATGTTGTTTTTATAAGACTTGCCTTGGTCATGGTGTCAGTTCACAGCAGTAAAACCCTAACTAAGACAGAAGTTGGTACCAGGGACTGGGGTATTGTTGTGATAGACCTGACCATGCTTTTATTTGAAAGAATGTGGATTTTGGGACTTTGGGTTTGGAAAGCAGTTAAACCCTAACTAATACACTAACCCACTAGCCCTTCTTTCTGCCCACCCCCTTTTCCCAAGCCAATCAATCAACAGGTCTGCTGTACAAAGAAGAGAAAACAGGTGTCACATGAAATACAGGATGACATGGCTGAGTGGCAGTGTCCCTGCTTGGACCAGTGACAGCTCAGCCTCCTGTTAGCAAAGGAACATTTGGGTTAATGTCTTTGGAGTTTGGTGAAGTGAACCATCTGGAAATAGCCTGGGGAACATGGTAAAGAAACTGTCTGGAGGTCTCTGTTTATGGGTCTCCTATGGAAAGATTGGGAGGCCCTGTAGAATCCTCCTTGAGAAATGGATAGCATGCTGGACCCTTAGCTGCCTTCTTTAATTTATTTTAAAAAATATTTTTAGCAATAAATACCACTTAAGACCACTAGGATATGTAATATAAATATTTAAAAGATTTTCTTATTTTATTTTGCATGGATGGGGGTTTTGTTTGAATGGTTATACCATAGGCCAGGCCTATGGGAATTAGAAGAAGGTGTCCGAGTTATAGGGGATTGTGAGGTGCCATGTGGGTGCGGAGAACTGAACCCAGGTCCTCTACAAGAGCAGCCAGTGCTCTTTACTTCTGAGCCATCTCTCCAGCTCTGGACACACAGCTAGCTTTTGAGTGACAGATGAGTGCTGCCATGCTTGCAGAGGACAGGGAGCTTCGGAATGGATGACAACAGAAATATTTGGGAATAAAGCTGACTTCTTTAGCACTCTTGGAATCATGACACCGTTTTTACAGAGGAGGCAACTAAGATTCTGAAACGAGTTTGGGGGACCCATACAGCTTTGGCAGAGGGCCAAAGGGAGACTGAGAGCCAAGGTCTTGGTTCAGTGTGTAAGAGGTTCTCCCAGGCCCTGGCTAGCCTGACTCTACAGGGCTCAGCAAAAGTCAAGCTCTCTAGTGAGAACGGTATCCCTCAGGCTCCAAAGGACACTACTTGTCACCCAATAACTGCAGGTCCTGGGAACTCCTTTCTGGGGATCTCTTGTTTTCTGAGGGCCTCCTTTTCTCTGTGGGCCACCTTTCTATCTGGCCTTCCTCCACCCAGCAACTGGAGCCTAGGCCACCTGATTCCGTTTACTCTCTGGCAGACAGTGACTGGTACCACACGTGGCTGTGAGCCAGGCCCTGGAAAGCTGAGTGCGCAGGGCACAGAGGTTTCTGTCTTTTTGAAGAAAGTGGAGAAGGGAACTTGAGTAGGCTGGTCATAAGATCCTGCTTCCTGGGGACAGGAGCTCACGAGAAGGCACGACTGGGAAATTTCCTACAGGGTGCTGGGTAGCAGACATTAGAAGAAGGGCCAATATAATTGGTATTTTCCAAGGGGCAAAGTGGTGACCATATATCAGAAAGCCACTTAAAGGACCCCAAGTACATATAAAGTCAGTCTTAGGACTTAAGGATGTGGCTTGTTGGTAGAGGGCCTGTTAGCATGTATGGAGCCCTGAGTTTGATCTTCAGTATCTCATAAATAGAGCATGGTGGTGCATCCTGTAATCTAAGCATTCAGGAAGTGAAAGCAAAAGGAAGTTCAAGGCCATTCTTAGGTCATCCTTGCTTCATAGCAACTTTAAGGTCACCCTGGAATACATGAGACCCTGTCAAAAAAGGAAAACAAGAAAAAGAAAAATGGGGCTGGTGAGACGGCTCAGTGGGTAAGAGCACTGACTGTTCTTTCGAAGATCCTGAGATCAAATCCCAGCAACCACATGGTGGCTCACACAACCATCCATATGAGATCTGATGCCCTCTTGTAGTGTGTCTGAAGACAGCTACAGTGTACTTACATATAATAAATAAATAAATTTAAAAAAAAGAAAAATAAAAAATATCAGGTCAATTTGGTAAGGCTGAGAGCTTTAAGAGTTTCAGTTGGTCAGAGGAGGTGCAAGTTCCTTGTCAAGAGTTGGCTCAGCCCTTGGGTCAACCTCTAGTTCCTAACCCAAGTTTAGAAGTCCCCACCCCCACCCCTCATACCAGAGAAGCTGCTGACTAGCCAGTCTTACTGTCCCTGGGGCTTGGGGTCCTTGCCAGGATTTCTGAAAGCTTGCCCTGGGGCAAGTAACTTCCCAGGGCTTGTGTCTGGCACGAGGATCACAGCCTCTGCTTCCTGCCTCCCACCTCTGGGAGAATCAGAGGAAGAGCCTCACCTATTGAGCCTATGGTGGGGACCCAGGAGAGGCTTCTGATGTGGGAGTTGTCTCCAGAGGTGGGATGGAGGACTTGTACAGACCTGAAGTGCCTGGAGCAGGAAGCTTCTGTGCTGACTCCTCCAACCCACACACCCTGGCACGGGCTGTCTGGGTCTGAGTATGTTGGGCACCAGGAGTTGGCTCGCTTAATAGTGGTCATGCAAGAGGTATGCCTGCCATTTAGGCCCTTGGCCCCTGCCCATCTCTCATCCCATGGTTTCCTCAGCACTGGGCAGACAAGGCAGTATGCAACAAAGCTCCAATTATAGCAGGAAGTTTTTCTCAGAGAGCTTTCCTTCCTTTTGTTTTGTTTGTATCTCGTGTAGCACAGGCTGGCTTCAAACCCCCTATGCAGCCAAGGATGACCTGGAACTTCTGATTCTTCCTTGTACGTGTGTGTGTGTGTGTGTGTGTGTGTGTGTGTGTGTGTGTTGCACATGCCATGAGTGTATGCCGAGACCAGAGAGCATTGCATGTCCTCTCTGTGGTTCTCCATCTTATTGCCTTGAGATAGACCTCTCAGTGAACTAGGAGCTATTATTCAACTAGCTGGCATCCAGTAAGTCCCAGAGATCATCCATCCTGTGCCTTTCCTCTCTACCTAGGGTGCATGTAGCCAAGCTCAGCTTTCCGTATGGATGCTGGGGATCCAAGCTCAGCATGGAGATCCACATGCTTGTGCAGGAATCACTCTCACCTCAGACTCTCATATTTCTCTTTTTTTAAAAGATCTGTATATGTATGTATGTATGTATGTATGTATGTATGTATGTATGGTACACAGGGTGGTCTGTATGAGAATGTCCCCCATAGGCTCATCTATTTGAATTCTTAGTCACCATGGAATGGAACCATTTGAGAAGGATTAGGAGGTGTGGCCTTGTTGGAGGTGGTGTGTCATTGGGAGCGGACCTTGAGGTTTCAAAAGTCCATGTCCAGCTCAGTGTCTCTCTCTGCCTGCTGCCTGTAGGGCAGGATGTAGTTCTCAGCAACTTCTTCAGCACCAAGCCTGTCTGCACACTGTCACAGTCTCTGCCATGATGATAATGGACTAACTCGCTAAGGTGTGAGCAAGCTCTCAACAGTAATTGTGTGTGTGTGTGTGTGTGTGTGTGTGTGTGTGCATGCGCGCGCGCACACACACACACACACACACAGAGAAGGCTGTGTTGAGTGTCTTCCTCTGTAATTCTCCATTTATTATTTTGAGACAAAGTCTCTCTCTGGACTAGGATTTGGATTTTTTCAGATAGACTGGAAGCTAGCAAGCTCTGGTGATCCTCTTGTTTCTAGTCCCTTGTTGCTGAGAATATAGGCACGCAAGCTTGCTACACAGATGCTGGGATCAAACTCTGGTTCTCATAATTACACAGGAAGTACTCCTAAATGCTGAGCCATCTCTTCAGAACTTCATATTCTTTTGAGTCTTCTCTGAGGCTAATAGTCACCATTCAAGACAATATAGGGGGCTGGACATGTAGCTTCATTAGTAGAGGACTCACCTAGCCTGCATAAAGTCCTAGGTTTGGGGTTCAATTCCAAACACCCACATGGCAGCTCACAAACATCTATAACTCCAGTTTCAGGGTATATGGTCCTCTCTTCCAGCCTCTGTGGGCACAAGACATACATGCGGTACACAAACATATATGTGAGCAAAATAACCATACACATAAAAAATTCTTTTAAATAAAATAAAGTTCTGTGTTTTGATTCCTAACATCAAATATAACCAGTCATGGTGAGCTGGGCAATGGTGGCACACACCTTTAACCCCAGAACTCTGGATGCAGAGGCAGGCAGATCTCTGTGAGTTTTGTTTTGTTTTTGTTTTGTTTTGTTTTGTTTGAGATTTAAAAATATTGTGGCCTTGGTGGTTCTCACCTTTAATTCCAGCACTGGAGAGGCAGAGCCAGGTGGATCTCTGTGAGCTCAAATCTAGCCTGCTCTACAGGACCAGGTCTTCAGGACAGCCAGGGCTACACAGAGAAACCTTGTTTCAAAACAAAACAAAACAAAACACCAAAAACAAGCAATTAAACAAAACTGAAAAACAAAAAAACAATATCGTGTATGTGTATGAGTGTCTTGCTGAATGTATGTCTGTGCATCGTATCCATGAGATGCCCACAGATGGTAGAATAAGGCCTTGGGTCCCCTGAAACTGGAGTTACCTGCCATGTGATTGCTAGGAGTTGAACCATGGTCTTCTGGAAGAGGAGCTGATGCTTTTAACTGCTGAGCCATCTCTCCAGCCCCCTTCTTTTCTTTGAAACCCTACCTTATGTACCTCAGCCAGGCCTCAAACTCTCAACATAGCAAAGAATGGCCTTAACCTTGATCCTTAGGTCTCTACCTGCTTAGTGCTGGGAGTACAGGCAGTGCCACCATGACCAGGTTGTGTGGAGCTGGGGGTGGAACCCAGGGCCTTGTATACTCTAGGCAAGCTGTCTACCAACTGAGCTGCATACCCAGCCCTTCAGGTGTTTCTTAAATTCTCTGTTGCTCCATGAGGTATGTCAGCAGGACCTGAGATAGACAAGAATGTTTTATGGTAGGGAAGGGTGTGGCTGTAGCTCAAAGGGTGAGGGTAGATCCCAGGTCTCATATGAAGGAAAGTAGTCACAGTAATCGCAGTGACTACAGGACACCTACTGTGCATCCTCCATTGTGCTGGAGAGCTTTCTATCAGACATCTCAGACCTTTGGAAGTAGACCTTCCAGGGCAGAGGCAGGCAGATCCTTGTGAGTTCAAGGCCAGCCTGGCATACATAGTGGCTCTTTAGTTCTAGCTGTCATCTTAGTAAAAATAGGGGGTTACAGAATAATTTGAATCTCCATAATCCTGGACACCCTAACCTGCGCTGTCATTCTCCTGTCACTCTGAGGGATAGTTATAACTAGTGTCATCTGCTCAAGGCATAGAGTTCTAAAGTCACCAACCACTGCTCTTCAGTAAGCCACATGACGCTAGTCATTACATCTGCCCTATCCAAATGCCTTGAAGCGCCACAGGGGCTACGGTAGGAATAATTGCACATGCTCTTACTTCATGCCTGCTATTGTGCTTAGCCAGCACTAACTATAAACATCAGCAGGGATGCATAGTAAGACTGTGGCCAGCATTTACTTCTTTGTGGGTTCTTCTTTCTTCTACCCTTCTCTTCACTTTTCCCACCCTTTCAACACCCTTAAGGCTAGATAGCAGAGAAAAATAGAAAGGAAAGTGGTGACTTCATTGTTAGACTACTTCCTATTGATTAGGGGCATTGAGTTCCTTGGGGTGAGTTTGATTGTTACCGTCAGGATATGTAATTTCTTCTCCTTCTCCTTCTCCTTCTCCTTCTCCTTCTCCTTCTCCTTCTCCTTCTCCTTCTCCTTCTCCTTCTCCTTCTCCTTCTCTTTCTTCTTCTTTTGTCTTTGTGCATAACTACTAAACAAACCATGACTAACAACAATCAACAGCAACCAACAGCACCTCTCAGAGGTCCTAACATTAATATACCTTCTGAAAATTTCCCAGGATTCCAAATGTTACACAATCGCAGGAACTATCTGCCACGGGCAAAATCACGCCCCTGCTAGAGCACGAGACAAATCATAGTCAGCTGCTGTGGACAGTCTGAAGCAGTCCTATATTCCACACCTGAGATTAAAATGAAAACATATTCTTACAAAATTTCTGTGTCTTTTAAAAGAAACCAAAATTTCAAAATGGTCAGTCCAAGACCCTGTCTCAATAAACAATGTCTTACAGATAATGGGCTGAGAACCTGCGGTAGACTTCTGCTTTCATTACAATGTAGGCTTCAGGACTCTGAAGGAGAAAGTACAGAACAGAAGAACAAGATTCTTGAACCAGACAGGAATGGACACCCGATGTACTGAGCAGGAGGGCCCATTCTAGGGGAAGTGGGAGGGGCCATGGCTGGATATGAAGGATGGGAGAGCATGTGAGCGACAGACATAGGAGGTGGCTGTGGTCCAGTGTGGAAGTGAAAGTCCCCAGTCTAGTGCTACAGACTGTCTGTCCCCATGGTCTCTAAAGAAGCTGAGTAAAGCCGGGCGTGGTGGCGCACGCCTTTAATCCCAGCACTCGGGAGGCAGAGGCAGGCGGATTTCTGAGTTCGAGGCCAGCCTGGTCTACAAAAGTGAGTTCCAGGACAGCCAGGGCTATACAGAGAAACCCTGTCTCCAAAACCCAAAAAAAAAAAAAAAAAAAAAAAAAAAAAAAAAAAAAAAAAAAAAAAAAAAAAAAAAAAAAAAAAAAAAAAAAAAAAAAAAAAAAAAAATTTTTTTTTTTTTTTTTTTTTTTTAAGATTTATGTAAGTGCACTGTAGCTGTCTTCAGACATTCCAGAATAGGGCATCAGATATCATTATGGCTGATTGTGAGCCATCATGTGGTTGCTGGCATTTGAACTCATGACCTTCAGAAGAGCAGTCGGTGCTCTTAACCGCTGAGCCATCTCTCCAAAGGATGCTTTAGGATTTGTGTTCCTTGTGCCCAGGTTTGTGTGGCAAAATGTATATAAAGTGAAGATTACCGTTAATTTTTAATTAAGTATTTATTTATTTTGTAAGTACACAAGTGGCCTTCACAGGACAATTTCTGGGAGTTGGTTTTGTCCTCCCACCATGGGAGTACTAGGGATTTAACTCAGGTCATGAGACTGGGCAGCAAGAGACTTTACCTACTGAACCATCTGCCCAGGACAATTTTCACCTTAGAAATATCTATTTTTAAGTTTTTTTTTCATGTGTAGATTTGTACGTGTGTTTGTCTGTCTGCTTCTGTGTGGGCCGTGTGAACGTGGGTGTCCGTGGAAGCCAGAAGAGGTCATCACCAGATTCCCTGGACCTCAAGTTACAGGCCATCATGAGCCACCCGGTGTTGTTGCTAGGAGCAGAACTCTGGTCCTAAAGTCAGAAAGCGCTCTTAGCCACTGAGCCTTCTCTCCAGCCGGTGTTAGACCTTTGATCTGTTGTGTGTTAATACTTGCATGTGGTTTAAGATAAGGGTCTAATTTCGCTTTGTTTGTTGAAAGGGCTTTGTCCTTTCATCACTGAGAGGTTGTGCTATTCTTATCAAAATTGTTTGATACCAGAGCCATTGTGTAATGGCTCATACCTGTACTGCCAGCACTGAATGTCTGAGATAGAAGGATCATCATGAGTTCTAAGTCAGCCTGGGCTAGAGTGAAACTGCTAACAACGACGACAACGACGACGGTGACGACAGCAACAACAACAACACAACAAAGCAACAAAGCCCCTGCACTGGCAATTTTCTGTTGCTGTATTAAAAGACCCTAACCTGTGCTGAGCATGGTGGCGCACGCCTTTAATCCCAGCACTCGGGAGGCAGAGGCAGGAGGATTTCTGAGTTCGAGGCCAGCCTGGTCTACAAAGTGAGTTCCAGGACAGTCAGGGCTACACAGAGAAACCCTGTCTCCAAAAACCAAAAACCAAAAACCAAAAAAAAAAAAGACCCTAACCGGACGGACGCAGCTTAAGGAAGATAGCTTATTGTTTTGGCTTATGGTTCAGGAGAGCTAGAGTGATAGGCAGCAGGAGCTGGAAGCTGTCTGAGCACATTTCATTCACATGCAAAAGCAAGCAGGAGGTGGAACAAGGCTAGCAACCCTCAAAGCCCATCTGAACTAATAGACTTCTTCCAGCAAGGCTGTACCCCTTAAAGGTTCTATAGCCTCCCTATACTGCACCACTCACTGGGGACCAACTGTTATATGCATGAGCTTATGGACGGTGTTTCTCACTAAAACAGCAACAACGTTGCCCCTTCCCAATTATTGGACCACATAGGTGGGTTCCTTTGGAGCTCTGTTTCATTGTGCTGGTTTGTTATGTCTGTCTTAGTGGCAACAACTTTTTCTTTTTGATTAATGTAGTTTTGCAGTTTTGAAGCCAGGAACAGAAAGCTACAACTCTACTCATTTTCAAGATTGCTTTGGCTGTGGGGGCCTCTGTGATGATCAGCTTTCACTATCAACTTGACACAACCTGGAGTCACCTAAGAAGAAAGTCTCAGTAAGGAATTATCAACATTGAGTTAGCTTGTGGGCATGTTTGTGTGATACTGACCTAAGTTAATTGAGATGCAAAGACCCAACCCACCATGGGTGGCACCATTCCCTAGATAAACAGGTTCTGAACTAAGAGTGGAAAAATTGAGCCAGATCAAACAGTGTATGTGTGTGCATCATTCCTCTCTGCTCTTGACTGAAGATACCATATGACTAGATGTTTGAAGTTCCTGTCTTGACTTTCCCACAATAATGGACTAAAATCAGGGATTGTGAGCTGAAATAGACCCCCTTAAGTTGCTTCCTGTTGGTGTGTTTCATTACAGCAACAAAAATGAAACTAAAATAGAATCTCTTGAAATATTATACGAATTTAAGATGTACTTTAAGCGTATATTCTGCGTATACAAGTGTTTTGTCTGCATGTTTGTTTGTACACCATGTTCACTCCCGGTTCCTGTGAAGGCCATAAGAGGGTATCAGATGCTATGGAACTACAGTTCCAGGTGGTTACCATCCAGGATGTGGATTCTGAGAAACAAAGTGTCCTCTGCAAGAGCCAAATCTTCAGCACCAAATTTAAGATGAATAAACTGCTTTTGAGGCCTTTGTTTGGTTTCTTTTTGTTGTTGTTGTTGTTGTTGTTGAAACAGAGTCTCATGTAAGCCAGTTGGGCTGTGAATTCTTGCTCTTCCCTGCCTCTACCTCCTAAGTGCATCATGGGTGTGTGTACCATGATGCCTAGTTTGCTTTGGGGGTTTTGGCAATTATTTGACTGTGATGGTACTCACCTATGCTATCTATCTATCTATCTATCTATCTATCTATCTATCTATCTATCTATCATCTACTGAGACAGGGCATCTCTGTGTAGCTCTGACTGTCCTGGAACTAGCTCTGTGGACCAGACTGGCCTTGAACTCACAGAAATCTGCCTGCCACTGTCTCCTGAGTGCAGGGATTAAAGCTGTGTGCCACCACCACCTCAACTCACCTATATCATTTTAAGGAGGGCCTGGACTGGCTAAGGTACAACAAAGTACCAAGCAGCCATGAGGGACACGAAGATGAATTGTGGCTCAGACTTGGCACATCAATGTGTGATAGCAAAGGGTTGTCCTGTAGGATACCCAAACCTCAGGGGTTTGCAAGACTTCCTTCATCAGAGTGAGGACTAGGAGTGGGAGCTGGCCAGGACATTGTCATCAGCATAAAGAACCTTGTATCCGTTTCCTGCTGTCACCCAGGTCTTCTGCTCTTCATACCCCTTGTTGGTTTATTGAAACCAAAACTTCCTATCCTGACTCTTAGGAGCAGTGGCTTCCTCAGAACTGTGACAGAATACCCCACAGAAAAACTGAAGGAAGGAGGGTTTATTTGGGTACATGGTTTAAAAGGGGATTGTCCACCCTGATAGGGAGCGCACAAGAGATTTTGTGATGGCAGGAGTGTGTGACTTAGGTCCCTCACATGTTGATGGACCAGGAACCAGAACATTTGGGCTCGAGACAGGTTGGACCAGAACCCTCAAAGTCTCACTCTTCTCCAAAGGTCCTACAGCCTCCAAGGTCAGAACTACCAACAGGGACCAAGTGTTCAGTCACATGAGCCTGTGGGCAATACTTGACACTCGAATCACAATGAGAACACTAGCTGTGTTCTTGAATGGACCCTTTGTGATACCTCTAACCTTTAGGTAGGCCAATTCTACCTCAGCCAGCTGTCTTGCATGTCTCCTCACGATCATGGGGGATGCTGAGGTACTGAGGTATACCTCAATGAAAGAAAGTTTGATCTACCTGTAAGAGGTCCTGGGCTCCATTCCCTGCAATGAATGGACACACACACACACACACACACACACACACACACACACACGAGTATTGTCAGCTCCTAACCCTGACTGAACCAGAGCCAGGAAGAACCATTTGCTGAAGAATTAGACAGGTAATTGTAGCAGTGTGTGTGTGTGTGTGTGTGTGTGTGAGTGTGTGTGTGTGTGTGTGTGTGTGTGTGTGTGTGTGTGTGTGTTTACTCCTCATACTTGCTAGGCCTTCTCTCTATTGAGCTCTACCCACCCCTGGGGTGTCTTGTCAGATCTCATTAGATGAGGCTTACCTGTGGTAGTGAAAGCAAAGGTTGCCACAGGTGGCCTTGTGCACCTTATACTCTTGGGAGATGACTCATCTAGACCTCAGGCTTGGCCTCAGAAAAGCTGCACCACTGCCAGGTACTTAAGAGACAGAGGTCCATGACCTACACCATGGAACTTGTTATGGAATCCCAGGCTGGGGGGCAGGGGGTGTAGCTCAGTGGCAGAGGGCTTGCCCAGGATGTGTGAGAACCAGGTTTCCAGCAACAGAGCCCTAGAAAATTCTTAGTCGGGGGAAGAAACCTGTCCAGTTGAGTTTTGTTTCCCTTCCTCTTTCTTTTGCTTCCTCCTTGTCCTCTTTTCTCCTTCCTTCCTTCCTTCCTTCCTTCCTTCCTTCCTTCCTTCCTTCCTTCCCTCCCTCCCTCCCTCCCTCCTTCCCTCCCTCTGTCCCTCCCTCCCTCCTTCCTTCCTTTTCCTTCCTTCCTTTTTTTTTTTTTTTTTTTTGTTTTTTTGTAATTTAACTGAGGCAGGGTCTCTCTATGTGGCTGGCCCGGAATTCACTATGTAAACTCACAGAAATCCACCAGCCTCTGCCTCTCCAGTGATGAGATTAAAGGTGCGCACGCCATACCCAGCCTTCTCCCCTCTTCCTCTTTTTAGTATATTTTAATTAATCTGTTGAGAATTTCATGTAGTGTATTATCATCATAGTCACCCTAACTCCTTCTTCCACACTCCCACACCACTCCACCCCCAACTTTGTATCTGCTATTTTAAAATAATCCCCTGAGTTCAGTTTGTGCTGCCTGTGTCTTCCTCAGTGTGGGGCATCCTCCACTGGAGTGTGCAAGGACCTAGTAAGAGATCACATCCTCAAAGAAAACTGACACTTCCTCCCTCAGAAGCCATAACCATTACTTCATGGTTAGGGGGTGGGGACTTGTGACCCTCTTCCTCCTCTGTGCTAAAGAGTCACTGACTTGACCTTGTGTGGGGATTACATAACCACAGCTTCTCCAAGTTCTTGAGTGCCTTGCCTTTTTTCCCTTCACATTTCTTCTGTGGGGAGGGGAGGGGAGGGGAGGGGAGGTAGTGTGCATGTACCAGAGCAAACATGTGGAGGTCAAAGAACAACTTTTTTTTTTTTTTTTTTTTTGAGACAAGGTTTCTCTGTGTGGCCCTGGTGTTCCTGGAACTCTATTTATAGACCAGACCAGCCTGGCCTCAAACTCACAGAGACCTGCCTGCCTGTGCCTCCCAAGTGCTGGGGTTAAAAGCATGTGACATCACGCTCAGCCAGAAGAAACTTTTTAAGATCTCTCCTTCTACCATTAGAATCCAGGACTTGAACTCAGGTCTTCGGGTTTGGCAGCAAGTGCCTTCATCTGCTGAGCTATCTTGTTAGCCCAAAGCCTAAGATCCCCTTGGCAGGTGCTGGGGATAGAGAGGCGAGGAGATCACAGTCTGTTTGGGGAAGTCACAAAGCAACAGAGGACTTTGGTGAATGGGAAGAAGTAATAGAATGGAGGAGGAGCTCTGCTCACAGACTCTGACCAAGGAAGCTGGTGAGATCTGCCTTGGTAAGGACAAAGAAGGGAAGAGAGAGCAAACAGTGTGAGTCAAGGCCTTGGGGCTGGAGGGAGAGGCCTAGAGAGGAAAGCCAGGTCAGAGTTGCTCAGGGAACTAGGGAGTTAGAGACCTTGGGTTCTACTTCACCACACCCACAGCCCAATGTCCCAATTCTCATGGTCATAGACAGCATCCTGGAGCCCTACTGGGCCACTATTGAACACCCAGAGACCCAAAAGAACTCAGAGATAAACCAGAGTATGTCCAAATATATTGAAGCCTCTTAAAACCCCCAACTGGCAGGACTCTTTCTCTGCCTTGGGTGAAGGCTAGAAGAGTACAGCAATGTGCCTAGAGCAGCCATTCCCAACTGTACTGTCTAGCAGTGTCTCAAACATGATACGCCCAAATGGAGGTCCGAAACAGGTGTCCACTGTTTTCAGCAGACTAGACAGCCACATTGGGCTACTTGCCACTAGCTTTTATTTGAAGTAGGGCCCTCACCTCCCCACAGTGAGTCCAGCCCACTTGACAGTTGCTTTGCCTAATGTTCTCTCTCTCTCTCTCTCTCTCTCTCTCTCTCTCTCATTTTTCTCCATGCCCTTATATGCTATCCTGAATTCTAAGCTGGGACCCTGGCCCTGGCCACCATAATCATCCACCTAAAACCATTCACTTCCTCTCAACTTGTCAAGATTTCCATGGGTCACTTGGTCATTTGGACCAAGGCTTGACCTTCTGGCTTGACAAGGATGGTCCCCACCCCCCACGTGACTCTGCTTCATTATGCCCTGATCTCATACACACATATCACATCAGATCCTTTCAATGTCTCCACCATCAGGGGATGCTGCCTTCTTCTTCTCTTGGCTACTCTACTTGCTTTTCATTTAAGTCTCAGTTGAGATGCTAACACCTTGGTTGAACATTCCATACCATGGTGGGGGGGGGGGTAGCGTGAGCTAACATGGTATTAATACACTTCAGTCCCTTCTCCTCTGGGAGAAGAACATGCCAGCACAGCCATGATTCTTACATCCTCTACTTAGAAAGGCAGGGTTCATTTATACCCAGAGCCAGTCTTACTTTGGGTGACAATGGAAGGAGAGTCACCATTTTGCCGATAATGTCATGAAGGCTCTGTCGTTTTTCTGAGAGATGGCCTCCCAGGCAGGGGACCAGCTTGGAGGAAGAGAGGCAACGCTACACACCCTGACCTTTTCCATCTCACCAAGTGACCACAGACTTGGACTTAGCTCTGCCTTGGCTTGTTCTGGCTGGCTACACTAGGCCAAGGGCATTCTCTAGAGACCTGTGTGCCTTTTGAACTTGAGTTTCTGGCTCTTGGGTGAATTAGAATGCTATTCCCACATGAACTAGGAATGCCTCCCTGGGGCTCTGTGCTTTGAACTGTCTTGTAAAAGAAATCAAGAGGTCCCACACTGACTTTTGGGGGTTTTGTTTCTAAGTAAACCCATATCACCACACTCTAGAAGCTTCCACTGTTCATTCCCAACCTTGCTCTGCCACCCCACATCAAGCAGTTAGGGAAGATCCCCAAGCACCCACGGGTGCCCATGCACTTGTCCAGCTGACTGCAGAGAGGTCTAGGGAAAAGGACGCCAGGATGACACACTCGTTTTACTGAGCACACATCTGTAATGTGGGAATGTTTTTACAAGCATGCATGGCTCCTGTAATTAAAGATGCAAATCTAATAAAAAGCCCCAGCCCTTAGGCCACGGGTTCAGAGAGACAGGGCTGAACTTAGGCCTGGTCAGGTGGGACAGAGAGAGAACTGGGATATGGTGTAAGAGAAGTCCCAGGTCCTGGATGAACATGGGAGATCTTTTCAGGAGGACGACAGTGAATGAATGAATGAATGAATGTTAATGCCTAGCTCAGCCAACACAAGCACGGGGACCTGAGTCCAGCCCTGGAGCCCACATAACAAACCAGGTGTGGATGTGTGTACTTACAATCCCAGTGTTGGGGAGTCAGAGATAGGTGGCTATCCAGGACTGATTGGCCAGTCAGTCTAGCTGACTTCCAGATACAAATGATAGACTTTACCTCAAGAAACAAGGAACAAGGCAGAAAGTGACTGAGGAAGCTGCTTGAGGTTGACCTCTGTCCTCTATATGAGTACTTCCTGAGAAGCCTCACATACACAGACAGACAGACAGACAGACAGACACACACACACACACACACACACACACACACACACACACAATGGATGCAGAAAGAGAATAGTGTACGAGTGAGCCGTTCACAGGACTGCAGGTAAGGCCTTAAGTGCCAGACTGAGTCAGAGGGATGGAACCTGTCCCGAGCTGCCAGGACACTCCTTGTGCACCTCAGAGAGATGAGCAACGGCCAGAAGAGGGTCCTTCTAGATGACCAAGGAAGGTGCTAGTCTTGCCTGCCCACTTTCCCTCTGAGAGGACCTGGTGCCCTCTGGACCTCACAGAGCTCATGCTTCCTTCATCCTATAGGAAGACTCCAGAGAGGCTTTTCAGTTGAGGCCTCAAAGAGCTCAGATTTTCTGCCCCTCTCTTTTTCCGGGGTCTTGAAGGGAGAGCCTACTTGCACAGCACCTGTGCCTAGAGTGTATCAGCATGAGGCCTCATCCCTTTTTGTACTGTAGAACTGGCTGCAAGGGCCAGATAGGTGTTTAGGTGACGAAGGGGTTCCCATGGCTTTTTTTGTTTGTTTGTTTTTCGAGACAGGGTCTCTCTGTATAGCTCTGGCTGTCCTGGAACTCACTTTGTAGACCAGGCTGGCCTCGAACTCAGAAATCTGCCTGCCTCTGCCTCCCGAGTGCTGGGATTAAAGGCGTGCGCCACCACGCCCGGCTCCCATGGCTTCTTAAAAGACCCAGAGATCTTGGGGACTGGATCTGGTGACAGGAAGTAGGTCACAGTGGGTTACCCAATACCCCTTCTAGATTAGTCTCCTACCCCATTAGAGGTGGCTGTGCAGTCAGGACTGAGAATCTACCCAAGTCTCTTGAGTGAACTTTATGGATAAGGACTAGAATTCTGGGAAATTTTCCCAAGGGCAGATACATCCCACACACTCCTTAATTTACAGGTCAGATACCAAAGACCCAAAGACAACAAGAAGCCCAGAGGATAATGGCAGTGTTCTCAGCTTAGCAGGACCGCTCAATGGCAGGAGATCAAGGCCACACTAAGCCCCAGGGAACCAGAGACTTGAGAGAACAGATCTGGGATTCCCCTAACCGCTGCCCCAGGGAGTTAGCAGGTGCAGGGGTGCTTGCTTCCTCAGATGCCTGGTCCTTCCTGCAGGTGTCACCTCCTCTGGGCTTCCTTCCCTCACAGCTTCTCCAGTACACGTCCACATTTGGCGGTGGGGGGCACTTAACCCAGCTCTGCATTTTACATTCTCCACTGTTTTGCTTTGTCTGTGTGTCTGGGATGATGTCAGAGAGTCTTCCTCTATTCTGGGTCCCCTGGGATGTGGGATGTGGCTATTCTATTGTCTTTGTCATTGAGCAGGTGCTGGATTAGCATTGGTACAACTGAGCTGTAGACTGCCAAGTCCAGCCTGGGTCACTCTGCTTTCCTTCTCTGTAACTCGACCCTGCCATCCTCCTGTCTCAGTCACTCACCAACCTTCCTCCTCTTCTCCCCAAAGATGGGGAGACTGGCCTCAGTCATCAGCTGGATCGATCTCTCCTTCTCTCTCTCCCTCCCCACCCATCTCTCTGATAGTATCACGCAGCTCAGGTTGGCCTCAAGCTTGCTATGTAGTCAAGGATGCCTGGGATTACAATCATGTACCCCGTTCATGTGAAGCTTGGGAAAGAACCCAGAACTTGGGTTCATTGCATGAGAAGCAAGTCCTCCACCAACTGAGTTTCAGCTCTAGCCGCTGTAGGTCTCTCTCTTGAAAGGTGAGTCTAATGAGAAGTCTGCAGAGGTCCTCCAAGTCTTGGTGAACACTGGACACTGAGCAAGACAAAGGAGAAAGGTTGGGAGAATGCTTGCTGTGGTGACTGACAGCCCAATGTGTTGGGAAATGTATGTTTAGCCCAAGCAAGCAGGGGAACACAGGATCTGACAAAGATGGCCAGCTCAGGGATGCAGGACCCAAGACCTCATCCACTTGGGTCACCTCCCCTAATCATGGGCACAACCAGGTAGGTAGAACACCCCATACTACCTTCCATGCCACAAGTCCCACATACTTCACTCTGTCCAACCTCTTTACCCTCATCTCCAGTTAGGCCCCAATATTTATGCTGCCCACAGCAGGACAACCAGCCATCCCTGCCAGAAGGGCCTTGCCAGGAACCTGCTATTCTCTGAGTACCAAGCCCAAACTTTCTGTTTGCTGAGTTTGCCTTCTTCTAAAGCCATGGTTCCCTGTCACTGGCCACTCAGTAAAGCCAGAACCTGGCCCTCCTCCAGCCTCCAGGGAGACAGAGAGCTCATCCTTTGTGTGGACAGGTCTTGGTGTCTCACACCCTTTCCAGCTGAGTCAGGCTGCTAGAACCCTGGCTGCGGACTCCAGGAGGTCTCAGGGCAACACCACTGCTCCTCTGAGCTCACCTGCATTCGGTCTATTCGGTTCATTGATCAGGATTCATATGATCATTTTCAAAACACAGCTGGTGGAATCGCCCATCTGCACCTCTGCCTTTGGACCGTTACTCAGCAGCCTGGAATTTGTTTAAACCTGCAGTTGTGCATATAGAAGGAAGCTGCTCTCACCAGGTCTCTCGTGATTGGCAGACAGGGAGTCTGCTTCATTTTCAGGACCACCCTGGCTGGGTTTCAAGAAGTGGGTGTGTCTTATTGTTTTCAGTGTGTGTGTGTGTGTGTGTGTGTGTGTGTGTGTGTGTGTGTGTGTGAGTGTGTACATGCCATGACACCCATTTGGAAGTCTAAGGATAATTTGTAGAAGTCAATCCTATCCTTCCACCATGTGGGTCTCAGGGATTGAACTCAGATCCTCAGACTTTTCAGTAGTCACCTTTATCCTCTGAGCCATCTTGCTCTCCCCTGACTTGGTTTTTAATGCTCATTTGTCTCTTCAGCCCCTCTCAGAACAATTTTTTCTTTACATTTATGAATTCATGAGTCATGAGTTATTAATATGTACTTCCCAATAACACACACACACACACACACACACACACACACACACACACACCAGCCAAGATAGCTCATAAATTCCAATCTAGACAGAAACTCAAGGTCTGTGATGTTTTCCATGTCCCCCATACGCCAACCTTATCAATGTGGCAGAGACTGACACTTGTCCTCCGGTGTATGGATGAGCAAACACAGACTCTCCCAGAATAAATACTAAATTTGCCAGCCTCCTTTGCAGCTATGTGAACAAGTTCTGATTAGTAAGATACATGTAGAATGCTGTGTCCAACATCTAGAAAGCATCCTTAGGGGAAGAAAAGTATGCCCTGTCTCCTTTCTTTTTGTTCACCTTAACCACAAAGCATTGTCTCTAACTGACAGCTGGAATTAGAGCAGCCATCTTGGAACTCAAGGCTTCTTTTTTAAGGACAGCAAATATGGTTGCCAGTATCTAAGATGGCTTCCAGCGACCCTCGATGCCCAGTTCCAATATTCTTTCTTGTTCCTTTCTCCCTTCCATTAAGTAGGACTGGTCTGTGTAACCTACAACCTGAGATATCACAGAGATGCAGCCGTAGAAAGTAAGGCATGTTACTTCTGCCACAGTGTCATAGGAACATTAATTGTGCTTTGCTTTCTCTAGGGTTGTGAGCTCTAGGCCAGGAAAGGCCAGGGGCCCTGCTTTGGATTCACTGAAGTGAACGCATGGATTAAGGTCGCAGTAGGGAACCCATGCTTCCTGCTAATACCAAAGGTCAACTTCTCAGCATGTTACAAGCACCCTGCTCAAACCTTCAGATGACCACAGCCCCACTGACATCCTGTCTGAAGCTTCTCGAACCATGAAGCTAAGTCACTTCCCATTCTTGATCTACAGGAAGTGTGAGGTCAGAGATGTTTGGTCCTGTTTGGAGCCACTGAAATGCTCTTTTCCTTTGCAGATAGGAATGGAAGCAGAGCCTTGGGTAATTTAGGCAAATGTTCTACTACTAAACCTTCCCCAAGCCCAAGCCAGAAGTGACAAGGCCTCTGTAGCCTGGGCTGGCCGGGAGCTCACTCTCTGAGAATGACCTACCTTGGGCTGCAGATCCTCCTGACTTTATTTCTCAAGTTCTGGGAACATAAGCATAGGCTACTGTGTGTGTGTGTGTGCACGCATGTGAGTGTGTATGTGTGTATGTGTGAGTGTGTGTGTGTTTGCATGTGATATATGCATCTGCATGCATGCGTGTGTGGATTTGGGCACATGCATACGATGGCACACCTGTGGAGCTGCCAGCACAGACTTGGGTATTAGTTAGCCCTTCCCTTCCATGTTTGAGACATGAGGGTCTTTTGTTCCCCTTTGCATACTCACCGTGGCGGGCCTGGGAAGTTATGCAGACTCTTCTTTCCCCACTCGAGACAGGGTTTCTCTGTGCAGCCCTTGCCACCTGGTCTGGGGACTCCTCTGTCTCTACCTCACATCTCAGTATAGGAGCACTGGGATCACATGGTCATGCTACTACTGTAACTGCGGGCAGTGTGAAGATTCTAGGAATCCGAGCTCAAGTTCTCGTGTTTGCACAGCAAGTGTTTGATCCACTGAGCCATCTCTCCAGCAGATTTTTAAAATTACATTTGTATTTACTTACTTGTTTTGTGTGTGTGTACTCATGCATGTACCTACACACATGCCGCTGGAAGCACATGTCCTTTCTGTTTCTCTGCTTCCTATTTACATTGGATAACAGTCACTCTAAACTTCTAACAAGTGCCTTTAACAGTTTGTCTTCTCAGCCATCCTCCTGCCCACAGCATGGGGAAGCCTCAGTGTTTCTAAGAGGATAGCCAGTTTGTTTGTTTGTTTATTTATTTATTTATTTATTTATTTATTTATACATCTGTAGCTGTATACAATGGTACATGCCTGCATTCCTTGTACTTGGGCAGCGGAAGCAAGAGAGTGAGGAGCAGGAGGCCAGTCTAAACTATGTTGTGAGGCCCTGTCTCCAAAACAACTGGGGTGTAGCTTAGGTAGAGTGCTTGCCTAGTGCACACAAAGTCCTGGGCTCCATTCCCTAGCACTGCCTAAAACCAGGCACGGAGAGTGTGCTTGTACCTCCAACACTTTAAAGGCAGGAGTGTCAGAAGTCCAAGGCTATCTTCTGATATAGAGTGAGTTCCAGGCCATCCTAGGATACATGAGACCTTGTCTTTTTTTTTTTTTTTTTTTTTTTTTTTTGGTTTATCAAGACAGGGTTTTTCTGTCTAGCCCTGGCTGTCCTTGAATTCACTCGGTAGACCAGGCTGGCCTTGAACTCAGAAATCTGCCTGCCTCTGCCTCCCAAGTGCTGGGATTAAAGGCGTGCACCACCACCGCCTGGCGAGACCTTGTCTTAAAAGCTAAGAACAAGAGATTAAGGAGGTGGTTTTGTGGGTAAGAGGATGTGCCCTTCAATCATGAGGACCTGGGTTTGAATCTTCAGTATCCTTGAAGAAAGCTGGTTATGGCTGTCCTGGGAAGCAGAGACTGATTCTGAGAGACCCTGTCTCAAGGCACCACAGCCAGGTCTAAAATCTTGTGAATTTTTTTTTTTGTTTGTTTGTTTGTTTGTTTTTCGAGACAGGGTTTCTCTGTATAGCCCTGGCTGTCCTGGAACTCACTCTGTAGACCAGGCTGGCCTCGAACTCAGAAATCCGCCTGCCTCTGCCAATCTTGTGAATTTTTAAGGGAAAAGTGTACCAAATAGGCAAAACTACATCTTGATAAGGTGCTCCCACTCAGCCAAGGCAGTGCCAGGAGGCTGCTTGTCTTCTGGGGAGAGGCTCCGGAGCTGTCCACCGACAGTAAGCCTGCTGCTGAATGAGCTACAGAGATGCCAGGAATTCCTCACTGCTCAGTACTGGCCTCCACAGCTCAGCCCAGCGTGGGGAACACCCCACGAGGATCACACACAGGAGTGGGACCATGATTCCACCTGCCCCTCCTCCTCTTGAAAGACATCCTGCTCTGAACAGCTTGCAGCTGAACCGAAGAATCACTGCCAAACCACTGCTTACACAACAGCACACTTCCAAGGAGGTACACCAAATATTTGTTGACTGAGCTGTGTCTTCCTTCTGCCTTACACGATGGTCCAGATATGCGCTGGCATCTGCGCTCTCGGGTGGGTCATCGGCTGGGAATGGCTCCAAGCGCTTCCTTTTCTTCCGTCTTCCTTAACCAACCTACAAGGTTGTTTATTTTGGTTTGTAAGGATGGAGACACACTAAGTCTGGGGAGGGGGGGGGTGCCATCTTTCACCCTAGCACTTAGGAAGCTGAGGCAGGTGAATATCTGTGACTTCAGCCTGGTCTATATAACAAGATCCAGGTCAGCTAGGCTGACATAGGGTGATAGGGAGACCTAGTTAAAAGAAAAAAAAAAATCTTCATTAGACAAGCTGATATGCTCTTTGTCTCTGCTGTTTGCTTTTTGCTTTGTTTTATTTATTTATATTTTGATTTTTGACTTTAAAAAATTTTTATTTTTATGTGTTCTGCCTGCATGAATGTTTGTATAGCACTTGTATGGCTAGTACTATAAGAGATCAGAAGAGAGTGTGAGATTCCCCTGGAACTAGAGTTACAGACTATTGTGTGAACTGCCGTGTGTATTCTGAGAGTTAAATCTGGGTCCTCTGGAAGAGCAGCTGGTACTCCTAGCCACTAAGTCATCTCTCCAGCTCCTTGTTTTATTTTTTAATTAATTTTTAAAATATTTATTTATTTTATGTATATGAGTACACTGTAGCTGTCATCAGACACACCAGAAGAAGGCCCCAGATCCCATTTACAGATGGTTGTGAGCCACCATGTGGTTGCTGGGAATTGAACTTAGGACCTCTGGAAGAGCAGTCAGTGCTCTTAACTGCTGAGCCATCTCTCCAGTCTCTTAAATTAATTTTTTTTTTTTTTTGGTTTTTTTGAGACAGGGTTTCTCTGTATAGCCCTGGCTGTCCTGGAACTCACTTTGTAGACCAGGCTGGCCTCGAACTCAGAAATCTGCCTGCCTCTGCCTCCCGAGTGCTGGGATTAAAGGCGTGCGCCACCACGCCCGGCTTTCTTAAATTAATTTTTAAAAGAGATTTTCATTTGGTTTTTAGGTATGAGTGTGTATCTGTCCGTGTGTAGTTTTGTGTACCTGTGTGCATGTACTCACTTTTGTGCAGGTGCCCAAGGAAGCCAGAACAGACATCGGATTCTCTGGAGCTAGACTGTTGTGAACGGCCAGTGTGGGTGCTGGGAACCAAACTCAGTTCCTCTGAGAGGGCAGCTAACATTCTTAAGTGCTGAACCATCTCCTAGCCATTTCCCTCTCTTTATGTTTTTGTTTGTCTGCTTTTGATGACTAGGTCTCATGTAGCCTAGGCTGGCCTCCTAGTTAAGGGTGACCTTGAACTTCTGATCCTCCTATTTCTTGATGCCCATGTCCACTTTGTGTGGGGCTTCATACTAGCTAAGAATTCTACCAACTGAGCCACATCCCCAGCCCCTCTGCTGTTTTCCTTGTGGGTAGCAACTTGAGAAGTTAGTTCTACCCCACAGCAGTGAGACCACCCCACAGCCACAGACCCCTCTCTCCACCTTTGTGTCTTGCAGCCACACCCACATTTGGACTCTCTGAACGTAAGTACTTTGTTCACAAACTCCTCCTGGTAAAAGCAGACAGGAAAGAAAGAAGGTATGGGCCCAGAGCTTCCTCTTGCTGGCCTGTTCTCTCTGCTGGCACGAGGCCGGATCCCTGCTGCAATGGCCCACCAAGCACAAAGCCTCCATCGCCTCCTAAGTCAGGGAACGGGTGCTCCAGAGAGGTATGAGCTTCTTCCTGCCAAATGTGTGGAGAGGGTGAATCTCGTACTCACAGACACTCCCAAGGATGCTTGAGCTCAGATCTCCCCCCAACCCCAGCCCCACATCATCTGACCACTTCACTCCCTCCTATAAGGCCCCCAGAGACTCTCAATTGCTTCCAGGATGCAGTCCAAGCTGCAGGTCTGGCCCTCAGCTTCCTTGCCTCTCAATTTGGTCCCAGCTATGTCTCCCTCCACCACTGTCTAACTATCCATTCACCCTGGAGTCCAACTCATGCATTGCCTAAAGGCTGCTTTCCAACTCCTCAGAGCTGCCAAAAAATGCCTCCCTCCAATGGCAGCCTGTCTCTCATTAATGGATGCCATCAGGACCGCATTACGGAAGACGCTGACGCAGGCAGCACCCAGCTGGTTCAAGCACAGGGCCTCTCCCTGGGGGCTCACACTGCCCCTGGGACTGCACCTGGACAAATCTCATGCAGATTGATTTCCAGCTCTCCATGGGAGCAGCTGCGGATCCCTCCCACCTCGCAGGAGCTATGGAGCAGAGGCAGTTGTATTAGGACACATCACAGCATCTTGCTGCCAAAGTGACAGCTACAATTACGCTTCGGCCGACAGCTGGAGATGAGAGGATGTACAAGCAGCCCTGGGCCTCACGAGCGTCCGTGAATCAGCAGTTCGTGCTGTGTGCCCAGCTAGAGGTGGGGTGGGCTCCTCCTGCCACTCTGCAGGTCCTCTGCTGCCTGCTGTTGTGTTGCCTACAGAACTCAGGAAGCACCTGGAAGCCTCATGGGAACAGTAGAAGCTACCCAGGACCCAAGGGAACAGAAGAGTCAGGTTGCCAGCCCCAGATAAGAGAACAGCTCTGAGGGACTTGGTTCCTATGCAAAGCCAAGGACATACCAATAAAAGGCCAGTATGTCGGATAGCCTGGCACGGGTATAGAGCTCAGGTCTCTGCTGAAGCCTTAGGGTTTCATCATGAAGTCTGACCCTGTACAAGACAATCCCAGCTCACAAATGTCAATGTATGTGTCTCTGTGTGGATGTCTGTATGTGTGTGTGTGTGTCTGTTTATATATGTATGTGTATATGTGTGTGTTCATGTATTTGCCTCTGTGTGTGTATGTGTGTGTGTGTGCACAGCACACACAGGACAGTATCGGGTACCTTACTTGATCATTCTCTAGCTTGAGACTGGCTCTCCCCCTGAACCTGGAGCTTGTTCTTTTCAGTGATACCAACAGCCAGCAAGTCCCATAAACCTCTCCCTCCCTCCCCCCAGCCCCCAGCCCCCAGCCCCCAGCCCCCAGCCTCATAACTGTGGGTTACAGGCACATGCAATCACCCCAGTTTTTAATCTGGGTCCTGAGGATTCAAACTCAGGTCCTCATGTCTGTATGGCCAGTGCTCTTCCCATGGGGCCGTCACCCCAATCCCAGATGTTGCATCGTTTTCTCTTTATCACACCCCCATACGATAGGTTTCCCATGGTTCCCAGTGTCTCAGTGAAGAAACTGACAGAATCACATTAACTTGCCCAGTCTGGCCTTGAACTTGTGATCTTCCAACCTCAGCTTTCTGGGTAGCTGGAATACAATAGATTTTTTCTTTTCTAAAGAAAAGTTAGAGCTCAACAATGGTCACGCCTTTAGTCATAATACTCAGAGACAGGCAGGCAGGTCTCTGAGTCCAAAGCCAGCCAGCCTGGTCTACAGAACAAGTTCCAGGACAGCCAGAGATATACAGGAAAATTCCGTCTCAAATCACAAAAAAAAAAAAAAAGAAGGAGGAGAAGGAAGAGGAGGAGGAGAACAACAACAAGAAGAGTGAAAAAAGAAAAAAAAAGAAAAATTTTACTTTCACCTTGTAGATACAATCAACAAAAATTATGAATACTCAAAAATCTAATTGTTCAAGTCTATTTTTAAATTTTTCTTTCTTTTTAATTTTTTGGGGTTTTTTTTGAGGGGGAGGGGTTCTTATTGTCCAGGCTGGCCTTGAATTCAGAGATCCTCCTGCCTCCACCTCCCAAGTGCTAGGACTAAAGGCATGTGCCACCACCACCCAGCGACTTCATTTTTCATAATGCTTTTTAAATTTACCTATTTATTTTCTTTTCTGTGTATGAGGTTTTTTGTGTGTACGTATCCATGTGTGTACCTATGAGTACCTGGTGCCTGTGGAGGTCAGCAGTCACCTGGACCTGTGGATGGTTCTGAGCTGACCTGTGGATTCTGGGAATTGAAATCAGACCATCTGGGTGAAGAACGAGTGCTCTTAACTGCTGATCCATCTCTCTAGCCCTCCAACTTTTCTTTGAAGCATGGTCACACTCTAGCCCAGGTTGACCTGGAAAGCATGGTGTTTCTCTGGCTTCAGCCTCCAGAGAGCTGAACTCCACGAGTCCAGCCTTCCTTATCTAGCTCCAGGGTGATCCATCTGCCTTCTGGGTTTGGTTTGTGACTCCTTATCCTGGTCCTTTGACCGCTGTCTTGGTTACAGGGGAGGGAGAGCCCTCCGAAGCAGCCTCACCTTGGATAAGAGAAGGAGCGAGAGGGGCTCCTGGAGAACATTGGCTTGGGAGGGAGGTATCAGTAAACAACAGCTATTTCAGGTGACAGGCTCTGGGCTGTGGAACTGGAGAACCTGTCTGCACATTCCACATTTACAGGGGTCTACAGAAGATGCTCTGCAGTCTGTGTCACCTGAGGAGGGGACAGAAGATAGGAGCCTTTCTGTCTGTTTCCCTTGCCTTGTCCTTCTCAGATGACCTCTTAATTTAGACCCAGGTTCTAGCCCCAGCCTTAGGAGGGGATGGGGCTGAGGTCAGCAGAGCCATCCCAGTACTGTGTGCAGAGGCTGACACAGACAGCCTAGGTTGTAGCAGGCTTGCAACTGTTCTCCGAACTCCCGATGGGTGTGAAAGAATGGGGGTGGGGGGTGGGGGCAGCTGGAGAAGCAGGAGCCTGTTTGTATTTCAACTGGCGGCTGCCCATGAATCACCAATTTCATTTTGTGCTCTCAGCCTGCTAAGGCATCATTTCCACCCAGCCTCACATGGAGCTGGCGGCCAGAGCCTCTTAGTGGGGCTATAAATAGCAGATCATCAACTCTCCTCTTCTGAGCTCATCGTAGGCTCCGTTTACTGTGCGTCTTCCAGCTGCCTGCACGTCACCTGTCACTCAGATTTCCCAGGTGAAGCTTGGCCGAGAGACTCGGGGGCATGCTCTGGGTGTGGGAGGCAGGGTTTGGGTTCAGGGTGACAGCAAGGGCAAAGTCAGACTTCTGAAGATCTTGACATTTAAAACGTCATAATTATAATTCCAGGTCTGTGTGCTTCTCACCAATTACATGCAGCAGCAGCAAGGGACTGTCATTTCTCTTCAAGTCCTAGAAATCAAAGGCAGAGGAGTCACCGAACTTACACCTAGGGAAAGCCGCACAGGCAGAGAACAAATGAAAGGGTTGGTGCTTTCTGCTTTCCTGAGGACTTGTCTCCTAGTGCTGAACAACAGAGACATGGCTCTCTGGCTTCTGCCGTGACACATTTCTCAGAATTACACCTAGCACTCCCATGTAGGATGCTCGATGGGTCAGGCACAGTGCCCAGCCTCCAGTGTGGCATTGCATGGCGTCCTTGCAAAACCCAGATGAAGCTAACAGCTTGGAGACTTAGCCTTGTGTGGGGAGGAGTCTGCTGTTGGTACAGGTGCCTCGCTCGCTCGCTCGCTCGCTCGCTCACACACTGACAAGCATTGCAATCCAGCTGCTGCACTGCAGAGCGTGAGCTATGAGCCTCCACCCTCACTACCTCCTGGGGATGAGAACTGTGTGTAAGGAACTCCAGAGAGCCGAACTATAAGCTCCTTTCTCAGCTCTAGACACTCTTGACAGTGAGTGGGAAAGGTGCCCACAGATTCCAGGTTCCCTTTGGCATCCTCCTCAATGTCTCTCCCCATCATCTTATCCCACATATGATTTTCTCCTACCTCCTCACACAGGAAAGGCACCCGCCCTCCATTCCAGAGTCGGTCCCTGTGTTTGAAATGAGATGCCTCAAAAATGCAGATTCCTAGTCTCACCTCCAGACCACCTGTAAGAAAATCTCAAAGGAGCACCAGGCAGATGTGGTGGTATGCACCTTTAATGCCAGCACTCAGGAGACACAGACAGAGTTCTATTAGTTAGGACCAGCCTGGTCTACATGAGTTAGAGACCACAAAGCAAGTTCAAGGTCAGCCAAGGCAACATTGTGAGACCTTGTCTCAAATGTGTGTGTGTGTGTGTGTGTGTGTGTGTGTGTGTGTGTGTGTGTGTAAAGAGAAGAAAGAACAGATGAGGAAGAGAGGCTATAGGCTAGAAGCTAGGATCCAGATCCTTGTGTCTGTGTGTCAGTGTGTGTGTGCATGAGCTGACATCAGGGGGACACATTAGTATACATGTGTACCTGTGTGTGTGGAGGTGTGTCATTCTCAGAAACCACCCACCTTGTGTCTTTGTGATAGGTTCTCACTCTGGGTCCACTGGTTAGGCCAGGAGCCCCAGGGATCCTCTTAACTCCACCTCCCTAGGCTTTATAAGCACCCACTAACCAACACACCCCGCTTTTCTCACACGGATATTAGGAATCAGACTCCCCAGGGCTCCCCATGCTTGCTCTCAGCAAACACTTTGCCAGCTGAGCTATCTATCCTCTGCCCCACGATCTGGATCTTTAGAGACCTGTGAGCATCTGGCGGTGGTGGTGCATACCTTTAATCCCAGGTAGAAGCAGTTAGATCTCAAGAGTTCAAGGACAGCCTAGTCTACGGAGCAAGTTCCATGACAGCCAGAGTTCCATGAAACCCCGCCTCAGAAACAAAACAAAACAACAAAATATAGTCCTGTGAACTGTCTAGTCAGGGAGCCCCTTTATCTAATTGCCCCACCCAATCCAGCCTTGGCCATCTGAACCCTCTGGTCCAGCAGAACTTTCTTGAAGCACAGACAGCCTTGTCAAAAGTCTTGAGTCACTCACTGCTGCCTGCGGGGAAACTGAAGCCTTGTTGTAGCCTTGACATTGAGCGTGGCTTTGCTCGCTTGCTCTCCAGCAAGTGCCCTGAGCTGGGTTCTGCATGTTGGCCTCCTTTCCCAGTGATAGCACGCAGCGCTCCTCTCCCTCCTCTTCTTCTCTAGGCTCCAAGCTGCAGTAGACACCATGGCACACAAGGCAAAGGTGTTCCTAAAACTCTGAGCCCTCGTAGGTGTAAGGTGTAAGGTGTAAGGTGTAAACTCTGAGCATAAGGTATAAGGAAACACTGACGAAACACCCTTGTGCTGAGCACAGTGTGCCTGGGATGATGTCATCACTGGGGAGCCTGAGGCAGGAAGACTTGGAATTCCAGGCCAGTGTGGCCTACCTACATGTACAGGGAGTTTGAAGTCAGCCTATCAGAAGAACAAGACCCTGTCAAAAATAGAAAAAAAAAAAAGAGTTCTATATAATTCTAGAGTCAAGTGACCAAAGGGACTCCGGTGGCAGACAAGGCATGGGGGCAGGGACTGCTCCCATGGAAGGGACTCCACAGTACCCGGGCCTTCTCCTTCCTCCCATTCCAAACCTTCTCAAGGTTTCTGTTCCTCCTCTTCCCAGGTGGAAGCCACTGTTGGGCTTTGTTGCTGCTGTGTGCTTTACTAATGCCATCACTAATGCCGTGAGTGTTTGCACTTTGCCCAGAAGAAAACATCTGCCCGGATGAATCAGAGGAAAGCTTTGCTACAGGACGGGTGTGGTGGTGTGAGCACTTAATCCCAGCACTCTGGAAGCAGAGGCAGGCGGATCTCTGTGAGATCGAGGCCAGCCTGGTCTACAGAGTGAGTTCCAGGACAGTGAGCTACATAGTGAGACTCTGGGGAGGGAGAGGGGGGGAGGGGAAGAGGAAGAGGAAGAGGAAGAGGAAGAGGAAGAGGAAGAGGAAGAAGAAAAGAGAGAAGAGAAAAGAAGAGCTTTAATGACTATAAGTGAGAGTTACTGCCCAGCAGGGCCTGGCAATGATGACCTTGATGTAAGTGCAAACTGAGGCTGGAAGAAGTTCTGGCTGAGAAGCAGGGATGTGGCTCAGCATGAAGCCCAGGGCTGCATCACCAGCTCCTCATAAACTAGGCAGCGGTTCAGGTCTGTAATCCTAATACACTGGAGGTGGATGCAGGAGGACAGGGAGTTCAGGGTTATCCTGGGCTACTTAAGAGAGTCTGAGGTCAGCCGGGCGGTGGTGGTGCACGCCTTTAATCCCAGCACTTGGGAGGCAGAGGCAGGAGGATTTCTGAGTTCGAGGCCAGCCTGGTCTACAAAGTGAGTTCCAGGACAGCCAAAGCTACACAGAGAAACCCTGTCTCAAAAAACAAAAAAAAAAACCAAAAAAAAAAAAAAAAAAAAAAAAAAAAAAAAAAAAAAAGAGAGAGAGAGAGAGAGAGAGAGTCTGAGGTCATCCTGGGCAACATGAAACCTTGTTTTAAAAAAAGGAAAAAAGAAAGAGAGAGAGAGAGAGAGAGAGAGAGAGAGAGAAGCTTTCAATTAAATTTAACACAAGTGTGCCCTGTGACTCTGACTGTTCTGTCCCCAAACCATACTAAAAAGCCATCATGGAGGATCAAATGAGGACTAAATCACGTGATTTTTTTTGAGAATAGACAAGGAGATGGAAGCAAAGATGTCAGCCCAGTCTTAGAACGTAAGAAGGGGACACAGTAGTGACCACCACAGCAGTACAGCATGGAACAGAAGCCTGTGTCCTGCAGTGGGGTTTGTGGAGGACGCAGGCCAAACTGCTAGGGTGACAGAGAACAGGGTACAAATGAGAGGACTGGTGGAGGCTGGGAAGGCCATGTGTGCATACCAGGGGGGCGGTACTGGACACACAATTCCCTGCTCCCCAGGGAACTTGGATGGGCACACCAGGTACTGTGTAGTGAGGGTGGGGGTGAGGGTGGGAATGGGAAGGATGGTAGAGGTATGGGGTGGGTGTGGTAGATAGCAGTAGAGATACTGAAGGCTCAGCTTCCAGCCATTCTTCCTCACCCTGCTCCTAGGCAACTGGGCCCGTGCCTCCTCCTTTCCAGGCTCATGACTCCTCCAGGCTGCAGACCCAAGAGCCCTTTTCTGTAGAACCAAGCAAGCTCCAGGAAAGACCTATGGGGACAGATACTTGAAATCCCCAAAGGAAAATCCAACTGAGGATCACCGCCCTTGGCCGGAAGTCCCCATCAGATAAGCTCCACCCAGGCGTACTAGGCATCTAGTCATCTCTTCCCCACACAGTCCTATAATGTGGCCAGTGCTGGAATCCCCGGACATTTCAGGAATGCCTCAGTCATGAGTGCCAGGGGCGTGCCTGGGGGTGAACAGGGGAGGCAGCCTCGGAAGAACTCGTCGATTCTGGAAGAAAACTTTAACATGGTCATAAAGCCTCAGAGAGACAATCAGACATCTCAAGGTTCATTATCACAAAACAGCAGGGATAAAGAATGGACCCTGGTTAACACAGTGAGTTCCAGGATGGCCACCTGGTGGATAGAGTGCTGAGGTCCCTAGAATCCACATGAAGACAGACAGACATCTTTCTGATCCCAGAACTATGGCGAGATAGGAAACAGAATGCCCTGGAAGCCAACCTGGTGTACTCAACAGTGAAGAAGAGATCCTGTCTCAAACGACGTGAGGTGAGAACCGGCCCGTGTAACTGTCCTCTAACTGAATGCGAGTGTTGTGGCTCACACACCTGCACCCCAAAGTCAAAGGCATGCACAGGAAGGAAGCAAAGTGAAGAAGACAAAGGAAGAAGGAAGCAAAGGACAGACAGCTCAGTGGTTAGAACACTGTACACTCTTCCTGAGGACCCAGATCCAGTTCCCAGAACCCACAAGGCAGCTTAATAGCAATTAAGAACTGTAATAGCAGTTCTAGAGGATCAGATAGATGCCCTTGTCTGCTTCACAGGACCCTCCATACATAGGAGGCATATAGCCTCACATGAACACATATAGCCTCATATGTACACACATACACTCTCATGCACACACATACACTTGCGTGGACATGGACACACATACACACAAATAAAAGATAAACAAACAAACAAGTAAATAGATTTTTTTTTAAAGGAAGGAAAAAAGAGCCAGGCCTAGTGGCACATACCTGTAATCCCCGCACTTAGGAGTCTGGGGCAGGAGGATTACAAAGAGTTCAAGGCCAGGACTACAAAGCAAGACTGTCTCAAAAACTCAAAAAACAACAAAAAACGATGTTACCTACCGGTAACATCAACACATCTAAATGCTAAACAAAAACATATACAAGGTAAAAAAAAATGTTTTACACAGCCATGATCATGTTAACAGAAAACTGATATTACTAGGGGCATAGCTTAGTGACATAATGCTTGACTGGCATAGCTTAGTGACTAAATGCTAGACTGGCACACACAAGTCCCTGGGTTCAGTCATCGTGTCAGCACTGCCGACAACATAATATTGGCTTCGCCAAAGACCGCAGGAAGTCTGGCGAAAGGAAACGGATCTCCCAGATTGGGGCTGCAACTGTAACTTGATTAGGCCGATTCGGTCCTGGGTTCAATCCCCAGCAGGAAAATGAAACTTAAAAACAGAATAAATGGATGAATATTCTCATCTCCTACAAACTATCAGGCCAACAAACTAGCAGTGTACGTACGAGCAGCATTCTAAAGCCAGGCGTCAGTGCACCTCTGATCCCAGCATTCTGAGGTGGAGGTGGGAGAATCTCTGGAATTTGAGGCCAGCCTGGTCTACAAGTTATTAGGACCACAAAGGGAGAGCCTTGGTGTTGTTTTGGAGCACGGAATTTAGAAATGAGAAAAGGCTGAAGCGGAGGGAAGCGGTTGAGATGTTTCGGGGTACTGACTTCAGTATCGCTGGGGAACAGAGGTAGGACAAAGTTGTGGGACAGGGAACTGCAGTCTCATTGTGTTCTATTTAGTGACGTTCAACTTTCTATGTTTTGTGCAAGTATTCAATATATATATATATATATATATATATATATATATATATATATATATATAACTTTCTTTCTGCATTCCCTGCCACCCTGTGGTCAAGATTAAGCCTGGCCTTGGGTACACTAAGGAAACACTCTACCACAGAGGTAGCCTACAATATCAGTTGTATACTAAAAATTAATATAAAGTAAGATCTGGGGGTGGAGCTTGGGGGTTGAATACTTGCCCAATGGGCACAAAGTCCTGGGTTCAATCCCCATCCTCCTCCTCACGCTAGTGAATTTCCTGAAGGGAAAAGAAAAGAAGCAAAAAGAGATGGTTGTGAATTAATTATCTCTATTTTGGCTTTCTGCTGCTGACCTTGTCCGTAGGAACCTGTGTTCTCTGAAGAAGCGGCACCCACCTGAGGACTTTCCGCAGGCAGGCAGATTGATGGGTTAGGTTCTGTGTGAGTGGGAAGAGCTGGAATGTCGCAGAAGAGGAGCCAACTTTATCTTGTGCTATCTGAAGTCCCAGCAGCCCGTGATTGCTCCTATTTCCATCTAACCGAATATCCTTTCGACTATCCAGTAAAAATGTTTGGAATGTTTTCTGAGCAGACCAGTAGCTTCAAGATAACATCTGTGGCCAGATGTAGTGTCTCATGCCTGTAACCCCAGCCCTTGAGAGGCTGAGTCAGGCTTGTCGGTTGGAGGCCAGCCTGGGCTACAGAGTGAGACCCTGCCTCAAAGAGACAAAACAAACAAAAAAAAAAATGTAGCATCTGCAAGCCACGACTTGACCCCCACATTCCCAACAAGGTATTTAATAAACGCTTCTGTGTGCAGTCTTCTTTTGTTCTGTGATGTAAAAGTCCCTGTAATTGCTTCTGTGGTGGCCTGTTTTGTTTAGAGAAACCTGGGTCTTCATTCAGGGGCCATAGACACTCAGTTTTGGCTCTCATATTCCCTTTGGGGGTGAGAACTGTTTTACGTCAACATCTCTGTCTCTGTTTATTTTCTTTCTTTCAAAGCCTAAATCTTGACTGGAAAATGTGGTAACATTGCCAGATAAAATACACTTGGGATAGTACTTACACTAAAAAAATTATCACTGCTTATCTGAAATTCAAGTTTAACTGTGTTTCAGCACCATGTAGACCTAAATTGAAATGATGCACAGAAATGATCTGTGAAGTGTTCCGTATTTCAAAATAACTGAGCGAAGCGTGCCTCTAATCCCAGCACTATGGAGGCAGAGGCAAGATGATCTATGTGAGTTCAAGGCCAGCCTGGTCTACATAGTGAGTTCCAGGACATCCAGAGCTATGCAGTGAAGCCCTATTTTTTTTGGGGGGGGGGGGGGGTAAATTAAATTAAATGTGACTGAGCCAAGCTTGGTGGTGAATGGCTTTAATCCCAGCACTCAGGAGGCAGAGATGGGAAGATATCTGTGAGTTTAAGACCAGCCTGGTCTATATGGTAAGACCAACATGGTAAGACCTTGTCTCCAAAAGGAGAGGAAGGAGAAAGACGGAAAGAAAGAGAGGGAGGGAGGGAGGGAGGGAGGGAGGGAGAAAGGAAGGAAGGAAGGAAGGAAGGAAGGAAGGAAGGAAGGAAGGAAGGAAGGAAGATGAAATGAGCAGTTTTCTTTGGGGAGGGACACGGGTAGTGCTAGGGATGGACTTGGAGAGAACAGTCTGCTGTTGAATGGCATCCCTAACGCTCATCCTGTATCCACGCTGAAGAGGCCAGGCCAGGGCCTGTAAATACAGGTTATGCCTCACTAGCCCCACAGTTAGGACTGTGACCAAACAGACAATGACAAACTGCAAAGTTTCACTATAGCAAATATTCACAGCCTGAGAGACTTATATAGAAAATGGCCACATCTCCTGGTCACGTGATTGGGGACTGTGGCCGGAATATTGACTCCTACCACAAGGGCCACAGCTGACATTCCATCAACAAGAGCGAGGAGCTGGGCGTTTGGTCAGTGCTGGAGCACTCGCCTGACATGTGTACATGTCCAGATCCATCTCCAGACAGATGGTCCCTGTGAATGTGTGGAGCCAGGTAGCAAGCCAGATGTCAGAAGCGTGGAGGTCTTAGGATGGGTCCTTTCTTTGCAATCAGTTGCTGGTGAACATGAGGCCTGAAACAGCAGGATTTGCTTGCTGGTCAAAACAGGGGCATGTGGACTGTGTCTCTGGTTCTGGGTGGAGATGTGACATTCTGAATAGCCTTAAAGACTGGAGATCAAAATCTAGCAAGAGGCTTTCTGGTCTACAACAAAGACATACCTTTGTCTCCTCCCTTAAGTGCACTGGGGTTTTCATACTCTGTATGCATGCCAAACTCTCTCTCTCTCTCTCTCTCTCTCTCTCTCTCTCTCTCTCACACACACACACACACCTAACTAATTAAATAACTAATTAATTAATTAATTAAAAAGGAGTTAAGACAAATGGCCCTGTCAATCTCCTGAAGAAAAAAATGTTCCCTGCTGAGCAGTGGTGGCAGACACCGGGAATCCTAGCACTCAGGAGGCAGAAGCAGGCAGATCTCTGTGAGTTTGAGGCCTGTCTGGTCTACAGAGTGAATTCTGGAATAGTCAAAGGTACACAGAGAAACCCTGTCTCAAAACAACAACAACAAAAGAAAAAACAAAACAAAACAAAAAACCCAACTGCCCCCCCCAAAGAAAAAGAAAAGAAGACACTATTTTCCAGGAAAGCTATCTATTAGAAAGACTTTAACAAAAGTGCAAATACTACCACCTAAGTAGGGTTGGCACAAACACTTCACCATTGTCTCCCCTCACCTGAGAGCTTGTCTTCTACACTACACTTTGTGTAGCTCCCTGGGTTTGTTTGTTTCTTTGTTTATATGTTTACTTGGTTTTGATTTTGATTTTGGTTTTGGTTTGTTTTTCAAGACAGACTTTCTCTGTGTAGCCCTGGCTGTCCTGGAACTCATTCTGTAGACCAGGCTGGCCTCAAACTCAATGATCTCCCTGCCTCTGCTTCTCGAGTGCTAAGATTAAAACCATGTGCCGCCACCACCAAGCTATTTAAAAAACTCTTTTTTTTTAAAGATTTATTTTATTTATTATATGTAAGTGTCTGTCTTCAGACACTCCAGAAGAGGGCACCAGATCTCGTTACTGATGGTTGTGAGCCACCATGTGGATGCTGGGATTTGAACTTATCACCTTCGGAAGAGCAGTCGGGTGCTCTTACCCGCTGAGCCATCTCATCAGCCCTAAAAAACTTTTATGTGTATAATGCCTACATGTATGTATACTGATCACATGTGTGTAGTGACTTTGGAGAGAGTCAGATCTCCTGGAACTGGAGTTACAGACAGTTGTGGGCTGCCATGGGGTGCTGGGAA
Organism: Mus minutoides; assembly: GCA_902729485.2. Lineage (NCBI taxonomy): Eukaryota > Metazoa > Chordata > Mammalia > Rodentia > Muridae > Mus > Mus minutoides. The sequence goes on along the minus strand of LR749506.1, from coordinate 679,612 downwards.
CTAAACCCAGGTCCTCTGGCAACACAGCTACCTCTCCCCAGTCCCCTAGATATCTACTTCTATTATGAATTTATTACAGAACTGGAGGTTAACCCTTTATTTGAATCTTCTCAGGAGTGGGGCAGTAGGAGAATGGGGAAAGGGAGTGTTGAGGGTAAGTGTGAGGGGGAAGGGAGTGTAAATTCAATGCAGGTGTTATTTTTGTATTTTCAGACAGCTCTAATTGTTTAGAGTACTGTTTAAAGAGAGAGCGAGGTGTGGGTGGGTGCTCACCTGTGGTCCTACCAATTACAGAGGTTGAAACAGGAGGTTACCCTTTGGTTCAAGACCAACCTGGGCTACATAGCTTGGGAAATGTAAAGTGGAATGCATTATCTTTAGCTAACTATGAAGAGTATGAGGCAGAGCTCTTTGCTTTAGGAATAAAACCCAGCGGAACCCTCCCTAGCTGTGCTTGCCCGCTCTGCCCTCTCTGACCTCTCTGACCTCTCTGCCCTCTCTGCCCTCTCTGGGTGTGCTTGCTTAAGCACCATCCTGCAGGCTCCTGCAGAAGGAACACCATCTTGCTGAAATAGTTTGGATAATGTTGTCCTTTTCTCTGGATCCGGACCCATTTCTAATAATTGTGAGTTCAAGGCCAGCCACTGGTACAGGGAGAGACTTTGCTACAAAACAAAAGCCAGACAAGGTGACACACATTAGCCTTCAGAAAGAAGAAGTTTGAGGCCAACCTGGACTGCAGAGGAACACTTGTCTCTAAAAACCAAACCAAACTAACTAACCAAGCAAGCAAGCAAGCAAGCAAACCAACTTTCCCCACCACAACACTGAAAAAGAAAGAAAGAAAGAACGAACGAAAGAAAGAAAGAAAGAAAGAAAGAAAGACATAAACTCCTCAGGGAGGGGATAGTGGCTGGTGGCAGAACACCCACTTAGTACACTGAAGGCCTTTTCCACACCATGATCAGAAAGGAAGGAAGGAAGGAAGGAAGGAAGGAAGGAAGGAAGGAAGGAAGGAAGGAAGGAAGAGGAATAAAGAACAAGCAAAAGAAAGAAGAGAGAGAAAGAAAGAAGGAGGAGGGAGGGAGGTGAGAGAGAGAGAGAGAGAGAGAGAAACAAAGGAAGAAAAAGAGACAGAATCCGGCTTCACGGAGCATGAGCTAACCCTACACTTGTCTTGAAAAGCAAGAGAGAAAGAACAGCCCTTCAAAGCTCCTCTCCTGGGCTCCTCTGCCCGTTTGAAAGCCAGCTCCACTTTTCCTCCTCCATCCGAGTACTTCAGTTCATCAATGCTGTGCTTAAAATAAGGCACTCAGTCTGAAGTTTCCCGGGTATGGCCCCAGGCCAACAGAACAGTAAAGCGGCTTCACTCTTTGGGATCTTCAAGATGAGCATGGCAAGCAGTAGCAGCCACTCAACTGGTCTTCTAAGAACACCCTGGTAAGGTGCCGCTGGAGGGAGACTCGCCTAAGGAAACAGAAACAGTTAAGCTTGTATTTGCAAAGGCTGAAGCAAATATCCGCCTGATGTGATACCGAAAAACGGCACATTGTAAGAAAGCAAACAATGTTTTACAGGATGTGACAGGCAGAGTTATCACCATTAGTGAAAAACCAGCTTTCCCTGTCCTGGGGAATCCTGTGGTAGAGGATCTGGCTGCTGGAGAAGCGGCCAGAGGTGGTAAACCCTCCATAACTGTGCCTCACTCTAACCACAGTCTACTACTAGAGGATGACTAAGTGGTTACCAGGGTATGCTGCTATCCCAGAGGACCTGGGTTCAATTCTCTCTAGCTACATGGTAGCTCACAGCTGTTTCTAGGTCCCAGGGATCTGATATTCTCTTATTGCCTATAAATACACAAATATGTATGCATGCAGGTAAAATTCTCATACACTGTTATTACTGTTATCATCATCATTCTTATCATTATTTATTTCCTCCAGTCCTATGGGTTGGGCATAGGGCTAGCCTATGCTTCTCTGTTTCCAGCTGCTGACCCTATTTTGAAAGATGAAGAGATGGAGTCTCTTTGAAAGAAGCAGGTCACTAGAGGTAGACCTTGGAAGGTTTCATTAGCTTCTGGCTCTGCCCTGAGCTCTCTGTTTCTTGATTACTCAAGATGCAAAAGGCCACCACTACCACCACCACCACCACCACCACAAGCTGCCACCGCATGCCAAGAACCCATGTGTTATACTTGGCTGTCCCTTGGCAGGAGTTGAACATTGCTAGGACCATTTTCATACTGTTTTTTTTTTTT
>LR749506.1:417672-668245 GCA_902729485.2 Mus minutoides | reverse complement strand
GGTTTTGTGTATTTTGTTTTAAGGCAGGGTCTCAGTATGTAGCTTTGGCTGTCATGTAAGTCACTATGTAGAGCAAGCTTGCTTAAAACTCACAGAGATATGTGTGCCTCTGCCCCCTGAGTGCTGGGATTAATGGTGTGTACCACCCACCACATTTGGCAGGAAGTCTTTTTATTTATTTATTTTTTAATTACATGGTCTGGAGAGGTAGCTCAGCAGTTAAAGGCACCTGTTTGGATTCCCAGTATATCAGTTCAGAACTGTGTATTACTCCAGCTTCAGGGATATGACACCCTCTTCTGCCCCAGGCATGCATGAGGTACACAGACATGCATAGAAGCAAACACCCATACACACAACACTTTTAAAATTAAAAAAAAATGAAGTCCAAAACTTTGTATTCTGAAGAAGCCTGTGTGCAAAATGCCACCAAAATGGCAAACCCAACAATACACAGAACTACTGAGAGACAGAGATGAGGGTTCTAATATATCTCCTAGAATTAGCTCAGGGTTTCTAGACTTGCAATCCAAGGAACCGGTAAGACTGTTCCAGAAAATAATCTTGGGAGAAAGAGGAAAAGAAAGAGAAGGAATAGGAAAAGGAAAAGAAAGAAAACCAACGAACCAAACAAACAGACAGAACAAAAACAAAAAGCAAAACCACAACTACGAAGTCCATAGCTGAGTGGCGTGGTACATATCTAAAGCCCCAGCTTGTGGGAGGTAGAGGCAGCAGGATCAGAAGTTCAAGGCCATCCTTGACTACACAGGGAGTTAGATGCTATCTTGGGCTACATAAGACATTGCCTTAAAATAAAAATAAATTTTAAATAGGTAAAGGAGGTGAAGGGGTTTGTCTGTTTCCTTTTGTTTGGCTTTGGTTTGGGTTTTGGTTTTGAGGCAGGACCACACTAGAAATTGCTTTTTGATCTAGAACTCCATATGTAGATCAGGCTGGCCTTGAACTCATAGAGACCTGCTTGCTTCTATCCCCAAGTGATGAGATTAAAAGGATACCTGAATATTAAAGTTTCAAGTATAAAGAGCATGAAACCATGTGCTTGCTTGGGCAGCACACTTGCTGAAGTCAGAACGATGCAGAGATGGTTAGCACAGCCCCTGTGCATGACTGACATGCAGACTTGTAAAGGGTTCCATACTTTGTATTTGTGACTAAGGATGTTTCTTCTAAAACCGAGAATGCTACACTGCCTTAAGTGACATTTAAGCCTACTTTGTTCACTGATGTAAAGGAGCTTAAAAAGATCATATAAGAAAAATAAAACACACATTACTGCTTTCCCACTTTGATCACTTCCACTGAGTAAATGGATGTTTGAAATTAAAAAGAAAAGACAACGAAGCTCATAATATAAGAGATATATAAGGAATAAAGAAAAAAGAAAAAAGTAGAAAATGGGTGTGTAGTTCTTCTGGCTCTTGGGACCTAAAACCACACTACCTGTCTTAGGGTTTTACTGCTGTAAGAAGACACCATGACCAAGACAAGTCTTATAAGTACAGCACTTAATTGGGTCTGGTTTACAGGTTCAGAGGTTCAGTTCATTATCATCAAGGCGAGAACATGGCAACATCCAAGCAGACATGGTATAGGAGGAGCTGAGGCTTCTACATCTTCATCTGAAGGCTGCTAGCAGGATACTGGCTTCCAGGCAGCTTAAAGCCCACACCTGCAGTGACAAACCTACTCCAACAAGGCCACACCTTCTAATAGTGCCACTCCCTGGGCTGAGCATATACAACCCATCACACTGCCTCTGTGCCAAAAGACCAGGATTCTTTCCTCATGGGCCCCTGGATACAAAGGGTGCAAGCAGCAGCCTCCTTGGGAGGTGTAGCGTATACCTTGTTTGAATTGCCCCGAGGGCCTTCAAGATAGAGTTCCTGATGGATATGCTTGTCTCTGAGCTCAGACATCCACACTCTAGGCTGCAGACCTCTAAACCCACTCACCGCCTTTGGGAACCCCCAGAACACAGTGGTCAGGTCCACACAAATCAGGTCATCATGTCTATTTGCTTCAAGATGCAAAATCAGGAATATGTGTCTGAGAGTCTGGGAAAGGCCAGGTTCAAGTTCTTCTGGCCACCAGAAGATCTACATCTCAAAGATCCGGGATTCATCAGATTTAATGCAGATGAATTTGAAGTTATAGTATCTGAAAGTGAGCTTATCTCTGTTGTCTGTGGGGTCAAGTTCATCGCCATCTGTGATTTCCTGGCCTACTGGTAGCCCTTCACTCCTGAAACTGACTTCTGTATTCTGCCAATGTTTACTAATACCACTCACTCACATCCAAAACAAGCAAGCAAGCAAACAAACAGAAACAGCAAACCACAAAACCAGATATACTGGCTCATGCCTGCAATCCTAGCACTTGGTAAGTTCAAGTCCAAGGATCAGTATTTCAAAGCCAGCCTCAGCTACCAAAGGAGTTTGAGACCATCCTGAGCCACCTAAGAGCCTGCTTTTAAAAAGCACGTACCACTCCCCATACATACAGCAGCAGCACACCTGTAATCACAGCATTTAGGAAGCTAAGGCAGGAAGGTTGAGATTTCAAGGATTCTCTGGACCACAGAAAGGGACACCATCTCAAAAACTACGTATATAAAACAACAAAACAAAAGTACATGCACAAAAAGCCGGACAAAAGGGAAAGATGCGTCATTGCCATGTTTGTAAACTAGAAGATTCGCTAGTGATGTTAATTCTCCAATTGATCTATGTAGTCAACATGATCCTGTATGAAATATCAACAGTCTGTTTCTCTAGAAGTCAACAAAGAGATGCTAAAATGTATATCCAAATCCAATAGCATGGTGGAACACACTTAAAATACCAGCTCTGGAGAGGCTCAGGCATAGGCTTGTGGTCTATGTTATTAAAAGCAACAAAACAAACAAACAAAGCAACTGTAGTTGTGGGTGGCTGTAAGCCACAATGAGGGTGCTGGGAACTGATCCCATATCCTCTGAAAGAGCAGCCAGTTCTCTTAACTGCTGAGCCATCTCTCCAGCCCCCATGTTCTCATTTCTGGACCAATCCCTGCAGTATACAACCAAGGGACCAAGGATATGGCTCAGTGAAGCCTCTGCAGTGTTTTTAAGAGACAAGGGTCTTTCTCTGATTATAAGGATGGCAGCAAGTTTCCAGGCTCAAATAATCCTCCTGCCTTGACATATGGAGTAGCTGGGACAAAAGGTGTCTGTCACTGTGCATGGCACATCAGATGTTCTCAGAGTCTGGTCATCTGAAGCTAGAATCAGAATTACCAGGGACCTTGACTCTGGATATCCAGGGGTTCACTTGGGAACCTGCCACTGCAGTATCAGTCAGGGTATGGAATCTGTATCCTGGGAGTCAGCTCTGGTCGCCGTTATCCAGTTAACATGCTGACTGCTGGGGAAGAGCTGTTTCTGTCTTTGGATTCTCATGTTTGGTTCAGATGTTCCAAGTTGGAGAGTCAGCACCATGTCTTCCTGAGGTAAGAGGCTCGTCACCCAGCTTGGTACTGGTCCTCACTGCATTTGCAAAGTGGATTGTATTTCTGCCTGCTGGGATCCTAACACTGCCACAGAAGCTTCAGAAGGGAGGCAAGCAGTTGTAGGCCAGCTAGGGCTATGCCGTGTATGACCCTGGAGGAGCGGGAGCGGGAGGATCTTCAATAGCAAACAGTATATAAAACTCACCACTGAAGACCTTCACTAGATCTGGAGATCCTGAATTCTAGGCTTTCTTCGGACTCGAGCTTACCTTACATTTTATATTTTTACATTTATCTACTTCTTTGGTGTGTGTGTGTGTGTGTGTGTGTGTGTGTACTTCAAAGTACCACAACTTGCATGTAGGAGTCAGAGGACAATTTTCAGGAGTTGGTTTTCTCCTTCCACCATGAGGGTCCCTTAGAATGGGGCATCCTGGGCACGGAACAAAATGCCTTGTAGATACCGATTGGATGACAAATACAGCAAGATGGGAGACCACAACCTCAGTGAAGATGTTGAGATCACAGTGGATCCATAAAAGAGATGACCTCACTCCCAAGGGAGATCCACAGAACGTAGGGCAAACCTCAGCTGTGGCTGAGGATAGACAGATGCCCGGGGAACAACCCAGGCCAAAAAGGGCACCGCAGAGCCCCAGTGGGCACCCAGCTGCCAGCTCTATGCTGGTGGGCCTCAAGTTTCCCAGTAGTTGCAACACACGGTGGGTTGCACTAGACCTCCGTGCCCCACGAGGGCGCTCCAGATAAGTCCTCCAGAGCACTCGCGCTCAGCCGCGGTCGCTCTAGCCGTGCGGCGGCGGCGGCGCGGGGCGTGTCGGGAAAGCGGCGGGCTGGTGCGATCCTTAGCGGCAGCAGCGGCTGCGGCAGCGGGAGCCATGGTGGGTGGCGAGGCGAGCGCCGCGGTGGAGAAGCTAGTTTCCGGCGTGCGGCAGGCCGCCGACTTCGCCGAGCAGTTTCGTTCCTACTCGGAGAGCGAGAAGCAATGGAAAGCGCGCATGGAGTTCATCCTGCGCCACCTGCCTGACTACCGAGACCCACCCGACGGCGGCGGCCGCCTGGACCAGCTGCTGTCCTTATCCATGGTCTGGGCCAACCACCTCTTCCTGGGTTGCAGGTGCGGACCCCCGACGGCTGGCTGACCTTGTCCCCATCAGTCGACCCTCAACTTGGGCATATACACTGCTCCACGCTGAACCTGGCTCCAGCCTCCTACTGATCCCCTCTTAGCATTCCTTCGGGAAAGATCTCTCCTCTGAGCCTCGTTTTTCTCTTGTCAGTGAGTGGTTGTTGATGACTACAGCAGCTGAATGATAGGGCGGGCAGTGCAGTTGTCCTCCAAGGCGGGCCGTATTGCAATGGCCATTTTTATTACTGTTTATTAGCCCAGGGGACTTCCTTTTCAGAGTGTGTTTGAAGTCCATTAGCTACTGTCGCCCACTTGACGAAAGTGCAGACTCCCCCTCTAGATGAAGACACCTAGCAAGAGGATGTGATGTATCTCACCGTTGGTGGGTTTCAGGCTAAGGCAGGATGTAATCTTTCTCCTCTTGGCTTCCCTCTTAGGAAAGTAGCCCATGTTTTCTTGTTGCTGTCCTAACACCTGCCTTCCCCAGCGGTACAAGAGCCTGGCCTTGAGATAGTCCAACCGGATTTTTATACTCCCTTGTGATTTTTAATTTTTAAGGCAGTCTTCCTTTATAACTGAGACTGGCCTCCAGTTTATTATGTAGCCCAGACAATCCTAGAACTCTATCCACCTAGGCAACCACGTCCTGAGAGGCATGCATGGCCAAGCTCTTCCAGGCTTCTAGAGTTTCTTGAGGTTGTGTTAGAACAGGAGACCCTCCCTTAGACCTGATTTTGTAGTGTCTAGCTGGTCACAGGACCCCTCCAGGCCAAACTGGTTTACTTTTTGGGTTTTGTGTTAGGGATGAAACCCAGACCTTACACATCCAAAATAAGCACTCAGTCACCGAGCCTCACCACCAATGCTGAAGCTTCCTGGTTTCAGATCTCGGGATGATTTGTCAGAACCGGGATGTGGGATGTGGGAACGCTGAGCCAGACACACCCGTCACACACAGAGGCCCATCCTCCCTCCTGCCTTCTAGGCACCCTTTAAAATCTGAGATTACAAGATCCAAGTTCAGACACGTGACTGAGAACTGAACAAAAGGGATAAATGGTGTTATTTTCATGAGATCAACGTTCTCAATTAAATAATCCAATTTTAGGCCCTCAAATCTCATCCATGAATATGTACCATCAGGTATATGGTGCTCCTGCTTCTGTAATTTTAGTTTTTTGTTTGTTTGTTTGTTTATACCTATTCTAAATTTTATACGTATGGGCATTTTGTCTACATGCCTGCACCGTAAGAGTGCCTCATGCCGTTGGAGGCCGGAAGACAGCTTTGGATTCCCTGGAAGTTGCAAGTGGTTGGGAGCCACCTGATGTGGGTGCTGGGAATTGAAACTGGGTCCTCTGAGAGCAAGTGCTCTTAACTGCTAAGTTATCTCTCCAGACTCATGTTTTTGTAATTTTTTTAAAAGATTTTTATTTTATGTATATGACTATGTAACGTGTACCTAGTATCCTCAGAGGCCAGAAGAGCGAGTCAGATCTCAGACCTGAAATTAACCCATGTAGAAACTGAACCCAAGGTCCTTTATAAGAGTCTCAGGTGCAGCCGGACGTGGTGGCACACGCCTTTAATCCCAGCACTCGGGAGGCAGAGGCAAGCGGATCTCTTGAGTTCGAGGCCAGCCTGGTCTACAAAGTGAGTTCCAGGACAGCCAGGGCTACACAGAGAAACCCTGTCTCGAAAAACCAAAAAAAAAAAAAAAAGAGTCTCAGGTGCTATCTTAGCTACTAAGCCATGTCTCTTGCCCCTGTTTTTGTAATTCTTGAAACATCTGCTGCTATATTGGCATTGTTCTCAAGCCTAGTTCTGTCCTCAGAGGCAGGAAGAACTCTTTGTTAACCTGTATGCTGAGCACTATGGTTTCCCCTGCAGTATCAAATCAGTCTTTACAGAACTTGATTTATACGCATCTGTATTCCAGCTACAGCAAAGGCTGAGGCACGACAGTTGCTTAAGCCTCAGATGGCACAGTGTGACCTTACCAGTGACCAAGCGGTTCTGTATTCTAGGGGTAGCATTTACAGTTTAATAACTACACTTTCTTACTAGCCCGTAGTGACAGTGAGTCTTCCCAGGTTTTCACCTTACTGCTTTTCATTGTGCAGTTATAATAAAGACCTTCTGGACAAGGTGATGGAAATGGCTGATGGGATTGAAGTGGAAGACCTGCCACAGTTTACAACCAGAAGCGAACTAATGAAAAAGGTGAGAAGTGTAGATACCAAGGGCCCGCTTACACTGCTTGTAGATACCAAGAGCCCCGCTTACACTGCATTGTGTTGGTTTGAGCATTCTCCTTTCCTGCAGCACAGTCTTAAGTCCTTCCCTTATTTCTTCACAGTTGGTGTAAACCTTTTCCTAACTAGATAACAGGTCAGTGTGATAAAGTATGCACTGTCTATGGAGTAACAATAGGCTCAATCCCTTCCATTTGTCTACAACACTCCTTTCTCTTGGTGCCAGGGATTGAACCTCTCCTTATGCTACAAAAACTAGCAACCAGTACAGAGGGTCCTAAAAACCAACCAAAAGCATTTTCCAGTTAGACTGCTCCTGCAGGGACTCTGAGTGAATGTCGCAGACATTTCACACATCCACACTTCCTGCTGCACCGTTCACAGTAAGCAGCCTCGATACCCATCAGTAGGTGTGGATGATGGAAATGCAGTCCAGAAAGCTAGTTCAGCTGTAACGAAAGATGAAATTGAATGTCCACAGGAAATGGATAGAAACGGAGATCATGTTATGTTGAACAAAAAACTCCGGAAGGAGGAAAAACAATCACCATGTTTTCTTTACCAGGTGCAGTGTAGGGAGTGTGTATCATTTGTGCATTAATAGGAGTTGAACCTAGAGCCCTGTATGTGCCAGGCAAGGGCTCTCCCCGAGCTGTGAATCCACTTGTTCTTTACTTTTTTTCAGAGTCTTACTCAGGCTTCACCTTGATCTTTAGCCCGGCAGGCCTTGGGATCGCAGTCCTGCCTCTGCTCCCTGGTGGCCTAGAAGACACATCTCTGTCTTTAGCCACAGCTGTTTTTCTTATTACTCATTTATTTATTTAAGTTTTTGTTTGTTTGTTTGTTTGTTGTTCTTTTTCCTTCTGAGTTCTGGGATTATAAGCATAAACCTCAAGACTTGGCTTGTTTTGCTTATTTAAAAAAAGAAACATTTTGGTTAGAAGTTGGTGCTAAAGTTAAAAGTACATCATTTTAGAGTAGTTCATTACAGGGTATCTCTGCCTCAGTAGGTCAGGGCTGGACCAGACTTATGTGAACTCTGACTAGCTGATAAGGAATGTGGTGGAGTAATGTCCAGACACCACAACTGAGTTCTAGTCTTCTAGTCTTATGGCTGTGGCCTTGTCCACAGTGAGCTTTGCCCTAGAGTCTTATGTTTGGTTCCTGATCCCTGGGGCCAGGGAGAGAGAGGCAGAGGAAACTTTGGAGAATAAGGCTGTGAGTCTTAGCTATACTCTTCCCCCAACCCCTACAAGTGTGTTTTTCTCACATCTGTCCTGGTCTCTTTAGCCAGCAGACTTGCTCCCTTGTTCCCTAAAGTTCGTTTGATATCTATCCAGCCTTTTAGATAAAATTTCAAATTCTTTATTTGGATAGAATATAAAATTTACTACTGAGTGTGATTCAGGAGCTAGTGTAGCCATGTGGAAGCCAAGAGTGCAGGGCCTGCTCTGAGACTACAGACATAGGAGATCACCTACTTCTCAGCCCCCAAGTCTTCAAACTTACTTGTATTAAACTTGGTAAAGCCCCATCTGTGGAATGTGGCTTTCTGGCAGCTCGTGAACTTCAAGGGATCCATCACATGCGTCTTAGTCTTAACTTCATGCAGATGGACGTGATGACCTAGCCAGTGTGAACCCAGGCCACCATGTCCTGGAGCTTCCCAGAGACATCTCAAATATCTGTCTGGAGCCTGTAAGCCATAACACAGACCCACAAGACATCTTGATACGGGTATTATGGAAAGGGCAGAGTTATGCTCATATAGGGAAGCCATACTTGGTCAAATGGACTTGACACTTACACTCCAGGCTTTGAAAGAACCAGCCTGTGGAAACAAAGTAGCAATTCTTCTACTTTTGTCTTCTGCCCCATCACAGGTGTGGGTCTTGGGCCAGTGAGATGGCTCAGCCAGAAAGGGGTGTTTGCTGGCAAGCTTTAAGACCTGAGATCAAGCCTTGGAACCCATGGTGGAAAGAGAACCAACTCCTAAAAGTTAACTCCTGAAAGTTGTCTGCTAACCTCTACACATGTTCTGTGGGCTACTCACATACATCAGCACACACAGAGAAATAAATAACAAGTGTAAACAACAAGAGATTCTTCCAGGAGGCTGGAAATGTATCTCTGTGACAGTGCTAACCTCGGTCTGGTATCCCCTAATACCTCAACAAAACCAACTCCTTTAAGAAAGCCGTTCATGAGAACAAGTCACACACTGGTTTGTGAGTCGGCTGCATAGAGTGTCTTTGAGATAGGTTGTCCTTCCTTTCATGTCAGGTGAAGCTGAAGTGTACTGGGCCAGAAATCTAAAAGCCCTGTTATCATGCCAGCCAGAACTGATCTGTAAATGAGAGTGTAGTTGGGTTTTAGAGTTAGCTGGGATATGGAAAGGAGGTGCTCAACATTGTTGGCACCTGGAGACCAGACAACGATGATAACTTAGGCATAAGCTCTCTCGAGTCAGGTGTTAAAAATACATGCTGCCTTCCTGCAGCTTTTGGGCAGGAGTATCTCTGTCCAATTCTTCCTTTTTGGTCTGAGGAATGAGTGGTGACAGGTGGGATTTGGTCAACGGTTGGGAGGAGTGTATGCTCTCTTCTGAAAGGAGAGAATTCAGCACAGCATACTGAGCAAGCAGTCTTGGTAATCTAAGTGGCACGCAGCGCTCGCTCGCTCGCTCCCCTGCAGCTGGTTTGGCTGCTGCAGGAGCAGTGTCCGCATCAGCCGCCGCTGAGTCAGGCGAGAATATCGGGGTGTGGTGGCCACGCCTTTAATCCCAGCACTCTGGAGTCAGAGGCAGATAGATTTCTGTGAGTTTGAATGAGGCTATTCTACATATTCAGTTTCAGAACAGATAAGGAAACTGAGACCATCTCGCAAAAACAAACAAAAACGGAAAATGAGCAATGATTGACAAAGAAGCTGTTGTTGATTTAAAGAAGTTATTAACATCATAATTTGCTGCTTCTCCTGAGAATATCTGTATCCCACAAGGAAAGACATCAGTATGAAATTGACCACAAGGAACTGTAAAAATCAGAAGAGCAGGTGTGCCCACACACCACAAGGTGTTCTGTGCTTTTTTGCAACTTCAGCCAGCTCTGAGGCCATGTTTTCATGAAAGCCATAACCAGACATGGGGGCCCACACCTTTAATCCTAGCATTCTAGTGGTAGAGGCAGGAAGATCAGGAGCTCAAGGTCATCCTTGGCTACCTAGACAGTTGGAGATAACAGGACTATGTCGATCCTGTTGAAAGAGAAGAAAGATGGGGCTCAGTGGTTAAGAGCACTGACTGTTCTTCCAGAGGTCCTGAGTTCAATTCCCAGCAACCACATGACAGCTCACAACCATCTGTAATGGGATCTGATGCCCTCTTCTGGTATGTCTGAAGATAGAAACAGTGTACTCACATATATAAAATCTTGAAAGAAAGAAAGAAAGATTAAGAGAGAAATAGGGAGGGAAGAAACAAGTGGATCTGATCCTGTGGGCCAGTCTTGTAGTCCAGAGTCCAGGATAGGTGGATGATCTAACACTGGTCTGAGTCTGTCCAGTTGAAACTCTTGAGTGAGGGGCTAGAGAGGTGGCTCAGTGGTTAAGATCCTGGTTCAATTCTTAGCACCCACATGGTGGCTCACCATCTATAACCCTAATCCTGGGGCATCTAACTCCCTTTCTTGGGACCTCCTCAGGCACCAGGAATACACTTGATGCACTGACATACATGCACACAAAACACCTACATACATGAGTGTTGTGTATAGTTTTTGTTATACTACTTTAAGCTCTGGGCAGACAGTGCTACCAGCCCCACCCAGGTTCTCTTGGATCCGTGGATGAAAGACATACATACACATTAGCTTATTTTTATATTGCTTTAGCTCTGTGGCCAGGGTCTTCTAAGCCTTCCTTGGCTATTGAGTGCGCCCTTCTTTTCACTCCCAGCTCAGCATCCTAAATCTGCCCTCAGCTTAGTTATGTTTCTAACCTCCCATCTGCCACCCCAGGCCCAGCTGTGGAAGTGGCCAGTGGTCAGTCCACCAGGATCTCATGTGACTGGTGGCCTTTTCTCCTTCTAAAGCATGACAAATCTCTTCCTCCTCTCCTGCGTCTGCTAGCCTGCCTGCCTATTCTGCCCAGCTCATTGGCTGCTAGCATCTTTAGTGATGAATCAAGAACCAGTTGGGGAACAGGACCTTAGCGTCAGCACCACCCCCTACATCTCACCTTTTCTGTCCAATGAAAAAAGGAAAACAAAAAACAAAAACCTCTCAGACATATATTGAACAAAATCATAGCAATCATGTACATTATAAAGTATGGTATACAGTTAACATCCAGTCTATCATATTTGTCAATAAGATACTCTACCATCATATTTTTTTAAAGATTTATTTATTATTGTATGTGAGGACGCTGTAGCTGTCTTCAGATGCACCAGAAGAGAGCATCAGATCCCATTACGGAGGGTTTGTGAACCACCATGTGGTTGCTAGGATTTGAACTCAGAATCACTCAGAAGAACAGTCAGTGCTCTTAACCTCTTAGCCATCATTTCTAACTTAAAGAGTTATAATTCGGGGCTGGTGAGATGGCTCAGCGGGTAAGAGTACCCGACTGCTCTTCCGAAGGTGATAAGTTCAAATCCTAGCATCCACATGGTGGCTCACAACCATCCTTAATGAGATCTGGCGCCCTCTTCTGGAGTGCCTGAAGACAGCTACAGTGTACTTACATATAATAAATAAAAAATACAGTGTTTAAAAAAAAAAAAAGAGTTATAATTCTATCCCTGAATTATGTTTAGATTTTAGCCTATAGCACCATCTAAAAAGTGTCTTCTACTTTATAACCTCTCAATGCTAAACAGCTTGAGTTTGATTTTGAGACTATAACTAGTTTCAGTCCCATTAGAACTCCAATAAGGAATTAAATATTGCCTGAGTATATAGGAAGCACCACACATAGCTTCCAAAACTTAAACAATTATGGAAACAGACTAGACAGCCCCTAATTCTTACACATGAGATAAATAATTAAGAAAGAAAAGAAAAGAAAAGAAAAGAAAAGAAAAGAAAAGAAAAGAAAAGAAATCAATCTAAGTGAGGTGGCTCAGGGATGTCTTCCTGGACTACATTCAGGTGGTTTCTTGGTCACACTGCATTCTCCCGACTGTAGACAGACTTGTATTTTCTCTTTGCTGAGGGTTTTTGGCTTAGCTAGGAAATAGGTCATACCTTGAAATCTCCTGATTACTAAAAAGACTTTCGAGTTGATTCACTCCCGCTGCTCAGTGTTAAGGGAATCCATTCAGACACAAGGTGACAGTCAGTGATTTCTTCACACCCTCCTTAAAAGTTTTCTAAAGCTACATTTATATTTACCAAAGGTGCCAGAGCACATGGAAGGAATTGTCAGCTCCAGGTCACCCCTGTTTGCAGACTTGCTTTTACAGTTTGTAACCGTGTGAATTCCAGAAATATGTAACCTTCATTTCTCCTAAGTACTCTGACTCAATGCAGAGGACAACCAAGTACCACCTGAGTCTTGCCTGCCGTGTTGAATATAGAACAGTGAGTGTCTGTGAGGGCAGAGGCTGGCGGCAGGCGTAGGTAGCGCTCAAGTATTTCCGTTATCACTTTAAATTGTGAACACTTATGGACAGCAAGCCACAAGTCAGGGCAGTAAGGCTCTGGCTTCCAAATGGATCATGTGGTCAGTGTGTGGCTACATTTTCTGTATGTAGTAAGATATTAATAATTTCTGAGTAGACTTGCCATCTGGGTCGCACATAAATATTCCATCACTGCTTTATTTGAATGTGTGAAGATAAACTTGATTCATGGGACTCGATGGCTGTGTAACTTTTTTTTTTTCTTTTTTTTCTTCAGCATCAAAGCTAAGACAGATCTCCACAGTTCTACCCTGGGGACAGACTTAGAAAGGACACCGGGGTGAAGATGACTGAACGTTGGCAGCTCTCGAGATTCCTGGTATTTGCAGCATAGAGGCGGCTGGAATGGAAGAGGACGGGCTTCAAAGATGTCTTCATTCTTCCAGGATTGCTGTAAAAATACACATGCATATTTATGTATTTATACATGGCGAACTCTCAGAAATTGCATCAGGATTGTCAAAGCCAAACTTTGTTTGAAATGCCTTTTATGTTGATATAATAATGACAAGTGAAAATTTTTATAATTTGATTTTTTTTAAGAGTACCTGTAAATATAATTCTCGTTTTGCCATACCCCCACCCATGTTTGTCCTGAGCCTTGTCCTCTGTGTCCTTATTTCTACCTGAACCCACAATACACTTGTACCTCACCACTGATGGCCACCAAAGACTGTGCACTAACACACTTAGTGACACTAGCTGTGTCACTGGAGCACCCCCACCGCTGGGCTCAGGGACCTCTGTGTAGGAAATGGTAATCATGTCGCAGGTGTGACATAGGAGAGCTAGCTCACAGGTAGGAGGCAAGTACAAAAAAAGTATCCAGCCTCATTTTACAATTTACTGAGTGAGGGCTAGAGATGTGCTCAGTGTTAGCGTACTTCCTTAGCATGCCTGAGGTCCTGGGTTTGGTCCCTAGTATTTGAAAGAGAGGAAAAAATAGATTTAAAAATCACTGGAAGCGTATATGGTTTTGTTGAGCCAACCAGATGGTTTCTAGGCACCTGATGCCCCTGTGCCAGCATTGTTTGTTTGTTTGTTTCTAGAAGGCTTTCACAATTGAATTGCCTTGTATCCCGCTTCTGGATTGCAGTGCAGTCCTGCTTTGCTCTGAGACAGTGGTATTCGCATTCCACCTGACCCTGCTTCCAGTTCCCTGTATTTAGTCACCATTAGATAACTGAGCAGTGGGCAGCGGTGGAGCAGTGTACACAGCAGGACTCATCAACGGCAGGCCCATTATGGCCAGGAAGACAGTGGGGTCTGCCTTAGCTTCATCTACTGGATACAGGAAATTGGACACCCAGAAGCTGAGGCCACTGGTGTTTGGCGTCAGAGCAGTGGGACATATTCTTGTGTCTTGAAATAAA
This sequence comes from Mus minutoides, assembly GCA_902729485.2. Taxonomy (NCBI): domain Eukaryota; kingdom Metazoa; phylum Chordata; class Mammalia; order Rodentia; family Muridae; genus Mus; species Mus minutoides. Next base: position 654,277 of record LR749506.1, on the reverse strand, counting down.
GGCCACATTTTTTGTTTTGTTTTGTTTTTTTGTTTTTCGAGACAGGGTTTCTCTGTGTAGCTCTGGCTGTCCTGGAACTCACTCTGTAGACCAGGCTGGCCTCGAACTCAGAAATCCGCCTACCTCTGCCTCCCGAGTGCTGGGATTAAAGGCGTGCGCCACCACACCCGGCAAAGGCCACATTTTTATGTGAATTCTGTTCCAGTCCCCAGTGACCATTGATTTGATACCTTGGACAAGCTTCTCCAGGCAATGAAAGACTGCCTATCAGAGGAAAATGGCAAGGTGGTGACTGTTGATGGGCGGAGCTCTGTGCTCACTGAGCTGGAGGCTTGTCTTCTCAGATGCAGCCTGACCTTCGTCCATTCTAATCATCTGCAGATTCATGAGGCTTAAAAACAAAATGCACTTTGCATGGATTGTTGATTTTATTTTCTGTCTACAACCCCCAATAAAACAGCTTTTCCATTGAATGAAGTTAGGTTCGAGTTGTGTGATTTCTTCCCATAAACCTTCAGTTTACGTATTCATGTAGGTATTTGGACAACTGGAATCCAGACGTGAAGCTGCCTGTAGGCATGGTGTCATGGGACCAGCATGGCGCAGTTCTGGTGCCTTTCTGTTCTCTGTTCCCTCAGCCTTTTTGCTCTTCATTTTTTTCCTTCTCTTCATTTCCTCAGCTGAGCTGCCTACCTGCCTTCTCATGTTTATAACCTAGTGGCTGGCTCTGCTATGAAACTAGTATTCTTTTTGTATCCCTTCCCTAGCTTGAAGTGAGAGTGAGATCCATCAGAGGGACTTAAGCACACCTCTAAGGCGTGTCCAGGAGAGGACTTAGGAGTGTGTATCAGGCCATGGGAAGTGAGTACATGAGTTCCAGCTCGTGCTGGGGATGCTCTGTGCAGAGAGATGCTCTCTGCAATATTCCTGAGAGGCTAACTTGGGAGAGTATACATGGATCTTTAGAGACAATAATTCCAGACCTTAGAAACCACATTTCAGTCATGGAGAAATTGCTTCCTTCAACAAATACTGAAAGAAACGTGTGTGTGTGTGTGTGTGTGTGTGTGTGTGTGTGTGTGTGTGTGTGTAAAATGAACTTCCAAGTTCATTCTTTCTGAAACATCACACGCTTGGGTCAGGTGGGGGGATGGTAGGGTAGGGTGGCTACCAGCAGCTGGACAAGCTGCAGCATGTGCTTGTATGTGCCCGATGGAGGGGCTTGATACCCACAGTCCGAAAGCCAGCTGAGGAAGTCCACTGCATCGCCTAGACATACTCAAAGCCCCGAAAAAACAAAGACTAGAAACGAATAATGGGTCTGTTGCCTGCCTTAGATGTGGGCTCCTTTGTCCTGGAGGTGAGCATGTAAGCCGGAGTCCTAACAAACAGGACTTCCTTTATTGGAGAACTGTGTGGGAAGCCAGTGTCTGCACATGCCTGGCAAGACTGTGCCTGTGTCTTGTTCTGGGTTTCCTCTCTGAGAAGCTGGAACATGTTGGAACCAAAGCTTTTGACAAACTTGGACTCACACAAAAGACAAACAAGTTTCCCTATGTGCTCTGCTTCCCTATCCCACCACCGGGCTTCATCGGAGATGACCTTTCTATGGAGAGAGGGAGCAGTATAGCATGTGGCCTCCAGACACTGGAGAGTAGAGACTGACAAAGAACAAGCAGGAGATACTGAGCAGGAAGTAGTGAGCAGGAGGTACTGAGCAGGAAGTACTGAGCAGGAGGTACTGAGCAGGAAGCGACAACCCAAACACAAAGCCTTGAGAAGTGGCAGATCTTGCCTAAAGCTCCAATGGCTACCTGCAGCCCCCAACCCCAAACTCTAGGTATCTTGGGACCCAATAGCTCTGGGTCTGGGGTCCTGAGCTCTTTGGTGTGTCAGTATGCTCCTGTACACAGCCTGTGATGGGCCTGTCCCACGCATTCCTGCAAAACACTAGATTCCCCTTCACTCTGGCTAGAGTTCTAGGCAGACTACAGTTCCTACTTGCACTAAACTGTAGGTTTTAAGCATCTCAGCTGCTAAGTCGATGATTTACTCTTCCCCTCCACCTTTTGTATTCAATTATCTTTACAACTTGTAAAATTTTGTTATTGTTTTTGTACTGAGACAGAGAGCCTCACTGCATAGCCCAGGCTAACCTGGTATTTGCTATGTAGACCAGGAAGGCCTCATAGAGATCTGCCTGCCTCTGCCTCCTGAATGCTGGGTTGAAAGGTGTGCACTGTAGACCCCACAGGTCCTCTGCTGTCTTCTGGGCTTCCTGTCTAGGCCTGTACCTGCCCAGGCAAGGAGAGCAATCTTCATTTGCCTTTGGCATTGAGTACTGCTGCTCTGATCACTAGATCCTTGACGCAGATTGTGCAGATCTTCACAAGCTGTTCCACACAGAAGATCCAGTTTCCCGAAGCATCTTTGTGGGGCTGGGGTTGAGGGCCTGCCTAAAGTACGTGAAGACCTGCATTTATCCCCAACAATGTATAAACCAGGTGTGTTGGTGCATACCTATAACCCTAGCACTTGCGTAGCAGGAGTTTTGGCTGACTTCTTTGTGCTCTCGGCCGGTTGGATCCACAGATGAAAGATACACACACATTAGCTCATTGGTAAAACTGACTTCTTGGCTCTGTTGCTGGGCTCTAGCCTTCTGCAGCTATTGTGCCCTCACCTTTACTCCTAGCTCAACATCTCTACATCTGCCCTCAACCTAGTTGCCTGGTTACCATCTGTGAAGCCCATTGGTCTTGCTGACTAAGTCGCTTTCAGACTTCCCTTCAGTGGGCCACTTTCCTTTACCCCTACATTTTGGAAGATTTCCCCCCTGAAGGAGTCTGTTTTGTCTCTCTCCCCCAAGTATCCTCCCCTTGCCTTCTCTTCTCTCCTAGCCTGTGGAAACCTGGAAGTTCCGCTTCTTTCTTTCCATCCAGCCATTGGCCACTGGCATCTTTATTGATAGAACAAAAACCAACTGGGGGCAAGGACCTTGAGCATGGATAAACACAGATCCCCAATTAAATCAAAGCATCAGAATCACTCTCTGTATCTCACCTTTTCTGTCCAACTTTAAAGCAAACAAAAAAATTATTTTCTCAGACCTAAATTGAGCAGAACCATAACAACCATGTAAACTACAAAGCATGATATACAATCAACATCCAGTCCATCACATTTGTCAATTAGATAAAGTACTCTACCATCATTCCGAACATAAGGTTACAATTCTATCTCTGAATTATGTTTTAATTTTAGCCTGTAACACCATCTCTGAACTATGCTTTCTACTCTATATCATGTCTTTAATGTTAAACAATTTAAGTTTGCTTATGGGACTATAATTAGTCTTTAACCCCATCAGAAATCCAAGAATGAAATAAATATTATCTGGGAATATAGGAAGCACGAAACATAGTTTCTCAAACTTAAAACAATTGTAGAGACCATAGACTACATGGACAGTCCCCCATTCCTCAAAATGTTGGAGCATCAGTCTTCAGCCTTCTGGCCCAGGATCATCTAACAGACCTTTGTTAAGCAGAATTATGAAGGACTGTTTATCATGCCTTGGCAGAGCTATCAGTTGACAATTCTGCATAGTGTGCCCATTTTGGACAGTATTTTGTCTGTAGATGAAATAGGCAATTTCTGCCCTATGGCTACCTCATCTGAAGGTAAAGTTGTTCAATATCTTCTTTGAACTATTCTGGGGGAACTGTCAGAAGCAGACATGTATCTAGTCAAATAATCCTTAAAAATGAAATAACATTGAATGTCACATTCTGTGGATTTCTGATGTTTTTGCAGACTAAGTATTGTATCTCTAAACTGTTAAACCTCAACTACTCTTAGCCATTCTATTTGAATGAACTGAAAATACTTTATAATTAAGTTAGAATCTAACAAAACCATGAATTTGCTATCTGGCCCTTAACTTGTGTTACCCAATCATCTTAAACAGTTTTGGGTAGGACACAGTGAGAATTGGGAAGACTGGGCAAGAGAAGGGGACACAGTGGCTGAGGAAATAAGCCAACTAGCAATGTAAGTTTTCTGTGAAGTGGCCCCACTTCCTCGACTGTGTCGGGGTAGCAGGGGAAGAATTAGGAGTGCCTAGTCATTGAGTTAACAAAGGTATTTTAAGAATAATTGGGTGCCTGGCATGGTGGCACACACCTTTAATCCCAGCACTTGGGAAGCAGAGGCAGGCGGATTTCAGCCTGGTCTACAAAGTGAGTTCCAGGATAGCCAGGGCTATACAGAGAAACTCTGTCTCAAAAAACCAAAAAAAAAAAAAAAAAAAAAGAATAATTGGTGTGTATATGCGTGTGTGTTTTCTATTCACAGATCTGAGATTGCTCCTGGGCAGGTTTGTGTGACCAGACAGGAGCACGAATCAGAGTAGACAAAACTACTGGCTACACACTTGAGAGAGGGAGACCAAAGAATCAGGCATTGAAGGCCATCCCTGACTATGTACTAAGTTCAAGGTCAGCCTGGACTACATCAGACTGTCTCAAACAACAAAACACGGGCCTGGAGAGATGACTCAATGGTTAAGAGCACTAGCTGCTCTTCAGAGAACCTGGTTCAATTCTAAGCACCCACATGGTGGCTAACAACTGTAACTCCAGCTCAACGGCGATCTGCTGACCTCCTTTGGCCTCTGCAGGCATCAGACATGCAAGTGTTTCAAAGACATCTGAGCAAGCAAAATACCCATACTAGCACTTAGAAGTTTGATGCAGGATTCTAAGTCTGAGGCTACGCTGGACCACACAGCATTGTAGGTTTGCCTGGGCTGTAGGAGACTGTTTCTAGCACACACACACACACACACACACACACACACACGTGTGTGTGTGTGGTAACCAAAGCCAGGAAAGGAAACATTTTATACCAAACTTTCCAAGCCTCAGTGTTGGCCTTGCTTGTGCTGCTGGCTTGCAGAGGACCCCAAGGAAGAGTGCTCTCTAAAGGAAACCTTTCACCCCACTGTGCCTCATACAGCATCTTTGTATGCACCCATGGGAACATTTCCAGGACCAAAGCCAGTTACAGTAGGATGACAACTTTTCCTGACACAGCATGTAGCTGAAGCTGGTGACGGACCAGCATCCCCGGAGCCCTCCCTCATCTCTGCCAGTGTGGTCAGTTACCAGGACCAGCAAATACATCTTTTTCTATGAAAAGGGAGAGTATCTCTCTGGCTTTGAATGAGGTGATAGGTTAGGGTTTCTGGTTCATTGTTTTCTTTGAACCAACCCTGTTATAAAATTTCCAATTCCATTTTCTACAATGAATGTATACTGGTCAGCTGGAGCTGCAGGCTCTTTATCTAACACCCTTTAGAAGAGCCACTAGGCTGGGCGTGGTGGCGCACGCCTTTAATCCCAGCACTTGGGAGGCAGAGGCAGGTGAATTTCTGAGTTTGAGGCCAGCCTGGTCTACAAAGTGAGTTCCAGGACAGCCAGGGCTACACAGAGAAACCCTGTCTCCAAAAACCAAAAACCAAAAAAAAAAAACAAAAAACAAACAAACAAAACCCAGAAGAGCCACTAGGCCAATTCATCTGGTGAGCAGTGGTATTCTTGGCAAAAGATCATATTTGTAAAGGGGCAACTTTCTCCTCTGAGCTTCAGAAAGCAAGCAAGCACAGCAGAGTCTCTGCTCCTAAGAGGGCGGCGAAGTGCAAAGCCTTCATTCCAACAGCTTGCAAGACATGGTAAAATCCTCAGAGTCTAAGAATGAAGCCTAAAGAATTCACAGTCAGACTCTGATCCTCTCCAAGTTCCCAATCCAAACACATCTTAAGGATTCATTTCCTTCTGAGACTTCAAAGTCAGTTAAGGTCTCCAAAACAGTTAAGCGGCATTTTACTCTGTGTGTGTGTTTGCTGGGTTCAAATCCTGGTCCTTATACTTGCTAAAGTCAGATGCTCTGCCACTGAGCCACACACATACAGCCTAGAGGTGTCATTTTTTAAATGTCACTATAGGATGCATGGTTAACTGCTCTCAGCAAGACACTCAGATGAGTGCCATGCGGCCAGATAGCATTAGTGCTGCAATCAACAACAGTTAAATCCTTCCACAGGCAAGTTCCACATCCAAGTCTGAACCTTCCATATATACCAGAGGACGGCTGGAGCTAATGCTGAGCCGGGTGTGGACAGCTGATAAACAGGTCGTTCATCTTTTTGACCCAACTAAAGTTAATTCCCTAGCCATCCTATTGAGTAGAAAAGAACATTAAAACCTCAAGACTTTGCTAAGATTATTTTTAAAAGCTACAGCAGCGATAGGACAAATTTACTAAAAATGGTGCATGTGTTCAAGGCTAGAGGAAAGGCCCATGCTTTCAAAAGACTTCTGGTATCTTTGTTGCGTCAGATACTTAGATGGCAAATGATCTCTACTGGACAGTAGCTCATTTCTCACACACTAGCTGGGAACTAAACACAGCCATAGCTCTGTTAAAGTCTCTCTTCTGACAATTTTGCACCTCAAGAGCTTCAACTACTGGATTTCTCCTTGCATAGTTAACCCAAATGCCACATCCCATGGCTGGACACAAAAGAAAAAGAACTGTGATCCACAGTCTACTTCTAGGGTTGGTAATACAACTCACTGACAACTTACCTAACATGCCTGGAGCCATTTTCATTCCCAGCAACTCCAAACAGACAAAACTCTGAATCTTACCATTTGAGCCCCAATGTTTCTTTCTAGAGGCAGGGTCTCATTCTATGTAGCACGACCAGCCTCAAACTCATGGAATCCTGTTTTGACCTCCCACATGCTGAAATACAAGCATGGTCCACACCACACCCAACCCATATTATACCTGTTGTCCTTATGACACCTTTGTGTGCCTGTGTCCCTGAGTTACTAGTGCCTACAGGTCAAGTGGCAGGTCCCCTGGAGCTGGAATTACAGGTAGTGGTGAGCACCTGGCACAGGTGCTGGGAACTGAACTCAAGTCCTGTCAAGAACAGTATGTGATCTTAACACCGAGCCATCTCTCCTACCTCCGGTGTTCCTTCTGTGACTGGGAGATGAGCTCTTCAGTATGTGTCTCTCACACTCATAAGAACCTTGGTTCAACCCTCCTCCCACTAGCAAACACCACTGTACAGGCAGGGCCTTTGTTTTCTGAGCACAGGACAGTAACTACAGCAGCCCTTAGTTCTCTCTTCACTACTTTTCATACACATTAGGTTTAGATGAGATCTCAGAGACTTCAAATTACACTGGCTTTGTGGTTATGTGTATGGGATGGGAGCACATGTCCCATGTTGAGGTTGGAGGTGACAGGACAATTTATGGAAGTCAGTTCTCTCCTTCCATGGGGTTCCAGGGATCTGACTCTGACCGTCAGGCTTGGTGGCAAGCACCTTTACCTGTTAAGCCATGTCACAGGCAGCCTGAAAGTGACTTAATGGACCTATTTTATTGTTAAGAGGGCTTGGCTTGAGGAGCTAGAGATTCAGGGGCATTTCCTGGATAGAAAGGGAAATGGTTTGTTGAGAAACCAGTCCTTTATATCAGAGAGCAAGAAGTTTCTATACCCAGACTTTCTGACATGGGCTATGTGTATGAAGGTAGTAAATGACTACAAAGAAAACTTTCCCACTGGATAGTCTGTAACTCTACCAAATAAAGCATAACTCCCCTTAATATTCCTTATGCTTCAGAGTTCATGCTACTCCGAAAGCCAGCTCATTTCCTAGCTGGTTGACCTGAGACACCTCATCTCTCTGTACCTAGTTCCCTGATCTGTAATGAACAGTACCTGTGCCTGAGGAAGTACATCTCGAGCCTGTACGTCTAAGTCCTGTGCTCATCTATCTCTGTCTCAATGCCCTGCTTAGTTCTAGCTTCTTACTGTACAATGTATTTAGACCAAAACGAACATTTGTGTTATGATAAAGTGTATGAGTTAAAGATGCAGATCTGGTACTCTGCCAAAGACAAAAAACGAGTGACAAATAGATCGTTTCTAACTAAGGACTTTCTCCAAAAGTCAAGATGGGCTAGATAGGTAGAAAAACTGAACAGCTGGCTCACCATCTGACATCACTCCCTTTAACTGTTTATCAAGTACTTGAAATGTTTGTTTTCAAATGGATGAAGAAAACAGCTAAGAATAAATATGGTGCTGACATACCCAGGATATTGTTTAGTGAAATAGTTGAGCCCCTCTCACAGTGATTGCTTACTGTTCAAGTCACCAGAGGAAAGAGTAATGGAGCTAAATAAATGGCAGAAGCATCACACAAGTCTCACCCAAGTGGCCTGGAACTCACTATATAACAGCAGGCTCAAAACCATGGTCCTCCCCAGCCTCCCAAGGATGTAAGTAGGTTGTGTGCCACCATGCTAAGCTAAATAAATTGGTATTTTTATTTTAATTATGTAAGCGTCTGTTTGTGTGAATGTCAGTGTCTGATTTAGTCAGAAGCTTTGGACCCCCTGGGAGCTGAAGTTACAGGCAGCTGGGAACTGTCTGAAGTGGGAGCTGGGAACAGAGATTGGGTTCTTGCAGAAACAGTACATGCAGTAACCAATGAACCATCTCTTCAGCCGTCTGGAATAGCGACTTCTAAAGGAAACTATCAGTTCTTATCCATCCCAGTTTCAACTTTGCTTGTAAACAGAAGACATGGTCACTCTGCAACCCAATGTTCCAGCAGAGAGGCTACCAGAGCACATCTCTAGGAGGCTGGTGTGGATGACAAGAAACTCAGGCTCACTGCAATTGCTGTTTCAACTACTAGAGAGACTACACAAGTGGTTCAACAGAATTTACTTGTATATTTTCCATTTTCTATACTATTTGAAGGCATAGGATAGCTTTGTATTAGCTTTCTACAATACTGTGTTTTAAATCTATCCAGTAAACTAAGATGCAGTACAACTTGTATACAACTGAGGGGGTGAGAAGCAACTCGGCAGGCCCTGGTGCTCAACAGTTCCAGAATAAACAGGTAGCGCGCAGCTGCATTAAAAGGTAGTTTGCAAATATTCAAGTTACACCAAGATTCCTTTCAAATCTCTGCCTTGCTCAAACCAGTGCAACCGGCCATTGCTAATACTGCGGCACGGCGTTTGGTAAATGGTGATGGTTTTACTTTCTTTTTAATCAAAAGCCTGTGAAGGTGCTGCCACACAGCAGAGAAAGTAAGCTCTGCCCGTGGTCGAGGTGCCAATTGTGAAGTCACAAAAGGTACAGTTTACATGAGAAACGCACATTAACAAGTGGCCCAAATACAGAGCTGGACAGAACCAGACCAGTAAAGTCTATAGTTACTCAACTGAACTTACATAATAAGTGCATTCAAAATAAAGCCGGAGATCAGAATTGGTTTTAGAATCAAATTTGCAGACTTTCTTGATAAAACAGAAGAGTGACCTTCTGCAGTTGGAAATGAGGCTCTCACCTGGCAGAGACTTCGCAGTCCCTCCTGCACAGGTGAGGAAATAAGTGACAAAGTCTCTTGCACTGAAGTTATGTATTTTAACAGCTTTACATGTAATATTCATATATAAAAAACTTTAAGTGCTTTTCTCCAATTTAAAAATCTAAAGAATTCAAAAATAAGGCATTCAATATTTGAAAAAAGTACAGATTTACAAAATGTGTATATTCTGTCATGAAAACTCCACACCAACATTATACACTTGGAAAAAAATACAAACAGGATATATTACAAATTTATGCAGCAATAACTTAGTTCACACCATGCAATAAAAAGTACATTAATCAAGATACACAAGCTTTTGTAGGTTCTAAACTGAAGGACTTTTTCTTTTTTCTCTGCAGAATCCTTAAAACCCGTGGCACTTAAAACTTGCTAGCCTTTCTACTGGGAGGTAAATTATACACAACAACGATGAAAGATGAACAGACCAGGTGTCTATTATGAATCATTCCAGCTTTGCTCAACAATGGCCGAAACTCTCTTCTCATACTCCCGTTTGTTTTCCTGATAAAGCTGTGCTGCTTGGCTATTGGCTGGACTGTTTGGATTCGGTTCATCCAACAGAGACTAGAAGAGAGAGAGAGAAAGAAAATGCTGTTTAGTTATGTGCTATATTAACAGGACTCAGATGAAGACAGAAAAATTACACAAAACAATTACTTGGAAGTTCCCATGTCATCTTTTGGGTCACAAAAACCTTCAGAAATGGCATGAAGCAGGTTTCTGTTGCTAAAGAACATAAGCTTCCAAAACAATTCTCAGTTGCCTTGAGATTTCCCATTTCAAGGAGATCAGCCAAAAACAGTATTCATTAGCATATAAGAACTTCCTCACCATGAAGTAACAGCTTAAGCTGGTTAAACTATAACACATATAAATAACTTAGAAATTTAATTTCATATATTTTGTACCGCTAGTAGTATTTCTCTCTCTTTTTCTCTGTGTAGCCCTGGCCTCCCTCTGCCTCTGCTTTCCTACGACTAGGAAAATGTGTGTGTGTGCCACCACTGCCCAGCTCCCAGATCCACTACTATCATTTTTTTGTGGTGCTCAAAAGTTGGGCATGCTGGATTAAGTGTTTACTACTAACCACACTGTCCCCTGCCATTAGCCCAAACCTTATTACTGTGGCTATTCACATACGTTTAGCAGGGAGGGAAGAAAAGAGTAAAGTTCTGAGGTGACCAGAGTGGGAAGGAAGGTACAGGGTAATGAGCAAGCCAAGGGTTAACAGTCACTCTTCTGGGACTTCACTGACTCCTCTTCCAAAGGTCCCGAGTTCAAATCCCACTAATCACATGGTGGTTCACAACCATCCGTAATGAGATCTGATGCCCTCTTCTGGAGTGTCTGAAGACAGCTACAGTGTACTTACATATAATAAATAAATAAATCTTAACAAGGCTCAGTAATTAGTATGAAACATCATGACATTCCCCAGAGATGAGTGGAGCAGTAAGCAAAAAGACTCACAAAGACGGACAACATTGAAACGTTTTTTGTTTTGTTTTTGCTCTTCTCAAATCAGTACAGCTCTATCAGCCTCCCTAGACTCATGAAGCCAGTTACTGCCCCTCTTTCTTGAATGGAACAACACAGGAACAGGTTCTTTGCGCCTGGCAGTTCCTGGAGGTCCCTATGGTTTTCTAAGCAATCACTTTACTTCTTCCCCAAGATACTACGTGGGCACAAGTAAATCTCACTTGTGAGAATGTGGACACATGACAAGAAAACAAGTTGTGATTAGGCACAGTGGAACATGCCTGGATCGGCAGCATTTGGGAAGAGACAGTCTTCTGTGGATCAGCCAGAGCAACAAGAGACCTCTGCCCTCCAAAAACACAGCTGTGGATTAGATCTCATATATCAACTAATGAGTGTGGGGCAGTTGGGGTGCTGTCCAAGTCATGCATTAATTACTTGGTGCTGGCAGGTGGTTCTAAATAACTGGTTATATCCCAGAAAATATGAAGAAGTTGTGATGCACCTCAACACAAACTTACCTGAATTGAAGTTAAGATGGAAGAGACATCATATGTGGGACTCCATCGATTCTGCAGGATATCTAAACATATGCTACCATCAGCATACACTGCAAAAACAACACAGTTAGTTACAAGCAACTCTCATGCCACAGTGAGAGCTCTTCAGCATACACACTAAACTGTCTTACAGGGAAGCTTGTTCTGAAAGGAACGTCTGCCTCACTACCTGTGGCATTTTTGGAAGGCAGAGGGAAATTTTTCTGAAGCCTGCCATACATTCATTACCCTATTTGGGGTCCAAGGATGTTGCTCAGTGGTAGCGTGCCTGCTTCACATGTGCAGGCCTGGCATCACTCCCTAGCACCCAAACCAAAACTACTCCACCTTTCTTAAGTCTCAAATAGAGATCCTAAGAAAAGACCCACTTCTAGAGATGATTCTCAGATCATCATGAATACAGAGATTTACTTGTAGGACTTTCACAACTGCATAATCTATGAGGGAAAAAAAAAGCAAACTCCCTTAGGGTCCAAAAGACTGGCTAAACTATGGCACTCACGTCTGGAGGTGCAGCTTGGTGGTGGAGCAATTATACTCATGGACAAAGTTCCCAGCATCACAAAAATAGTAAATAATGACACATTCAAGGAACATTATTTATAACCATCAAAAATGCCACCTATCTCCTGTGTTTGCCACAAAATTAAGGAGTTTTTGTTTCTAGACAGGTTCTCACTATTATAGCCCTGGCTGGGCTGAAACTCACTATTAGACCAGGCTGGACTTGAACTCACAGAGATTGGCCTGCCTCTACATGAAAAAAAAGCTTAAAAATTATCGCCGGGCGTGGTGGCGCACGCCTTTAATCCCAGCACTCGGGAGGCAGAGGCAGGCGGATTTCTGAGTTTGAGGCCAGCCTGGTCTACAAAGTGAGTTCCAGGACAGCCAGGGCTAGACAGAGAAACCCTGTCTCGAAAAACCAAAAAAAAAAAAAAAAATCTAGCAGGTTCCATATTTTGATTTTTTAAAAATTATATAAATACCTTCACTTTAACTAAATAAGGACACAGACATATGTAAAATTGTCAAAATATTTACAGCTAAGACTGATAGCTGATATTTACCCTTCTAATGTGCATCCGACCCCTGAAATGCCTGGCTACACACAAGTGGAAGGAAAAGCAAGGATGAAGCAGACACTCACACCCTGAGGCCAATGTTACAGACACTGCCCATGAGAAGAGTGTCGTGTAGTCCAGGCCTGCTCTGAGATCTAACCCTCCCAGAGATTGTGTTGGGATTACAGACTTGTACCACTTCTGGCAATCTTGCCAAATGGAAAAAACCTCAGAACCAGGATATTCTCCATAGAAAACAGGATTGAGGGAGAAAGAGCTTGTGTGTGAGTGTAACTTCTAGGGTCTCCTCTTCCGTCCCTGTTACCCCACTCTGGGCAATTGTGCCTACCTTCCTAACTCACTACTTCTCTGTGCTACAGTTAACCTCAGCTCAGACCTTTTGGCCTGAGAGCATAAGCGAGCCACCTCTTATCTTTTCTACAGAATGAAATGGCATACACACCAGAAAAGGAAAAAAAAGCATTTGATAATAATAAAGTCTTGAACCAGTTTTGATTTTTTAGATACCAAAAAGAAACCTGCATCTAAATGTCCATCAACTGATCCACAGGTAAACAGAATGCATCCAAATAGTACAATACTATTCAAGCAGTAGAGACAGAGTACAGCTACAATGATCACGGCAGACAGACCTAGGGTTCACACAGGTCAAAGTCAGTAAGGGCAGTGTGCACCAAGAACCCATTAAATTAAAACAGCACCCAGACTACAAGCCAGCCACATTCGTAGTTTTGCTGTGTCTGTGACTACACCCAAACTCTAATGAACGGTGTAATTTTAATGCGCTGTACTTTTGTAATATGGTGTAATTGTGTAATGCAGTGCTGGAGCACACCTTCAATCCCAGTACTCGGGAGGCAGATAGATCTCTGATTTCATGGCCAGCCCTGTCTACAAAGCAAGTTCCAGGACAGCCTGGGCTACCTTGAAAAATCAACCAACAAACAGGAATTGGCAAGTAGAATGATGCATATGTTCTATATGTGAGTGTGTCAACCCGAGACTGGGCATGTAGCTCAGGTTGTGGAGTGCTTGCTTACTGTGTAAATGTTCAGTTTGATTCCTAGCACCACATAAATTGGGCATGGTGGCACCTGCCCATAAGTACCCTGGAGCTGATCCTGAGCTCAATCATCCTTAGATACATCAACCTGAAGGCCAGCCTGGCTATGAGATCCCATCATTTAGCTGTTTTACTCACTTGAGTGTGCACACACGTGCATTTACTCTAGTAACACATGTGGAGATCAGAGGACAACCTGTAGGAATTGGTTCTATCACAGGCATCCTGGGCACCGAACTCAGGCTGTCACACTTAGTGGGAAGTACCCTTTTTACCTACTGAGACATTTTATTTTGTTTTGGGAGATAGTGTCTCAGTCCAGTCTGGCTTTTAAGTAGCTAAGAATGACCCTGAATTCCTGATTACCCACCTCTTGGCTTGAATGTGTGGTTTTTAAAAGCTAAATTTCAGGTAAAATTTGTTTTCTTTAAGCAAATAAATGTTTATTACTTTTAATTCTGATGTTATTAAATTACTTTAACTCACACATGGAACCCTGTTAAGATTCTAGCAATGAAACTGTAGCTAACACAGGCATGGAAACAGTATGTGAAGCTCAGCCCAGACTGGAAGATTAAGCTGCACCCAGGGGAGGATCAAGCCCTCCCGACCCTCACCCCATCTGACAGAATCTAGGAGGCTGCTACTTACCATTCGGATGAAACATTTTGGATAAAAACCTAACGGTTGGTGGTTTATTTGGATATTCTTCAGAAAATTCTATTACTAGTTTAAAAGTACCTAAATAGAAAACAAACCAAAGTACAATAAAAACAAACATTAATTTTAAATGTCTTCATCAAATCATTCTTAATTCTATATCAAATTTTGCACAACCACACTTGTTCTGAGAACTCTCATTTAGCATATAAAATATCCAACATATTTCTGTTATAGACTATGAACAAGGCAATGCTGTCAAAAGTTCAGAGGATAAGCCCTTTCATGGGCTACTGGAGAAATATGGTAAGCGGTAAATGTCACTTCTGATTAACTGATTGGTCAGTATGATTTGTGCAGGCAGGTAGGCAGCACACGTGGGATGTGTGTGGAGGTCAGTGGTCACTTGTTCTGAAGTTAGTTCTTTCCTCCCACATTTACCTGAGTTCTAGGAATCAAACTCAGGTTGTCAGGGGTGGTGTGGGCAAGCTCCTTCACCCTCTGAGCCATCTCATCACTCCCAATTGTCAGATTTTTGGAAAGCAACTGGGCCCTAGCTACTAATATTTTAAAAACACACACTTAAAGAACTAGAAAGTTGTTTACAGTTTAAAAGGAGGACTCTGAGAGCCAACGACCACCCGGCAAAGGACAACTTAGGCGCTAATACTGATGGGAAAGGTGGTTTTATTTTCATTTGAACACGCTAGGAACTAGTTATGTAGGGCTGGCGAGATGGCTCAGTGGTTAAAGCGCCGACTGCTCTTCCGAAGGTCCTGAGTTCAAATTCCAGCAACCACATGGTGGCTCACAACCATCCATAATGAAATCTGATGCCCTCTTCTGGAGTATTTGAGGACAGCTACAGTGTACTTACATATAATAAATAAATCTTAAAAAAAAAAAAAAAGAACTAGTTATGTAGTTCCCACCTTCACGTGTCAGATTTGGAGCACCCTCTACCTTGTTACTTTTTGCTGTTGCTATTGGTTGGAAACATGGGGTTAGAGAGATTAAAGATACAAGCTAATGAGTGCTAAGTCCTATCTTGTATCTGCATACACACTAATAGAGGAAACAGACAGTTAACAAAGTTAAGTTTAACTTAACTTTTTTATGCTGAGGATCAAACCACAGGGCCTTATGAAGGTCTTAAGCATATACTCTTTCCTGACCTACACCTCCAGCCCTTCATTTATTTCAAATTTACATTCTCATTTTTGCAATTATAAAAACAGCTGGACTAAATTAAAAATAAATAAATAAAAACCCAACAGCTGGACTATACAGTTTCAAGTAAGCATGTGAGGTAGCTGAGCTTTTTGTTCTCAGGACCACTCAGCAGTATCAGTCCCACTATGGGTAAGAAGCAGATTCATGAAACCAGAGAAACAGAGAATAGCATAAACTATGATTAACTCACCATGGCAACAGACACAAGACTGCCAAGAACCAGATAGAACCAAGCGGCAGCAAAGTTACTAAACAATTTTGTGGCCTGAATATTACCACTTTCTGATTTCCAAAACATTGTTTTTTAAAAATAGCATTTAATTAAAATAATGGTTGCAAAAATCTGAGATTCACACAGCTGAGACTTACTGGCTCTTGAGTTTCTGTACAGACTGCTTCCAATAACCTACTGGAACTTGTACCAGGAATCATTAACTTGACAGCTGGGGACATAGCTCAGTTATAGAACACTTGCATAGCAAGCAGATAAAAAGCCTGGGGTGGAAATATTGTAACCACAGCTACTCAGGCAGCAAAGACAAGATGTCAAGTTCCAGGCCAACCTGGCAACTCTGCAGGAACTTGTCTCAAAATAAAGTAAAAAGGGTTGGGAGCTCAATGGAGAGCACTGACCTGGCACACGTGGGGTCATTCTCCAGCTGTCAAAACAGAGGACCTGAGAAAATCCTCCAATTTATCAAAAAGTAACCAAGCCTTATAACATAGTAACCTAAATAATATACTTAAGAGACATACTAAATAACATACTTAAAGATTTGCTAGTGACAAGCACACTACTATTCTGCATTTGTATAGTTCTTCATGTTTGGTTTAAAGACGACAGCTGGGTACATGCAATCTGTTACAATATGTTGTTTGGTTGACATACAATACATGAAGAAAATATGGCCTCACACAATATGTAACTGAAAAGGATTTTCACAGCCTTTTCAGATAACTAGACTGGTCTGATATTGTACAAGGTTTTTTTTTTTGTTTCTTTTGTTTTTGGTTTTTTTTTGTTTTTTGTTTTTTATGAGACAGGGTTTCTCTGAGTAGACCTGGCTGTCCTAGAACTCACTCTGTAGACCAGGCTGGCCTCGAACTCAGAAATCCGCCTGCCTCTGCCTCCCGAGCGCTGGGATTAAAGGCGTGTGCCAGCATGCCTGGCATACAAGTTTTTTTTGTTTTGTTTTGTTTTGTTTTTTAAAGGTCTGTTGCAATGGAGCATCGGAAAAAAAAAAAAATCCAAAAAATAAAAACACCACCTCTGGGGCTGGTGAGATGGCTCAGCGGGTAAGAGCACCCGACTGCTCTTCCGAAGGTGATGAGTTCAAATCCCAGCATCCACATGGTGGCTCACAACCATCCGTAATGAGATCTGGCACCCTCTTCTGGACTGTCTGAAGACAGCTACAGTGTACTTACATATAATAAATAAAATAAATCTTAAAAAAAAAAAAAAAAAAAAAAAAAAAAAAAAAAAAAAAAAAAAAAAAAAAAAAAAAAAAAAAAAACCCACCACCTCTTTGTACTCAATTGCAAGTTTAATGTAATGTTAAAATAGATACAGAAATAGAAGACTGTAAAGCAGAGCAGAAGTTAGCTGCTGTACTTTAAAGTTTTGTCTTTTTTTGGGGGGGGAGGGGGATAATGCTACAGACAGACCCAAGGTCATGCCAGGCACACACTCTCCCGGTAACCCAGCTCCTCCTGCTCTAGGCCTGCCAGCTCCACCCACTCTGCTGTGGAAATACCTCTGAGGTCCTTCATCACGCACAATATTAAGGAGCAGTCCAAATGTAATGAGGAGCAATTTCAACTATCACCAAGTCCTTTTAACATGCAAAGAACACAGCCACTGTTGGCACTGTCTGGGCCACAGTCTCAGCCTGTTCTTAGATGCTCAATTCCTAGGTTCAGATCTAGCTTAGGCTGCTTTTGTATCAGCAATGCAAAGGTCAACACAGCACTGGTATCAAGATGATCACCCGGTCTCCTGAATGGAGGAGACATCCTGAAGGGTTTGGGAATGGACAACTGAGAAGTCCTGACATAGTTAAAAAAATTTGCCTCAGCCGGGCGTGGTGGCGCACGCCTTTAGTCCCAGCACTCGGGAGGCAGAGGCAGGCGGATTTCTGAGTTCGAGGCCAGCCTGGTCTACAAAGTGAGTTCCAGGGCAGCCAGGGATATACAGAGAAACCCTGGGGGCTGGTGAGATGGCTCAGCAGGTTAGAGCACCCGACTGCTCTTCCGAAGGTGATAAGTTCAAATCCCAGCAACCACATGGTGGCTCACAACCATCCGTAATGAGATCTGGCTCCCTCTTCTGGAGTGTCTGAAGACAGCTACAGTGTACTCACATATAATAAATAAAATAAATCTTAAAAAAAAGAAAAAAAGAAACCCTGTCTCGAAAAAAACCAAAAAAAAAAAAAAAGCCGGGTGTGGTGGCGCACACCTTTAATCCCAGCACTCAGGAGGCAGAGGCAGGTGGATTTCTGAGTTCGAGGCCAGCCTGGTCTACAAAGTGAGTTTCAGGACAGCCAGAGCTTCACAGAAAAACCCTGTCTCGAAAAAACAAAAAACAAAAAACAAACAAAAAAAAAATTGCCTCAATCATTCAGTAGCTCCTGGGATGCCTCATGCCTACTCAGAAATAAGTAAGATGACAGTGTGGCATATATCCCTACACATGCATACATGTTTAATGAGAAAGAGGATAGTCTTAGCATTTGGAAGGCAGAGGCAGGAGCATTTCTGTGAGTATAGACCTACAGAAGAGGCTACAGTGAGATCCATCTCAAATATACAGATGCTAGGCTATTCTACAGCATCTTTGTCTAAGACCTACATCTAGACCAGCCTTCTTATTCTTCAACAGGTTCCAGCATCCAAGAATGGCACCACTCGCTTCTCAGGCTTTCAGGTGGTTCCCTCACAAATAGTTCATAGTAACTATTCTTGTCAAATAGGCTAAACAGATGAATTCTGAAGTCATTCTGATAATTACAGCAAAGCTGCTTAATTTTTTTAAATCCACTATAATTAGGGAAAATCTTTCAGTACCTGCTTAAAGTCAATTTAAGAAACTTATTTATGATTAAAGATTAGAACCATTCTCCCATTTTCTGGCTCCTGTTAGACCCAACTTGAGATGCAAATGACTGCACAATGTTTCTGGGTGCTAAATGCTGAGTAATGAAGCTACTAGTAACTATGAATTCAGGACTCAGGGATGCCTGGCAGTGGAGTGCTTCCCTAGAACATACCAAGCTCTGGATTTGATACCTAGCACTAGGGAAAAAAAGAAATAAAAAATTTTGTAAGACCCTTATCAATGCAGACAAGAAAGCAAGGAAACACAGTTACCCACTAGGTATACCCAAGGAGCACCCTCTATTAGGCTGTCCAAACATCAACTATTCTGTAACACAGACCACTTAGACCTACAGCTCTATAGGCAACCCATGTCACAGAGGAAACTGGTGAGAGGTGACCAAGATGATGTGCAAAAAAAAAAAAAAAAGATCCCCATGAACTCTAACTTTTCATTTGCTTGCTTAGTATGCCAAGAGCCTGCTTGCCTATTTATTTATTTATTTATTTATTTATTTATTTATTTATTTATGTGTAAGTATACTGTAGCTGTCTTCAGACACTCCAGAAGAGAGCATCAGATTTCGTTACGGATGGCTGTGAGCCATGTGGTTGCTGGGATTTGAACTCAGGACCTCTGGAAGAGCAGTCAGTGCTCTTAACCGCTGAGCCATCTCACCAGTCCCCCCAAGAGCTTATTAAGAGTAGAGCCTGTCTTCAAAGAGCGTTAGTCTCTAACCAAAGGGCACTGTTTTAATATGTAGATAATAAGAATTACTTACCATCTTCAAAGGGTGTCCCTTCTGGTCTGAAAACAAAAAGATCTCTGATTAAAATTAGTTTTTTACTCTTCTTTCTGTCTTCAGGGAGGGCAGGATATCTGGGAACTAGGAAGGCTGGCACTCACCCTGCTCCTAAGAGCTGCACAAACTTTACCTGTCAGACTGCCACAGCCTTGGCTTGAATTTAGACAGCACAAAGGACTCTCAATGCTCAAGTTCTTTTTGAAAGGAAACTTGTCTATGATTTTGTTGCAAAAGAATACAGTACAGCCGAGTGTGGCAGTGCATACCCAAGAAAAAAGTGGCACACACCTTTATTCCCAGCACTGGGAAGGAGGAGGCAGGTGGATATCTTGAGTTTGAGGCCAGCCTGGGCTACAGTGTGAGTTCCAGGACAGCCAGAGGCTACACAGAGAAACCCTGTTTTCAAAACCAAAACCAAGCAACAAACAAAAACCCAAGAGTCTACAAGTGAACATGGTACCACACACTTGTATTCCTAGATACTCAGGAGGCAGAAGCAGGGGGATGTCAGAGTTTGAGGACTGCCTAAGATACACAGTCTTAGGCCAGCCCGACTAACTTGGCAAGGCCATCTCAAACTAAGATTTTAAAAAGGATGGTATAACACATACACAGGAAAAAAAAAAAGCGGGGGATGCAGGTATCCCAGCCCATGCTTGCCCCGACTGTGCAGCAATCGTCCTGCCTCAGACGTCCTGCCTCTGAGTGCTAGGGTTTATTAAGAATAAGTCAGTAGACCTATTTTGATTTTCTTGAGATAAGGTCTCACTAAATAAATAGCCCAGGTTGCCTTCTACATTGTGATCCTTCTGCCTCAGCCTTCCAGGGGCTATGATTACAGGTAACTGACCAGGACTTCAGGAGTGTTAGGCAAGCACCCCACCACTTAGCTAGCTACACTCCTAGTCCCCCACTAGTTATAAGTGTAGATACTTGTAAGACAGCTTACTGATGAAGAGTACTTGAAAACACCTCTTACAGGAGTTTGATTTCTAGCACCCATGTCAGGGAACTTACAACCTCAGGACGTCAGACACTGGCCTCTGGCTTCCAACGGGCACCTGCTCTCTTATACACGTATCCTTCAAACCCCAGTTTTTAATCAATTACCTGGTAAAAATCATACCATACCATAACTAGTGATAGTGGTAAATTCCCATAATCCCATATATATAGACAAACACATAATCAAAAATTTTAAATCAAAAAGGATGTGCAGGGCTAGCAAGACAGTTTAGAAGGTAGAACTACTCACCATACTATCTCTTGAACATGATGGAGGGAGAGAAATGACTACACAGTTGTTATCTTACCTCTACACCAAGTGTTATGGGTTATAGACACCTACTCATAGTCAGTCAGGTAGCATGTGCACAAATAATAAACAAATTAAAAAGGTATTATATGGTAGCCTATGACTGTGTTCCCAGCACTGAGGATGTTGAAGCAAGAAGATCCCAAGTCTGAAAAATGCATGGAAATCTTTTTGTTGTTTTTTTGTGAGACAGGGCCTCAGTAGGCAGCCTGGACCTTAGCCTCCAAGTGCTGGATCAAAGGGCTGAACACCACCCTTGTCAAGAGTCTATCTCAATAAAATCTCAAAGGTGGGAGGAGTGAATCCCAGTGATGGATTTGCCTACAGGGTGTTACGATGCTTGGATTCAACCTCAGCATTACCCAAAGTCATCCAGTGGCTTCTTCGGTGGGCTGTGCATACATGATTTTTAGCTAAAATTCTTGTCACAGCAAAGCTTTCAGTTCTTTTGGTTCCAAGTGTTCTTACAGCTCCAACAGTAGGGGCATAAACACTTGCAAGGCACATTTTGTATGAGGTTATTTACCTGCTCTCCTTTATCAGCCCATTTAATTTCTAGTATCTACTTATTAGTGTGAGGATCAAGCCCAGGGCCATATGCATAGCAGGCAAACAGTCTACCACTCAGCTTCACTCAAAGCCTTCAAACCCTAGGATCAGTTACCCAGAGTGACCATAAAACCATACCATAGCCAGGTACAGTGTCATACGCCCACAATCCCAGCTACTCCAGAGGGCCTAAAGCTAGAGGATCACTTCAGCCCAGTTCAAAATCACCCTGAGCAACACTGCAACACACCTTGGCTCAAGGGAAAGAAGCCAAATTAAACATAACAGCAAGGAGCAGACCAATTTTATATAACTGCCCCAGACTCAAAAAAATGTTTCAGGAGCTGGGTATATAGCGTAGCCATCAGAGCACAATTAGCACAGGAGGCCCTGGGTTCTCAAAAGATGTGTCTCCTACCCCCAGAGGTGAGTTTCAGAATCGGCCTCAGCCTCTCTCCCTAGTGCTTATCTACTTACCTTTCCTGAGCAATCCCTAGTTCAACTCACCCAAATATAACTGCGTTCCACTGCATGATGTTGTTTTCAGATGGGGCGCCACTGACCCCCACAGGTGGGTCCTCTTGCAATCTAGAAATCCAGAGTAGTCATTTTCAGAGTTGAACATAAAGGTCAGTGAGGTCAAATTCTACTGAAACCATTCTGACAGACTGGCTAGACTGACTTACAGTTGGACCTGAAATGAGCTACGATTTAAATGAATCAACTAGGCTAACATACTTATTAATACTATCAGTGATCTCTAAGTTCTTCAAATAGCAAGATTTAAGATATGGTCTCTTGAGGAAGGTCGTTTTCAGAGTGCCCTCTTGACCCACTAAAAGTTTACAATTTTAGCAATGAAAAATACTTTTAGAGAACCTGCAACGACTAGGTGGTAGTGGTTGTCCACAGCATTAGATCCAGCACTTGGGATGTAGGTGAGTGAGTTCAAGGCCAGCCTGGTCTACAGAGTGAGTTCCAAAACAGCCAGGGCTACAAAGAAAAACCCTGTCAAAAAACACAAAACAAAACAAAACAAAAAACCAAAAACAACCACAACAAAAACAAAAACTTAATTTTCGTACCATAACCATGGAAGGATCTCCAGTCCTAACTACAGACACTACACAACACAAAAATGTAGGAAATCTCTATACATTAAATGACTAAAAAAAAATACTCAATTTAACTAGAAATCAAGTCTTACTTTATGGCCTGAGCTTCAGACAGTGGCTTTCTAAAGTAGCCAGATGCTCCACCTAGCTTTTCCAGCAGTCTCTATTTTAAAAACTCTGCTCTCAGGCCAAATATACCTCAGGCCTTCATACAATGCTTTCAACAGACGTCACTATCAATTTCATGTAACCTCACCATCCTTGGAAAACCACCAAAGGCACCTTGTATTCAACTGGGAACCAAGTACAGAAATTGCAAAAATGAACAAGAGATAAATAATAATAGATGATGCATTGTCCATAATGGAAAGGTTTATCTGCATATCAGTTACAGAGCTAATCAAATATAGTGACTTCAAGCGTTGGGTGACTTTTGTACCAAAAAGGGCATCTCTTTGTCTGGCAGATCATTAAAAAAATAAATAAATGAAAGAAAGCAAGAAAGAAAGCTGGGCAGTAGTGGCGCATACCTTTAATCCCAGCACATGGGAGACAGAGGCAAGCGGATTTCCAAGTTCAAGATCAGCCAGGTCTACAGAGTGAGTCCCAGGACAGCCAGGGATATACAGAGAAACCCTGTCTTGAAAAACAAAACCAACCAACCAAACAAACAAAAAAAGAGCAAACAAACAACAAACCTGTCCATCACACAAAGTATGTCGGGATTGACTTTTTTAAGTGGACACTTGGCAAACTGTTTGGTCTACCTCAAGTTAGGCTGCTAACAAGACTGAGAGGGGCGAATTTACTGCTTCATTCCTCAATTGTGTGGCTAAAATCAGCAACGGATTAAATGATGATGACATTGTCCAGGTTCCAAGACAACAGCTTCCAAATGCCTCATAAAGGGCTATTTTTTTCCCTCATAAAGGGCTTTATAATGGCAAAGTTGAGCAATTGCTTCCTGAGAGGGCAAATCTAAGTTTTTATATTACAGATTTGTCTCAATCACAGTTGGTCTGCCCAGAAAGAAAACTTAGGAGTATCTAGTTGCTGGATTTCAAGTTACTGTTTCTGCACTTGTTTCCAAGGAGAGGTAAACAACTGGGAGAGGAGGGAGAGGTAATTTTCTTCCTTCAAGCCCCACATTTCCTATAAACCCCTATTTTCCAAAAGGAGGCCCAGGTGGAGTATCAGATTAGCTCCAGTCTGACGGAAGGCATTTTTCCAGGCTGGGGAGGCTATAGATAGGCTTTTATTCGGCAGCCAGATCTTAGTTCCAGAAGGCACTGGCAGCCCGAGTGGCTAGCTCCAGGCCCAGGTTTCCTGAGCCAGTTCTCAAGGTCCTTCCAGGTGGGCGGGGGCAGATCGGGTTTCGGGGGATGGGCTAACCACCTCCGGACCTCGCGCAGCAGACCCCACCCTCACCACTGCAGAAAGGGAGAGAGATTTGGGGCAGTATTCACCCCAACCTCGCTACCAACAGGGGATCACGGGGCCCTGTAACAAAGCTGGTCTGGTCCTCCAGGCCAGGCCGGAGCCTCAGGAGCAGCTCAGTCGCACCACCTGGGGAGGGGACACCGCAGGGTGCAGAGGCGGGAGGCGAAGCTTCTGCATCTAGGTGGGCCTCTGGGACACCTAGGCCCAGCGATAGCCACCTTCCTACTTGGGGGGGGGGAGGGCAGGAGGCTGTAGTACCGACCATCTTTACTCCAGACAGAGGGAGTTATGAAGCGAGGGAGTAAGAGCCACCGGGAAGCCGGGGCTGCTGCGGGTCCCGCAGGCCCACTGCCCGCCTCCTCAGGGTCACCAAGGGGGAAGATATCCGGAATCCCCGCCCTACAGTCCGCGGCTTCGGGAAGAGGCCGTCATATTGGGTTAAGGCGAGGGCCCTTACCGCTTGAAATCCCGCATGAGCCTCCTACGGGCCGGGGTCGACATGCTCCGCAGCTGCCCCGCGGTCAGTCTGAAAGAAAAGAGTCCCGTTCAGCCCCCCCACCCCCCGGCGCAGCGGCCGAATCACTGTGGGTCGCCGCCACCACCGAGACTGCACAAACAACCCTGCAATGACGTCTCCCTCCGCCGCCTCCAGATCCCTCCGCCCTCCGCCAGTACCACCGCGAGAGGAGGGGAGAGGGGGCGGGGCGAGCGGGCGCGCGCGCCACAGCGGAGGGGCAGGAGGCGGCCTTCCGGGCTGGTTGCTTGCGGGCAGCTACGCAGGGTCCGCTCCGCGCTCACGATGAACACGGCCGGGCCCAACGCCCACGGTGCCCACAGGCTACCTTGCCTCGCTCCCCCCGTCGCTAGTTTCAAGTTCGGCCGGACGGGGAGAGAGTGGTGCATCCGGAGCCTGAGATTTCGGGGGAGAGGAGGTGGGAATGACGTCAGGTCACGTGACCGCCAGCGCCGCTGTCAACAATCCACCCCTGAGGGGGAGGGAGCGAAGTATCTAGAACCACGTGTGCCTGTGACGCCATCAGGGCAGGTCACGTGACGGCCTAGCCTGGCTCTAGGTTTCAGGTCTAACAAAGCAGGTCCTTGAGTTTAAGGAGTTGACACCTCTGGTCGTACATTGTTCTTTTGGTCCCAAGGTACTTGGGCTTTTGCATAAGGAGACACTGTGGAAGGAGCCGCTTGCGTTCTGAGTCTTTTAAAACGGAACAAAAAAAAAAATCTGGACTTAATTCTGTGTTTCAAGTGGCTTAGCAACTCTGGTACGTGGGACAGGTACTGAAAGTGTGGCAAAGCCTTGTAATGAACGGCTTTGAATGCTACGGTCGGTGCAAATGAGATGGGATTAAGGGCATTTGGAGCAATAGCCTGTTCCTGCTAATAGAATTTCCATACTTAGAATCTATATAGAAATGAGAGTGGAATAGATTGCCCAAACCTTAAAGACTCCATCTATGGAGTCTTTGAGTTGGAATCTGTGAATTTGCCTGTGGTGGGGCACAATTGTGTTTTTCAAGAAGTGGGTGGTTGTGATTTTAGAGCATATCAATGCTGCTGGTTGTCAAAGAAACCTACAAAAATGATTCAGATCAGGGGAGAAATCGTGCAGACATGGGTGGGAGTTATAGCTCGACTCTGAGGTAACTCATTACAAGCTTTATACAATAGCAAAGAGGGGCCAAATGGACTGGAAGTGCGGGGGGGGGGCGCCGGGGGGGTGATTAGTAGCCAATTCCGAAGCATTGACCACCACAGCCACCCCAGCCCCCAGCAGGCTCCTGGAATTCCCGTGCTCAGCTTCTAGCCCTGTGTTGGGGATTTGTTAGTTCTAGGGACCACCGGAACAGTGTAGTAGATGCGGAATTCTTTAACTCAAGAAGGGGGAAGAGCATGAGACTCCACAGCTCCACTCCTTCGCATAGTTCCATGAAACCAGGAAGGGTTAACCTTTTCTACTGTCCTTATCCCTCCTTCCTTCAAACAATTCTCTTGGTTTAAAATGACCTTGAGAACCCAGCGCCTTGGTGCATCCTGCTAATCCCACCATTCGGAGAGTGGAAAGGATCAGGAGTATAAGGCTAGCCTCGGTGAAGCAGGATGGTAGCCACCCTGGGCAGCCTGAGAGTCTCATCCTGCCCCGCCAAAAAGTAACCTTGAGGATCGTCAGGTATGTCTGAGTCTTGCTAGCCGCTGCTGTGTCCTCACAATGTGACTAAGCTAAAAGTTCAATATTCTTACCTTTACGTTTCTTCTCTTTGAGTTATCCCATAGAACCCCAGGGCCTTAGGTAGCCCTGTAAAATTTTGTGGAGAAGGATGCAGTGCACAAGCACAACTCCAGCACTCGGTAGGCGGGGACTAGAGGTCTGCAAATTCCACCACACCTAGAGAGACCTCGTCCTGGGGGAAAACGGGTACTTTAAATCCCCTAGGCCGGCCTTCAGTTCCTCTTCAAGTAGCTGGGATAGGTAACAAGTGCCTTGACGTTTTTTCTTCCCGTCTAGCCATACCAATCTTAATCTTCCTCATGATCAAGAAATACATAGAGTAGGTTGGCGTGGTGGCGCACGCATTTAATCCCAGCACTCGGGAGGCAGAGGCAGGTGGATTTCTGAGTTTGAGGCCAGCCTGGTCTACAGAGTGAATTCCAGGACAGCCAGGGCTATACAGAGAAACCCTGTCTCAAAAAAAAAAAAAAGAAAGAAAAAGAAAAAAAGAAATACATAGAGTGAAATGGTAGACTCTTTTTTAAAAATTTTCATTCTGTTGTGTATCTAGCAATTTATTACTTTTAGAAAGGACAGGATAGTTTTTTATAGCCAAAATGAAATGTTTTGATAAATTGAATGTGCTTCCCAAAAATATTAGAGGGCAGAATGTTAACAAAATCCACACAATTTCATGACCAGGTGGCTTGCTGGAAACCTACAACTGCAGTCTTAGAACTATAATTTCACTTTTTAAAACAGGGTATGTATAGCTCAGGCTGGTCTGGAACTTGCTATGTAGACCAGGCTGGCCTCAATCTCTGACTTCCTCTCTCCTGAGCACTGGGATTGTGAGTTAATTTGTGTTGACAGGGACTCACTAATTCATGCTTTGCTCCTTGCAAATATTTAGTTCATAACAAATCTTAAGTAAATATATAGCAGGTCTCATAGTATTGTAAGACTTAACTATGACATTCTTATTTATAGGGAAAAGAAAAATCCAAACCAAGTGCCCGGCCCTCCTAACTCTCCAGCTCCAAAGCCAGGCTCTAGCAGTTAATAGCAAAATTGCAAAAATGGAAATGCGTATAAACTGTTTTTGTTTGTTTTGTGTTTTGTTTTTGTTTTGTTTTGCTTTTCGAGACAGGGTTTCTCTGTGTAGCCCTGGGTGTCCTGGAACTCACTCTGTAGACCAGGCTGGCCTGGAACTCAGAAATCCGCCTGCCTCTGCCTCCAGAGTGCTGGGATTAAAGGTGTGTACCACCACGCTGTTTTGTTGTTTTGTTTTGTTTTAAGATTTATTTTCTTTGTATGAATACACTGTAGCTGTCATCAGACACACCAGAAGAGGGCATCAGATCCCTTTACAGATGCTTGTGAGTAACCATGTGGTTGCTGGGAACTGAACTCAGGACCTATGGAGTAGTCAGTACTCCTAACCGCTGAGCCTTCTCTCCAGCCGTAAACTGTTTTTGTTTTTTTAAAAAAGCAAACTAGTTTCTTTTTTACACTACTCAGCACACTCTTTGTGCACATTCATTTTTGTGTATAGGTCACAAGACAACTTGGAGGACTTGGTTCTCTTTCCACCACGTAGGCCCAAGACATTGAACTCTACTCTTTGGGCTTTGTAGCCTTTTCCTACTGAGCCATCTCGTTGACCTACTTTTGCTACTACAGTTAAATCAAGATCTCTAAAAATGGAGCCCTTTAAAAAGTTCAGCGGGCTATTTAAACGTACATCCCTAGGCGTCCTTGTACGTTACTCAGTCTGTGGCAGAGTCCAGTGAATTCTTTTGTTTTCCTAAAAAGTTTTGCGTTTCACACATCATGAGAAAACTTTGAAAGTACTGCTAGGGCTGGCTATGGTGGCACTCAGCACAGCACTCTAAGCAGGCAGATAATCTCTTGGGAGTTTGAGGCCAGCCTGGAGGTATACATTGTGAGTCCCAGGCCACCCGGAGCTACATAGTAGTCCTTGTCTCAAAACAAAAAGGGATTACTAGTAGGTAGAAAGCAGTAGTAGTTGGGAAACTGAAAATGTGTACAGAATTGGTGTTAGAAATAAGTCAGGGGAGTAGTGAACGCTGTCTATGTGGCTTACCACTGAGCTAAGCCAAAAACCATCTACCCAAAAACCATCTTGTCCCCCGTTTAAGGATTATGTCGACTCTGAGGTCGAAATCGGTTGCATGGAATAGTAACAAAGCATTGGCAAACTAGCCCCATAAGTCTTCCTTAGATCAGTTATCTCCATCAACCTCCTAGAACCGGGCACAAGTAAGGGACCAGCAACCACCCGGGTGACAAAACGCTCTCTTGCCAGGCGAAGGCCTCCAGGGCGTTCATTCTACTATAAAATGCCCCACTCTCCCTCATCCCCCACCACTTGCAAGCACGCGGGCCTCCTATGTCCCTCCCCCGTCCCCTGGCGTCTATCTTCCGCTTCATGTTACTTTCCCTTCCGGGTCAGGACCCCAGCAATTTCTAGTCTTGCGTACTGTGCTCGGAATGCGGCTGGGCCCCGCCCTCACCCCGTTGCCAGGGCATCCGGCTGCCCGGACCCGGCAAGGTCGGCCAGGAGAGGAAGTGTGGTGTCCCGGGGCCGGCTGGGACTTGCACGCAGCCCGGCCGGCGGGACTACAGGATGGACTGAGGTAGCGGCGGTTCTCAGGACGAGGTCGACATCGCGGCGACACGGGCCACTCGGGTTGGGGCTGCACAGACTGCGTGTTTGAAGAGAGGGCAGGACGTATGGGTGACTAGTGCTAAGGTGCGGGTCTTCACGCTTGATGGACCGTGGATCCTAATAAGGGACCCGCAGTGTTTGTTAGCGGGACTTTTTAGTTTGGCTTCCATTGTTTCTGAAAGGGGGACATCAAATTCTAAATCTCGTATTCTAAAAGGATGCCTGAGTTAAACGCATTATCAGACCTCTCTTTTATTTCTCAATCCCCATCTACACAAAGTGCTAGATTAATGAAGGACATCTTGCGTTCTGGTGAAAGTTGGAGCTTCTCGGACAATTTAAGAGTTCCCACGTGCCGGGTGTGGTGGCGCATGCCTTTAATCCCAGCACTTGGTAGGCAGAGGCAGGCGGATTTCTGAGTTCGAGGCCAGCCTGGTCTACAGAGTAAGTTCCAGGACAGCCAAGGCTACACAGAGAAACCCTGTCTCCAAACAAACAAAAAGAGTTCCCACGAACAGGCTCTGCTGTAGCCTGCACTCATACTTTTTGTTCATATATCCGAAAGTAGGGGGTTATCTCTATGCATTATCCAGCGCGTATAATTGAAAATGTGAACGTTTAACATTTTCTTTCTTTATTTCTGTGAAGTAGAAGCCAGGCTTGAAAATGGAGATGTATGAAACCCTTGGAAAAGTGGGAGAGGGAAGTTATGGAACGGTCATGAAATGCAAGCATAAGGACACTGGGCGGATAGTGGCCATTAAGATATTCTATGAGAAACCAGAAAAATCTGTCAACAAAATTGCAACGAG
The DNA here is from genome assembly GCA_902729485.2 of Mus minutoides. NCBI lineage: Eukaryota > Metazoa > Chordata > Mammalia > Rodentia > Muridae > Mus > Mus minutoides. The sequence goes on along the minus strand of LR749506.1, from coordinate 624,658 downwards.
AGAAATAAAGTTTCTAAAGGTTTGCTTCTTTTGCCTTTTATTATATATATTTTTCTTGTTTTCCCAGTGGGACCTATCTTGCTATGCGCCCAAGGTTGTCTTGGAATGCTTTATTTTTCCCAGGGCTAAGATTTACAGGCCTACATTGAAACACCCATCTTCTTTTTTCTTGATTAAGTCAAATGAGAAATTGTTATGGGATAAAAATAAAACATAAAAGAATATTTCATATTATTAATTAATTTCATAATATTAACAGATATACTAAGACCTGTCATAGAGAAACCCTCATTGTCTACAGTCTGTACTTTTTTATTGATATAAGATTTGTGTGCCTGTGTATAACAGTTATGCCAGTATTGTAAAATCATTCAAAACTATTCAAGTATAATACTTGATAACGATGTCTGCTTTTTACAAGGGATTGTGGAAAAGATAAGAGTAGGAAGAAGGAAAAAATTGTTTTTTGCCAGGTATGGGGTGCATACCTTTAATTCCAGTACTTGGGAGTCAGAGACAGGTAGATCTCTGAGATTAAGGCCAGCTTGGTCTACAGAGTGAGTTCTAAGACATCCAAGGCTGTTAAACAAAGAAAACCTGTCTTGAAAAAAAAAATGTTCCTTACTGGCATAACTACGCAGGAGGGTATAGTAAAATAACCCCCCCACCCCCACCCCCGAATAAGAGTGGTTCACGCTGGGTCAGAGACATGGCTCTGTAGTTAAAAGTACTTCCTAGAGTAGAGTCATTTCCTAGCACCCCACATCAGCAGATTCACAACTGCCTGGAACTCCAGCTCCCAGGGATCCTGAACCTACTAGTTTTCAGGAACACCTGCAGGCATGTGCACATAATCACATACCCACACAGTTTTTTTGTTCATTTGTTTCTTTAATGGTTAATATTAAATTCCACCAATTCCCGTTTGATGGGGAAAGATTTTTTGTTTGGTTGGTTTTGATTTAAACAGAAAATAAGGTATGTACTTGTCCTTGAATGATGTGCAGCATTGGGGTAGGATGGAAATACTTCCAGGTTAGGGGAACAGCAGTAAGGTCAGAAAGACTAAAACAGGACAGTAAGAATGGAAAGAAAAAGAACAGATACTTGTTCTATGAGTTTTCTGTATGGAATTAGAAAGAGGTGTGATTAGTGTAGTAAATTGGAAACAGATTTTAAAGTGTTTTAGGCTAAGAAGTTAAAACTTGGTTTGGGGGCTTGCTAGTATAATGAGGCCATTAAAGTGTCAGAGATGCCCTGCAGTCCAGAGAACACTGCAGCTGATGTGGGTTGGAAGAGAGGTTGAGAACTAGTTCAGTTTTGGAAATGTTGACTTGGAGGTGACAGGGATATGTAACTGAAGACTATTAAGCTTTTACAAACAGCAACAGTATCGGGAGCTCAAGGCGCTGCAGGTGTGTTAAGTCTACTAGACCAAAGAGCTGAGGCAGTCCAAAGAACGTGAACGTTCCTTGGAGAGTCCACAGCTAGAGACTGAAACAAACCACACAAAACCTGACTCTCTTCTATATGCTTCTACACTCTCCTATGTTATCTGCCTCATAATACTAGCAGCATTCCTAAATTAAATTCTTATCAGACCCCCTTAGTTTTCAGTTTTTCAGACCACTGTTAATAAAATTTTCTGCCAGGCAGTGAGTTCCAGGTCAGCCAGGGCTACCCAGAGAAACCCTGTCTCCAAAAACTCAAAATAAAATAAAATAAAATAAAATTTTCTAGTCACTGGAATCTAGGTACATTAGTTTCTTACCTTGAGACTGAAGTCTAGGTGTTTTATACGTGATGAAGATCATAGCTATTCCTGCCATCTTTATCTGGTACAAAAGAAGCATTTTCCTTTTTATCTGTATTAGATAATATAAGTCAATTTGCTTCTAACTAGAATACTATACTAGCACCTGTAGACTGTCAGAACTGCTCTATTCTAGACTGTATGAAGGAAAGATTAAAAGCTAATAAAGATAATTTTGTACTATGAGAGACACCAGTCCCTGCCTGATGAAATGAAACAACAATGTCAGGTAATCTGTGCTCCTTAAGTGAGGAATAAAATTAGGAGATAATGTCGGGCGTTGTGGCTCACGCCTTTAATCCCAGCACTCGGAAGGAAGAGGCAGGCGGATTTCTGAGTTCGAGGCCAGCCTGGTCTACAAAGTGAGTTCCAGGGCTATAAAGAGAAACCCTATCTCGAAAAGAAAGAAAGAAAGAAAGAAAGAAAGAAAGAAAGAAAGAAAGAAAGAAAGAAAGAAAGAAAGGAGATAATTAGTAGTCTAGGAGAGTCCATAGCTAGAGATTGAAACTGAGGGGGGAAAAGCCTCCAAATACAAATTTTCTAGTCACTGGAATCTAGTAGGTGCACTAAGATTTCTTGCCTTGAGTCTGGAGCCTAGGTAAACTGGGTATCGTGCCTCCACCTCTCTAGCACTGAGATTATGTGCAGCTCCATGCCTGCTCTGTCTTAATTTTAAAATACATTTATTGTGCGTGTTCATACACATCAACAGTACACAGGTAGAGGACACAGGGTAGCTTGCTAAAATTGGAAGGCTCTCAAGGACTGAACTCAGGATGTCAGGCTTGACAGCGAGTGCCTTTACCACTGAGCCATCTAGCCACCCAGTTTTATGTGGTGCTAGGGATTGAGCCCCATGCTTTGTGCATGCTAGATAGCACTATACCAGCAGTGACAGTTCCAGCCCCTGCATAATAATGTTTATAAAAGTAACCAAGAGGGACAGGAACCCTGAGATAAACCTGAAAACATATTTTGTTATTATAAATGCACACAAATAACTTATTTGAGACAGGGTCTCACTATGTATCCATGGATATTTTGGAATTTACTTATGTAGACTAGGCTGCCCTCAAACGCACATATTTGACATGTCTGGCATATGCAAATTATTTTAAGACACTTTATTTCTTTTGTTGTTGTTTGTTTTATAAGAAAGAGTCTCACTATGTAGCCCTAGCTGGCCTGGAACTTCTTTTGTAGACTAACTTCTAACTTACAGAGGGAAATCTGCCTACCTCTGCCTCATGAGTGCTGGGATTAAAGCCCTGGGACACCATTAGCAAGACACTTTACTCTGACTCTGATGGCCTGGCTCAGCTGCTTCCTGTCTCTTCGTACCTTTCTTCCTTTAAAACATCTTTAATCTTAAAATAATCTCACTTTATGTGTGTGGGTGCTTTGCCTGCAAGTATGTCTTTGTACCATGTTCATGAGTGCCCACAGAGGACAGAAGAGGACAGAAGATATCTCTTTCCCTGGAACTAGAGTTGCAGATGGCTGTGAGCCTCAGGGTTTAGCCCTAGGGACTGGAGCGTTGACTTAGAGTTGAGAGCATTTGTTGCTCTTTCAGAGGACCTAGATTCGATTCCTAGAACTCATAGGGTGAAATCTGATTTTCTCTTTCTACCTCCCTGGGCATCAGACATGAACCTGGTGTATGGACATACATGCAAGTAAAATAGTGTATTTTACACATAAAATAGTCAATAAATGTAAAAAAAAAAAGCTAGAGTCCTCTGGAGGAGTAGCCAGTGCTCTTAGCTGCGGCTTTGTCTCTCCAGGCCCTGTCCTTTTCTTTACACAAAGTGTTAATACATAGTCCAGATTAGCCTTAAACTCACTGTGTAGCCCAGGCTAGATCAAACTCTTCCTCATTCTGTCTCAGCTTCTGGAGTTCTGGGGATACAGGCATATGCCACCACCCACTACTATTCAATTTAACATAATCTATTAAGAGATTTCTTACATTTGTTAATATTCCTAACCTAAAATGATTGTCCAAAGAATTCAATTTTAACTAAATTTTAGAATCTCATTAAACAACCAATAGAGCAGTTAGAGTATCTATGGAAATGTTTTCTAGCAAAAAATATAATGAAGTACATTTTTAAAAGATTTATCTAATACATTTAAGATGAACTTTTCTGCTGTTTCTCTGTGTAGCCCTGGCTGTCCTGGAAACTCATTTTGTTGACCAGGCTTGCCTCAAACTAGGCTCTGCCTCACAATCTCTGGGATCAAGTTCTACCAGCCCTGGCTTTCTTCTGCCTCAGTTGTTTTGTCTTTAAAGACTAAGGTCTGGAGATATGGCCTGGACAGGTTTTTTTTTGGTTTTGGTTTTTATTTTTTGTTTGTTTGTTTGTTTGTCTGTTTGTTTTTTTCAAGACAGGGTTTCTCTGTATAGCCCTGGCTGTCCTGGAACTCACTTTGTAGAACATGCTAGCCTCGAACTCAGAAATCTGCCTGCCTCTGCCTCCCGAGTGCTGGGATTAAAGGCATGTGCCACCACTGCCTGGCTATGGTTTGCATGTTAGGAGCATGTGTTCTTGCAGGAGACCTGGATTCTGTTCCCGGCACCCATATGATAGCTCACAACCATTTGTAACTCTAGTTCCAAGGCTGGGCACCAGGCATGCACATGTGCACAGACATACATGCAGAACAGACAGGAAGCCAGGAGACAATATTAATTCCCCAGAGCCACCTAGTATGAGTGTTGGAAACTGATTTCAGATCCCCTACAAGGACAGCAAGTGCTCTTAACCACTGAACCATATCTCCAGTCCAGATTTTTTGTTTTTAAAATTAATTTTTGATTGTATGAAATGAGGGTCTCACTGTGTTGCCCAGCTGGTGTCAGATTCATTTTCCTGTTTTAGCTTTCCAAGTAGCTGAAACAAAGGGTGTTTTGTTGTTTAGTAGATTGTAGAATAGGTAATGAATAAAAATACCATAAATACTTGTATATTTATGTCATTTCTATGTCAGTTCACATATTTGCAGGTATTTGAGACATTTTGATACTCTTTGTTATCAAGTAGATTCATAAATGATGCCAAGAACTTATTATGGATTATCTTCTGGAGCTTAAGAGCAAAATTAGAGAATAAGTTGTATAAAACTAAAGCACATCTTAATAATATTGAAGTCCATCCTTGGGCTGGAGAGATGGTTCAGTGGTTAGAGTCGTTGTTCTTGCAGAAGTTCCAGGTTTGGTTCCCAGCACCCACATGGTAGTTCACAACCATCCTTGAATCCAGTTTCAGGAGATCTAACATCACCTTCTTCTGATCTCTGGAGATGTTAGGCATACACGTGGTATGCTTATAAACATGCAGACCAACACTTACACATAGAAAAATGTAAAAGCCCATGCTCATGTGAATACATGAGGGCCTTAGTGGCTAGTGGCTAGGTCCTGCCCAGCTCAGCATGTGAGAAGATCCCACATTGAATTTCCAGAAAACAAACAACTGTACGTTGAATGCGGTGGCTCATATTTGAAACCCCAGCACTCCAGAAGCTGAAACAGAAAGATAGTGAATTCTGGGCTAGGTGGGTTACATAGCAAGCCCTTGTCTCTAAAAATCAAAATAAAAACAACTATAAAAATAACCAACATAAAACAAGGTGCATTTTATTTATTTGTTTTGTTTTGTTTTGTTTTGTTTTGAGTTTCTTTTTTCTTTTATTCCCTAGAGCTGAGGACTGTACCCAGGGCCTTAGGCTTGCTAGGCAAGCACTTTACTACTGAGCCAAATCCCCAACTCCTTGTTTTGTTTTGTTTTGTTTTGTTTTAGACAGTCTCATAGTGTAGCTCTGCCTACCCTGGAACTCCTATGTCCACCAGGTTGGCACTGGATTGGTGGAGATTGGCTTGCCTCCGCCTCTATGCCACCATGCCCAACTCATTAAGTCCTTTTAAATGTCATGTGTTAGGTACAAACCAAATTAAAGATGGCAGGACATTTCTTATTGAATTGTGGTACACTAGGTCTAAATTATTTTAATAAGCAACCAGATGGCAACATGCCTCACCTTTTTCTACAGAGAGGAAGAAATCACTTACAGTAATTTTTACACATTAAGAATGTACCAAACCAGGAGCTGGTGAGATGGCTCAGCGCGTAAGAGCACCCGACTGCTCTTCCAAAGGTCCAGAGTTCAAATCCCAGCGACCACATGGTGGCTCACAACCATCCTTAATGAGATCTAGACTTAAAAATTATTTAAGATTTAAAGAATGTACCAAACCAGCCAGGCAGTGGTGGCACATGCCTGTAATCCCAGCACTTGGGAGGCAGAGGCAGGCGGATCTCGGAGTTTGAGGTCAGCCTGGTCTACAGAGTGAGCTTCAGGACAGCCAGGACAGTACAGAGAAAGCCTGTCTCGACCCCCCCCCCCTAAAAAAAAAGAGTGTACCAAACCAGTTGAGACATTCTGTTGAAAGAAAAGAAACTGAAACTGCTTTTGTTTCATTTCAAAATGATATAGGTTTGTGTTTGAATTACAGCTTTATTTAAGCTCTTGTTTCTTTTGTCAATAGCAATTTCGGCACGAAAACCTGGTCAATCTGATTGAAGTTTTTAGACAAAAGAAGAAAATTCATTTGGTATTTGAGTTTATTGATCACACAGTCTTAGATGAGCTGCAGCATTACTGTCACGGGCTAGAGAGTAAGCGGCTGAGAAAGTACCTGTTCCAGATCCTTCGTGCGATTGAGTACCTGCACAATAACAATGTAAGTGCTTCAGAGTGAGCCCAGCTGGGACTGGGATAACTCACAAGAGCCATTGGGATAGTTCTATTTTTATAAAGGCTGTTAACATTTTTCTATGTATAATACTAATAGACATCCTAAAAATTGAAGAAGGGTGGTGGGTATTGCCTCTCAGTTTATTTGCAGAACATAAAAGCGTTTATTGAGTACTTGATAATTGTAATTATAAGTAGATTGAGTCTGGGGTATGATTTGTTTTGCATGAGCTGTGACCAAAATACTGAGAGAGTAACATAAAGGGAAGAATTATTTGTTTTGTCTCGTGAATTTAGAGGTTTTGGCCCATAATTCTCTTGGAGCATCATGGCTGCAGGAACATAGAGCTGCGTGCTCGTCTCATGGCAGACAAAGAACAGAAAGAGAAAGGGACCCAGATAGGGTATATTCTCTCTCCCTTTCCTCTAGCTAGACACCTGCCTAAAGTTTCTCGAGCTTCCTCTGACAGCAGCAACAGTGGAGATGCACCCTTCAGCTAGCCTTTTTTAGAGGACACTTCACATTGAACCACTGGCAGAGGCTAGTACTAATGATTTGGCTTAAAGGAACTGCCAGTAAACCAAGGACCATCTCTTGAGAAAATGCATGACAAGGTTGAAAGTCAGAGCTGTGCTTTCATGGGAGCATCCTTAAGTGAAGAGAGGCTTGGAGTCAGGAGGTGGATGCTAGGCCAGGGGAAGAGGGCAGAGCAAAGTGACCATCACCCAACCTGAAAAAAGTCAAGGAGGAAAACTCCTAACTTGTGATTCTTTATACTGACTTCAGTGGGATTTAAGTAATAAAGTAGATCAGTAGGTTTTGTTTTGTTTTGTTTTGTTTTGTTTTGTAAGACAACCCTCTATCTACTTTTTGGCTCTTCTGAAACCTGCTGGCCAGGCTGGTCTTGAACTCACAGAGTTCCTCCTGCCGCTGCTTTTGAATATTAGGGTTAAAGTCATATGCTCACCTTTAATTCCTGCACTTGGGAGGCAAAGTAGGCAGACCTCAGCCTGGTCTATGTAGTGAGTTTCAGGACAGCCAGCACTTCAGAGTGAGACCTGTCTCAGAAAACCAAAGAATGTCATAATGAGACTCACTGTTTTTACACTAGTACTATATGTAACAAAAAAGGAATAATGGAGATGATGTAAAGGCTGTCCATCAAGGACAGTGTAGGCTCCTTGGGAACATGCATACTGAGTTACTGAGTGCTTTGTTTCCTGATTTGGAGCTCTTTTTCTTTTTCTTTTTCTTTTTCTTCTTCTTTTTCTTTTTCTTTTCCCCCTAAGTTTTTATTGAAAACGGGACATTTAAAATAATGTGGCAATTTAGAAATCAGAGTTTTTAGCCGGGCGTGACTAACTGCTGTGTTTGAATGCTGAATGCTGCTTTGTAGTGTGGATACTGCATACACTGGCTAGTGGGTGGTTACTTTATTCTAGTTCTGGCTTTATGAACACTGCTGCCAACAGCTCGGTTCTAGTTACTTTGGTGGTTGTTGCTGTTTTTTTGTTTTTTGTGTTTTTTTGGTTTTTCGAGACAGGGTTTCTCTGTATAGCTGTGGCTGTCCTGGAACTCACTCTGTAGACCAGGCTGGCCTCGAACTCAGAAATCCACCTGCCTCTGCCTCCCAAGTGCTGGGATTAAAGGTGTGCGCCACCACGCCCGGCTCGGTTGTTGCTGTTTTTAAAGAGACAGTGTCATGTTTTATTTCTCCCTAGAGCTGGGACCCAAGGTTTTGTGTGTGTTCAGTGAGGGCTGTACCACTGAGGTGCATGCCCAACCCTGTGACCATCACTTTTATTGTAGCTATTGTAATGGCACGGCATCGTTGTTAAGTAGATGAAGTACACTGTCTTTATTCACAGATAACTTGTTCATTTACACAGAAAATTCTCACAGCATAATTCTAGTTGTAGGATAGAAGATAAACATCCCTACATCTATTGCTTTTCTATACATTAGCAACAAATTACCAGAAATTAGAATCTTGGGCTGGAGAGATGACTCAGCGGTTAAGAGCACTGACTGCTCTTCCAGAGGTCCTGAGTTCAATTCCCAGCAGCCACATGGTGGTTCACAAACATCTGTAATGGGATCTGATACCCTCTTCTGGTGTATCTGAAGACAGCAACAGTGTACTCATACACAGAAAATAAAAATGGAATTGGAGAGGAGCCTGAGGAAAAGAAGGTCCCGCAACACGCCCAAAGTGGGACCCAGCTCAAGGAGAGGCTCCAAGACCTGACACTGTTGCAGAAGCTTTATAGCTTTCATAAAAATGGGCCTATCATGTCTGCCCTCCAGACAACTCAACAAGCAGCTGAAAGAGTCAGATGCACATATTTGCACCCAACCAATGGACAAAAGCTGCTGACCCTTGTGGTTGAATTAGGGGAAAGCTGTAAGAAGCTGAGAAGGGCAGCGGCCCTGTAGGAGGACCAGCAGTCTCAATTAACCTGGACCCCCGAGATCTCTCAGATACTGGAACACCAACCAGGCAGCATACACCAGCTGATATGAGGCCCCCATCACATATACAGCAGAGGACTGCTGGGTCTGGGTTTAGTCAGAAAAGATGCACCTAACAGAGATTGGAAATCCCAGGGAGATAAAGGTCTGGTAGGGTAGGAGAGGGGGGCAGGGACATCCTCTTGGACACAGTGGGGCAGAGAGGAGGTATGGGATGTGGAGGTAGGAGGGTAGACCAGGAGGGGAATAAAATCTGGAGTTTAAAATAAAATAAATAAATATTAAAAAAAGAAACTAGAATCTTTATATACATATATGGGCTGGTAATGTGGATTAATTGGTAGAGTGCTTGAATGTAGCTCTGGGTTTGATCCCCAACACCACATCCTTAATGAGATCTTACTTGCTCTTCTGAAGTGTCTGAAGACAGCTACAGTGTACTTAAATATAATAAATAAATCTAAAAAAAAAGAAGTAGATTATATATGTGAATGAAAGTTAACATATATGTGAAAAAATGCTCAAAATATGGGGCTGGTGAGATGGCTCAGCGGGTAAGAGCACCCGACTGCTCTTCCCAAGTTGATAACTTCAAATCCCAGCATCCACATGGTGGCTCACAACCTTCCTTAATGAGATCTGGCGCCCTCTTCTGGAGCGTCAGAAGACAGCTACAGTGTACTTACATATAATTTTAAAAAAAAATGCTCAAAATATGCCATCAAAGAAATTTAAATTAAAAATGAGTCACTGAGTCACTGAGCCGGGCGGTGGTTGCGCACGCTTTAATCCCAGCACTTGGGAGGCAGAGGCAGGTGGATTTCTGAGTTCGAGGCCAGCCTGGTCTACAGAGAGAAACCCTGTCTCGAAAACCAAAAAAAAAAAAAAAAAAAAAAAAACCCAAGTCACTGCTCGGATGGCCGGTTCAAAGCTAGGATTTAGACTGTAGAGGAAAGGAAACGGTTGCCGACTGCTGGTGGGAGTGGGAAGTACCTGGACTTTATGGGCAGCAGTATGCAGGGTCCTCAGTGACAGAAAGCTGGGACAGGTGGGTATCAAAAGGAAACCAAATCAGTTTGGCTGAGACAGCTGCAGGCTTACATTCACTGCAGCAACCATTCGCAGTGGCAAAGCACAGCGTTACTCCAAGCATCCAACCACAGACAATACAGTGAAAAGAAAAATGAGGTGTATGTACAATACTGAGGCTTAACAGGAGGCATAGTATCATTTGTGACAACATGGACAAGTTGTCACCTGTAAAATCTCAAAAAGGGGCAGGGGGAGAAAATTTTCTGTTAAAAGGTACCAAATTTCAGATTAGGAGTAAATTCAAAAGAATTGTTTATATTTTATTTTTTACTTAATTCATTAATTCACCTATTTTTTGTTTTTTTTTTTTTTGAAACAGGGTTTCTGTGTAGCCCTTGCTGTCCTAGAACTCACTCCATGGACCAGGCTGGCTTTGGACTCATAGTGATGAGTTCTGCCTCTGCCTCCTGAGCTCAGGGATTATCTGTACAAGCTACTTTTCTTCTGGTCACCTGCAGAGACTGTTCTCTCTGAGCTTGCTGACAGTCTGCTAACATACACCTCGAATGTTTCCAGCTCTGAGACTTGCTGTTGCTCATCCTTTCAAGTTCTTTCTCAACTCCGGCTGGTTCCACTCAGCTGTTCTGGCTCAAAGTCCTCTCCAAGCTGACTGATTCAGTCTGGCTTCTTTCTCTGGCTCTGACCTTTTGCTCTGCTTGGCCTTACTAACTTTGGCAATCTGTTCTAATCTTCTAGCTCCTTCTCATTCTCTAGCTTGATCTGTCTTCACCTGTGTCTAGCCTGTTCTCTCTTCAGTCTATCTCTGTGAAACTTCCCCGATAAAGCTGCTTTCTCATCTCTCTTCAGAAGCCTCTTTTTACTCTCTGTTCTCCTGAGAGTTGGGCATATCCTATTCTGTCAAATTTTTCTCTTATTCCTCACTCTGTCTATTTATCACTCAATTAGTCATCACGTTCAAACTTAGGTGCTTCCTACCAGTGTGATCAAATATCCTGCAACATACACCACCAGCACCTGGCTCAAAAGATTATTTTTGCAGTGTTGTAACTATAGTTACTGACTATTGTGTTATTTAAAATTGCTGAGAGTACATTTTAAATCCTTTTTGTAAAAAATGACAAGTTAAGAGAGTCATTCCTTGGTGGGTTTTTTTGCTATGCTTTGCTTTTATTTTGGGGTGTGTGTATGTGTCTATGTGTCTATTTTGAGGCAGGATCTTTCTGTCTGGTGTCTTGAAATTCACTATGTAGACCAGGCTGGCCTCAAACTCAGCCATTTTCCTATCTCAGCATCCCAAGTGCTGAGATTAAAGCCATGTGCTACTGCACCGAGCCTTGCTGTATTTTAATAAAAACATTTAATGAAATGTGTGCAGTTAATAATTATGTATATAATTTTTGTCAATAAAATATTTTTTTAGCCAGCTGGTGATGGTACTCGACTTTAATCTCAGTACTCGGGAGGCAGAGGCAGACAGATCTCTGTGAGTTCAAGGCCAACCTTGTGTACATAGTGAGTTCTAGGACAGCCAGGGCTATACAGAGAAACCCTGTCTGAAACAAAACAAAAAGCAAACAAAAACCCACAACTAATCAAACAAAAATCTTTCCTATTCTTTAAAAAAAAATATCTTGGGCCAGAGAGATGATTCAGCAGTTAAGAGCACTGACTGCTCTTCCAGAGGTCCTGAGTTCAGTTCCCAGCAACCATGTGTGGCTCACAACCATCTGTAATGGGATCTGATGCCCTCTTCTGGTGTGTCTAAAGACAGCTACAATGTACTCATCATATATATAAAATAAATATCATATCAAGAATAAAAATATATATCTTAAAAGAAGAGGTGCTGAGACTGAGATGGAGCAGTTAGTAGGAGAGAAGAAACGCATGAGTTTGTAGTTTCCAAGTGATAAAATGTCATGGGGAGAGACAGAGGAACAGAGCAGGTGTGTGTGTGTGTGTGTGTGTGTGTGTGTGTGTGTGTGTGTGTGTAGGGAGGGATGTGTGCCTGCTATCCTGTAAGACCAAGACTGTAAGAGTATCCTTGCCTATATATAGGGAGTTGAAAACTAGACTGGACGACATGAGACGCTGTCTCAAAAAAACCAAGAGACCGGGCGTGGTGGTGCACGCCTTTAATCCCAGCACTTGGGAGGCAGAGGCAGGCGGATTTCTGAGTTCGAGGCCAGCCTGGTCTACAAAGTGAGTTCCAGGACAGCCAGGGCTATATAGAGAAACCCTGTCTCGAAAAACCAAAAAAAAAAAAAAAAAAACCAAGAGAAAACCAGAGTGGGTGGGGAAGAGGAGGCGGGCATGACAGTCCTACATTTAAGGGACAGAGAAAGGAACCACTAGCAAAGGAGAGTGTGCAGTGTCAGGCCTGCAGAAGGGAGGACATGGTAATATCTCACACTAAGAAATTGGTAAGGAGAGACCTGAGGGGTGTCCAATTGACGTGGGGCAGTTTATGCAGCATGGGAGACAGGGGACAGTCTACAGTGTTCTCCCAGAGGGCTGGCTGTGGAGACAGTGGATACCACCTGGGTCAGTAGGTCCATTTGATCTTAGAGTATGATCTTAGATCTTTCAGTGTTACACTGAGTCTGTTCTGGCTTCATTTCATTTTAAAGTGATGGATGGAAAATATCTTTTTGTTTTGTTTTGTTTTTTTGGTTTGGTTTTTCGAGACAGGGTTTCTCTGTATAGCCCTGGCTGTCCTGGAACTCACTTTGTAGACCAGGCTGGCCTAGAACTCAGAAATCCGCCTGCCTCTGCCTCCCGAGTGCTGGGATTAAAGGCGTGCACCACCACACCCGGCTGAATATCTAACTTTTTACCTGTGCTTAGGAAAATACCATTACTGGCAGCTGTGAGTTAGATTTTTCTCTGAATAGTTTTTGATACTGTAAAAAATGAAAACCCATCTTATTATACCACATTTTATTTTATTTTTAAAGATTATCCATCGAGATATAAAGCCTGAGAATATTTTAGTCTCCCAGTCAGGAATTACGAAGCTTTGTGATTTTGGGTTTGCGAGGACACTAGCAGCTCCTGGAGACGTTTACACAGACTACGTGGCCACACGCTGGTACAGAGCTCCAGAACTGGTGCTGAAAGACACCTCCTACGGAAAGTATGTATACTCTGAGGACCCGCCTGGCTTATCCCAAGTGTGTTATCCTCCCTCCTCTGTTGACACTCTGCCCTCTGTGTCTGGCTCCGGTCAGAGAAAGGGGACACCTTTAAAGGTACCAGAAGCCCCTGTGGGCACCTGTGCTACCGCAGCTGTGTCAGTGCTCACACCTCTGGTTCCAGTGGCTGCAGCTGTTGGAGGCGGATGCTCACGTCCTTACACTGTATCCATGCTTGCTTTACTTCGTGCTGTCGCCTCTGTGCTTGTTCTGCTCCTGTGTTCTACAAAGATTAAACAACCTTACATTTTGTTTACTTATGTGTGGGGGGCTTGAGGCATGAGTGTGGAGGTTAGAGAACCACTTGCAGAAATCAGTTCTTTCCAACTCTGTGCGTCCCTGAGATCCAACTCAGGTTGTCAGACTCAGTGGCAGGTGTCTTTACCTGCTGAGCCATCTTGTTGGTCTCTCCAAAGACTCTGGAATAATTTACTTTAATTCTGTGTTGAAATAGCATCTGGTGGGGCTAGAGAGATGGCTCAGCAGTTAAGAGCATTGACTGCTCTTCCAGAGATCCTAAGTTCAATTCTCAGCAACCATATGGTGGCTCACAACCATCTGTAATGGGATCCCCAATGTCCGCTTTTAATGTATCTGAAGACAGTGACAGTGAACTCACATATATAAAATAAATAAATATATAATAAAAAAGAAAAGAAATAGGATATACCAAGTTTCCTGTTTGTTGGGAAAAGTGACACCTTCTTTATTAAGACTGAAAGTAACGATTTTTTAAAAATTGTGCTGTTCTAGATTGCTCATAAAGAATCATTGTCTCACAATGAACAAATATTCTACAGTGAAAATTTGTAAATAATGCCACTTAAACATTATCCCTCCCAGACCCCTGGTTTTGAGATTGTCTTACTGTTTAGCTGTGGCTGTCCTGGAAGTCAATATGTAGAACAAACTGGCCTCAAAAAACCCCCAGAGAACACCTGTTTCTGTCTAGCTGGTGCTGGGATTAAAGGTGTACGCCATGCTCGTGGCATTCCCACTTTTGGGGAATAACACATATATTGGGTCATTTTCTTACACTTATACACTTTGATCATGTTCATCTGCCCTTAGCTTCCCCACTTCCCCACTTTTGCTGGCAAATAACCTTATTCTTTAGCTTTGACCTTACATAAAATGTTTTTAGACTACTTATCATGTGTTTGTCAGTGTGCCTGACAAAGTAATTTAGTCTGTGTTTTTGTTTATTTACTTGTTTTTTCCAGACCAGTGGACATCTGGGCTTTGGGCTGTATGATCATTGAAATGGCCACTGGCAATCCCTACCTCCCTAGCAGTTCCGATTTGGATTTGCTCCACAAGATTGTTCTAAAAGTAGGTAGGTATTCCTGCAATTGTCTAAGTAGCCACTGCAGATGAGCTGTGCTTGATATCCATGCTCAGTGAATGAGCACGAAAGAAGGATCTTGTCTAGACAGGTGATGGCAGATGGATGCCCGTGCTGATAATGGAGGTAGAAAATTCTGTTTTGACGATAGTGGTTTTTTTTTGCAGGAACTCAAATGCCACATGTTAATTGTTTGTTTGTTTGTTTGTTTTTTCAAGACAGGGTTTCTCTGTATAGCTCTGGCTGTCCTGGACCTCACTTTGTGGACCAGGCTGGCCTCGAACTCAGAAATCCGCCTGCCTCTGCCTCCCGAGTGCTGGGATTACAGGCATGGGCCACCACGCCCAGCCACATGTTAATTGTTGATGCTAAGAAAAGTAGTACAGGATATGTGCCGCTGAGTTAAATCTGCAACTGCAGTACTACAGGCTTTCTAAAAGCTGCTGTCCTAGAGCTAAAAGCTACCCTCTACTCATACTAATATTCAAGGACTTTTTTTTCCTAAGAGAAAACATTATACTTATACTAATATTCAATACTTATATATACTAATATATAAGGACTTTTTTTTCCTTTTCAGTGTATCTTTCATTAACAGATTGCAGTATCATGAACACAAAAAGATAATTTAGGAAGAGAGCTATCCCAGGAGTTTGTAATATTCCACACATAAGAGGCCTAGAGACACCAGAAAGCAATGCAGTATCCCCATTAGTTACTAAATTTCCTGAAATTCTATTTCCTTTTTAGTTTCCATTAATTTATTTATTCACTTTACATCCTGATTGCAGCCCGTCCCCACTCTTCTCCTTGGAGAAGGGAAAGCCCCCCAGGTACCACCCAACCCTGGGATATCAAGTCACAGCAGGACTAGGTGCATCCTCTCCCACTGAGGCTTAACCAGGCAGTCCAGCTAGAGAAGGGGAATCCAATGGGGGTGGGAGAGGACAGAGTCAGAGACAGCTCCTGTTCCAGGTGTCAGGGGACCTACGTGAAGACCAAGCTGCACATTTGCTATAAGCTACGCATAGATTTTTTTTGGCGGGGGGGGGGGGATGGTTTGAGACAGGGTTTCTCTGGATAGCCTTGGCTGTCCTGGAACTCACTCTGTAGACCAGGCTGGCCTAGAACTCAGAGATCCGCCTGCCTCTGCCTCCCAAGTGCTGGGATTAAAGGTGTGTGCCACCACCGCCCGGCTCATGAGGATTTTTTTTTTTTTAAGATTTATTTATTTTATTCTATTTAAGTACACTGTAGCTGTTTTCAGACACTCCAGAAGAGGGTGTCAGATCTCATTACAGATGGTTGTGAGCCACCATGTGTTGCTGGAATTTGAACTCAGGACCTTCAGAAAAGCAGTCAGTGCTCTTAACCAGTGAGCCATATTACCAGCCCTCATAAGGACTTTTAATAATAAAGTTGAGTTAGAAGCCTTTTGAAACTATTAGAGACCAGGCAGTGGTATCACAAACCCGTAAGTAATCCCAATTACTGCAAAGGCAAGCAGATCACTTGTAAGTTCAAGGCCAGCCTGGTCTACAGAGTGAGTTCCAGGATAGCCAGGGCTACACAGAGAACCCTGTCTCAAAAAAAAAAAAAAAAAAAGTATTGGAGATTGAAAATCAGTTGTTTACTCAAATAACTCTCCTTCCTTTCCCCCTTCCTTTTCTTCCTCCTCTTCCTCCTCTTCCCCCTCTTCTTCCTCCTCCTCTTCCCCCTCTTCTTCCTCCTCCTCTTCCCCCTCTTCTTCCTCCTCCTCTTCCTCCCTCTCCTCTACCTCTTTGGTTTTTCAATACAATCAAGATAATTCACCAGGGCATACCCAAAGGCCTGCCTCCTAGTGGTTCACAATTAACACTGAACACCACAACTACCTGAACATTTTGGTGGTTAGCCTTGTGAGTGGTATTTCAATCTGCAGGAGGGGCTTGAGGAGCCCCAAGTGTGCTGGGGAAACTCTTCATAAGTATGAAATTGCAGAATTCTGACGAAGCGGGTACTGTGAACAGTCATTAAAGCAGTAAAGCCCAGATTAGCACTGATTGAAGATGACCTAAGGGCTGCACTCTATGTGCCTTTCTTTCATGTTTATTATAACTTACATAAAAGGACATGTTGTCTGCATACCACAAGTGTGCCTGCCAGGAGACAGAGATTTACAGATGGTTGTGAGCCATCATGTGGGGGCTGGGAGTTGAACCTGGGTCCTCTGCAAGAACTGCAAGTGCTCTTAACCTGTGAGCCATCTCTCCAGCCCTTTTAAAAGTCCTGTTCTGAGTCTGTGTTGAAAGAGAGCTTACAAGTGATGACATTAACCCTGTCATTTTTCAGAGGACACCAAACCATAAAGCAATGAGGAGACACATTCAATGGCACAGCATTAGCTGTGGTGAAAGGTGCTAGAGCCGTGTCACCGTGTGCACAGTTCTTTGCACTATGGTCCTTCTCTGGTCTCTTCTTCTGTACCCGCCATTCTCAGCCTATGGGTCATGACCCCTTCGGGGGTTACATATCAGATATTCCATGGATCAAATAAAAATCAGAAAAATTAGGGTTATGAAGCAGCAAGAAAATAATGTTATTGTTGGGGGTCACCACAGGTGAGGAACTGTATTAAAGAGCCACGGTGTTAGGGTGGTGGAGAAACACTACTCTGGTCTCTGAATTACTTTACGGTTGTAGCTGTCTTGATTATGATTTTGGTCTGGAAGACTGATGGCTACTTGACAATTAAATCATTAAGATACCAATAAAGAAATGTGTTAATAGTCCCAGAACTTGGGAGGCAGAGGCAGGTAGATCTCTGAATTTGAGGTTAGCCTGGTCTACTGCAAGTTCCAAGGGCCACATAGAGAAACCCTGTCTCTGCCCCCTCAAAGTGTCAAATTTTAGTGTTTTTGCTGGTAATTATATATTATGTCCTAGAGTCAGGGGGTGGGGGTGGGACCATATGGTTGTGTGTGTTTGCTGCCTGTTAGCAGCTTACTGGAGGAAACCTCAGTTTTTAAGACTTACTAATTTTTTTTTTTTTTTTTTGGTTTTTCGAGACAGGGTTTCTCTGTATAGCTCTGGCTGTCCTGGAACTCACTCTGTAGACCAGGCTGGCCTGGGGCTTCCCACTTGCTAGACAAGCACTCTACAGCAGGGCTGTGCTCTTAGCCTAGAATCTCTAGTTTTATGACATAGTTAGGTAATTTCTTCCAACTGTAAGGTAAAAACTAGTGCTCTTCCTTGTCTCCACATTGATAACAGAGCTAACTACATGGGATTTTCTCGGAGAACAACTTAGTGATTCAGACATTTGTTCTCATTTCAGGTAACCTGACCCCGCACCTGCACAATATCTTTTCCAAGAGCCCCATCTTTGCTGGGGTGATTCTTCCTCAAGTTCAACACCCCAAAACCGCAAGAAAGAAATACCCCAAGCTCAACGGATTGCTGGCAGATATAGTGCACGTACGTGAAGACATTAAGGCTGGCTGAGAATTTGCAGAAATCATAATACCATGGGGTCTTTTCTTCTCTTTGGTTTTAGAGATGGAACCCACGGCTGGGCAAGCATTACCATTGAGCCTCGTTCCTAGCAATAATACAGTTTTAAAATGTTACTTGGAAGAGATTCCAGAAAGACCCCTAAAGTGATGTTAACCTGGGTTACAAATTATTGGAAATTAATAGACAGAAATGAAGATTTCATTATTAAATTAAGATTTAATAAATTAAGATACTGTAGGATTAAACTGGGAACACTTGAAAGACTTTCCATGTTTCCCAACATGGCATCTGGTCTACCAGGCTATGGTTGATCTTTGTCCTGCATCTTCCTAACTTACTATGGCATCTGTTGGCAGCTGTCATTTGAATGTACCAAAATTCACCTTAAGTTGGAAAACATTTAGTGAGGGGTGTGTGTGTGTTTTGGTTTGTGTGTTGTGTAAGTATAATACTTGATAGTATGAGTGTGTGTGCACATAGGTGCATCTTGCATGCATGTGTTTCTAGAAGCCAGAAGCTGATGTCAGTTGTCTTTACTTGAATTTCTCATGTTTTGTTTTTTAGGCAGAACCTCTTTTTGGAGTATAGCTCCGTGATATAGTGCATAGTGAATAGGCACAAGGTCCTGGGTTCAGTCCCCACAATGGGGAGGGAGATAGAGGGGACAAGAGAGGGACTTCTCCCTTTCAGTAAACCTTAATCTCCTAGCCAATTAACTTCATCCACCTGTCTCCTTACTGGTTACAGATACATGTGACCATGGCGTCTGAGCTCACATGACCAGCTGAGCCGTCTTCCTAGCCCTTACGTCATTACTTTACATTTTACATTGTGCTTAGGGTAGGTAGTGCATGAACACAGCACAAAAGTCAAATAATGTAAGGTGGATTCACTATGAATAGTAAATCTTAGTTTCTCCAATCAGCAGTTTCTTATATCAAGAAGAGTGAAGAGACTTATTTCTAGATGAGGGTTGTATGGCTATAGTAAAGTCCTTGTTTCTAATATACAGCTCTTTTAGGGGTTTTATTTTTAGATTTATGTGTATAGCTGTTTTGCCTGCATTTATGTCTGTGCACCATGTGTGTGCCTAGTGACCACAGGTACCAGAAGAGGGTGTTGGGTCTTGAAGTTCTTAACAGTATCCGCCTGCCTCTGCCTTCAGGGTGTTGAGATTAAAGGCTGCATCTTCTAGGTCTTGAAGTTCTTAACAGTATCCGCCTGCCTCTGCCTTCAGGGTGTTGGATTAAAGGCTGCATCTTCTTGGCTCTTAATCACTGAGCTGTCTCTCCAGTCCTAATGTACACGTCTAAAAAGAAACACAGCTTCTGAAATTTCAGAACAAGTATAATGAAGTATCTCTACTTGTAGATACTGGTAGAGATGGAAACCTGAATTCCGTCCCCCAGAACCTAAGTAAAAAGCCGGGGCTGTGGTGAGCACCGTAACCTTAGTGCTGAGGAGGTGGAGAGGGGATGGTCCCGGCTACCTGCCAGCTGCCTGTCTGGATGGATTGCTGAGGTCCCTGTCCAGTGAAAATTAATCTCAAAAACTTAAGATGGAAAGTTATAGTGGTCTCCACACGTGTATGC
The DNA here is from genome assembly GCA_902729485.2 of Mus minutoides. NCBI lineage: Eukaryota > Metazoa > Chordata > Mammalia > Rodentia > Muridae > Mus > Mus minutoides. The sequence continues at coordinate 604,935 of LR749506.1, read as the reverse complement.
TCAGCTGCCCATGTGAGCTCATCACACAAACATACACAGTCAGTTTCACCTTGTGAATGTCTATTGTGGTAACAAAACCAACCAAACAAAAAAACGTGGCATGCAGCCTTCCCGTCTTACTATTTGTAAGGACAGCCCTTCTAACCCTGTCAACACTGCTGTGCAGCAGAGCGATAGCATCGTTAGTTTACACTGTGCATTTGGATGATACCAGAAGCATCTTTTTATATTTTCATTCTGGTCCTTCTACATAATTTTTTAGGCAGGAACCAGCAAGATGGGTTGACAGGTCTGAATGCTTGCTGCAAGCCTGGCAGTGTTAATTTTTTCCCAGGAGCCCACATAAAGGTGGAGAGAGCGAACCAGTTCCACTGTGTTGTCTTTGTAAATTCCACACACGTGCTGGGGCAGGCCTCCTCATCAATGACAAATAGCACTAACCATTAGAAAGATGTCAGACAGATGGTTTAACATCTCGGGGTAACAATGCCTGTGATGTGAGCTGTAAAGAAGTGTGGGAAAGGCCTTCTCTCGGGAGAATGCACTTTATTCAAGGCGACACCTTTTACTCAAATCCTGACTTGATTGTTGTAAAGAATGGCTCTCTAGAATGACACTTACAGATGGATCACTGTGTGCAGCTTCCTGCTCACAACCTGTCCCAGGAGTTGACTTTGGTTCTTGGTGGTTTCCTCAGCTAAACCATTCCCAGGGCAGAGAAAAAGAGAAGAACTGTTCATTGATTTTATTTTATTTTATTTTATTTTATTGTATTTTATTGTATTTTATTTTATTTTATGTGTATTGATGTTTTGCTTGCCAGCATGTGTGTGTACCATGTATGTTTGGTGTCTGCAGAGACCAGAAAGGGGATTTTTATGGAAGGCCTGAATTCAGTCCCTAGATCCTACAAGGTGATGAGAGAGAGCCCACAACAGAGCTATTTTCTGGCCTCCCTGTGTGACCATGGGATGCACATGCTGACATTCACACAAAATAGTAACTTTTAAAAGTTGCAAGAGCAGCCGGGCTTGGTGGCGCACGCCTTTAATCCCAGCACTTGGGAGGCAGAGGCAGGCGGATTTCTGAGTCCGAGGCTAGCCTGGTCTACAAAGTAAGTTCCAGGACAGCCAGGGCTACACAGAGAAACCCTGTCTCTGAAAAACAAACAAACAAACAAACAAACAAAAAAGGTGCAAGAGTAAATTCCCTAGGTAACTAAATGGTCAGAATTTACTGATAGAAATCTGCTTGTTTACAGACTCTGTTAGCTCTGGGTAATAACTTTGTCATATGTCAAATGTTAAAGACTTGATTTTAGGGGCAGAACCAAACACCTCATCTTTTATTAGACTTTTTTCTTTTTTTTTCTTTTTTTTCTTTTTTTTTTTTTAAAGATTCATTTTATTATATATGTAAGTACACTGTAGCTGTCCTCAGACACTCCAGAAGAGGGAGCCAGATCTCGTTACAGATGGTTGTGAGCCACCATGTGGTTGCTGGGATTTGAACTTATCACCTTCGGAAGAGCAGTCGGGTGCTCTTACCCGCTGAGCCATCTCACCAGCCCTTTTTTTTCTTTTTTAGGCTTGTTTACAAATTGATCCTGCTGAGAGGACATCATCTACTGATCTTTTGCGTCACGATTACTTTACGAGAGATGGATTTATTGAGAAGTAAGCATTTGTGGTCTTCCTAGTATTTTATATTAGGGGACTTACTAGAAGGGAAATCACTAGATAGAACAATGTTACAAAACACAAATATTCAATTTAACAGAAACCTAAGGGAGTTTCTGCGTCAGGTACTACCCAGGTACATGGTAGGCAGCTAGCTTTCGTCACAGGGCTACAGGTTGTAGGCAGTGTACTACAATCCCATGCTACAGCGGCAATCTCACCTCAGACTAGAGACCATGTTTAATTCAAGAGCATTTTAAGGATTGATGTCATTCACCTTTAAAGGGTTTATTTTATGTATGCAGATGTGCATGTGTGGAAGGAGGCCTGTGTAAATGAGAAGAACAGTAGAGCTCCCAGAGGTGGAGTTAGAGGCACTGTGAGCCACCTAACACGAGTGCTGGGACTCGAACTCTGTGTAAGTCTAAAGACATGTAGAACTTCTGTATCAAAATTCAAAGTGACATTTCATTAGATTCACGTCTCAAAGGGAATCTAATGTAAGTCTGTTTTGTAAGTTTTATATGGTATATTTTCCCAGCAAAATGTCTGTAAGATCTGCTGCCAGCACACACTTATTGTAAGGTAAATACTTACACCATCTTGGCTGGATATGGTGACACCTGTCATCCTAGCACTCAGGAAGATGAAGCAGGGGGATTTTATGCTTGATACCAACTTGGGCCACACAGTGAGATCCTGTCACAAACAAACAAATAAAAATAGCACCATCTCTTGATATCAGTTACTATTATATAGCATTTTTAATGCTTGATTGAATGGTTCTATTAAAATAAACCATATAAAAAAGATGATTGGTTAATATTGCTTGATTCATCAGATTCATACCAGAGCTGAGAGCTAAATTATTACAGGAAGCAAAGGTTAATTCATTAATAAAGCCAAAAGAGAATTTTAAAGAAAATGAACCTGTGAGAGATGAGAAGAAATCAGTTTTTACCAACACTCTGCTCTATGGAAATCCATCACTTTATGGAAAGGTGAGCTCCTCCTTGCCTTTGGTTTCAGCCTGTGTAGTTGCACATGCTTAGGACTCTAATGACAGCAGATTCTCTACATCTCACCTCTTCTAGGAAGTGGACAGAGACAAAAGGTCCAAGGAGCTCAAAGTCAGAGTCATTAAGGCCAAAGGGGGGAAAGGAGACGTCCCAGATCAGAAGAAGGCAGAGTGTGAAGGTGAACACCGCCAGCAGGGCACAGCTGATGACACATACCTCTCATCACTGGACAGGAAGCCTTCTGTCTCGGAACTGACAAACCTTGTCAATCCCAGTGAGAATTCTGACGGTGTCAAAGAAGACCCACACGCTGGGGGTTGTATGATAATGCCACCTATCAACCTGACAAGCAGTAATTTGTTGGCCGCAAATCTCAGTTCAAACCTTTCCCACCCTAATTCACGGTGAGCTAGAGAGAGAGGGGGCTTGATTAAGTAAGCTGTCCTCCTGTGTGGTGCATTGCAGACACACTTGGACAGTGACATTGTAGGCCGATCCTGAAAAGGATCTTCTCAGGTTGCAATCATGTAGTAGCAGGGCATTCACTATGGAATTCTTGGGAATGTTAAATGAGAAGGCTTTTTTTTTAGCTATATAGGTATTAAATTTTTTTTTTGAGACAAATTGCCACAGAGCCCAGACTATCCTGGAACTTGCTTTGTAACACAAGCTGGCCTCATATAGATGGTCTACCAGCCTCAGCCTCCTCAGAGATGGGATTACAGATGTATGTCATCATGACCAACTTAGATATTTAATTGTTCACTGATATCTTTGAGATAGATTTAAAAATAATTGTTTTATGTCTATATGTGTCCCTAAGTATTCATATGAGCACCACCACATTCATTCAGTGTCTGTGAAGGGCATAGGGCATCCCCTGGAGCTGGACTTACAGGCTATTGTGAGCCACCCAATATGGGTGCTGGGAACTGAACCCAAGTCCTGTGCATGGCCAGTACTCTCAATAACTAAGCCTGGAATATCTTTTTAAAAGAAAAATATCTTGTATTTGAAGAGAAAAGGGTTGATTTCACTTAAGTTTTGGCATCCATGTACCTTGGTGTGTTAGTCTACTTAGTATAGCTATGCCAAAATAACTGATACTCTATGGCCATAGGATGCTTTATGGAGTTGTGTGCTCATGCTTACAGTGACTGGAGCATCAGCAGCGTGATGCCACTGCTCTGGCAAGGGCTCCTGGACTGTGTTCCATCATAGTAAAAGAGGAGGCAAGAAACTGACCTCATGTAGGAATAACGTGTGTGCCAGTACAGGAAAAAGATTTCAGGGGAGGTGCCAGGGTCCTTTATAAAGATTTCAGGGGAGGTGCCGGGGTCCTTTATAAAGACCCTCTTTCATGGAGCATCCCTCAAGTGCAAGAACGCCTCCTAAGGAAAAAAAAATCATCAGTCCATCTTAAGATCTAGTCACCTCCTTTTTGAGAGTCCTCACCACTTGCAGGCTCCACCCCTCTCACCATAGCACACTGGGAACAAAATTCCAGAATTCAGAGCATTGGAGGACAAACTATATCTAACCATAGCACTCAGTGCTGCAAAGCTAGCTTTATTTCTGCCTCAATGCAGATTCTCTCAATGGAGAAATAATAATCCAAAATAAGGCCTTCATAGCAAATAGCCTTTCAGTTGTCAGTATGTTGGTGGGAAAGCAGTGTCGGGCCAGTTGTAGGTTTAGAGCCTCTGCTGCAGATTGTGAGACTGATAGTGAGGTTGCTGGGGCTGGGGACTGGGGAGGGACAGTGAAGACATCAGGTCTGTTTGCAAACTTACACTAGAAGGTACAATGGCCCAACCAGAGCCAGACAGACTGATTTAGGCTATGGGTTGTGAGGATGAGCAGTCTGTCTGGATAAGCCAGTGGACTTGTCTGTAAGTCCAAAGGTACATTGGACCATAGGTTGCAGTAACCTAAGTGTTCTTGAGGTGATCTCTGAGTTGCACTGCCAGTAAACTGCCACGGGCCCACATGTCTCTGACCAGCAGAGACGGTGGGAATAAACAACACGAGACACCAAGGTGGTTTCAAGCAGCTTGCCTTCGCAGCTTCTGCTTTATTCTGCTTCTCTCTCTCTCTCTCTCTCAGGTTTCATAGCTGCAGCCATTCACTCACTCACTCTGCTCTCTCCTACACTGGCTGGCTAACACTGGTGCTGCTCTCCTCATCTGCTGCTCTCTGGCCTAACGTTGCTGGTGCTCTCCTACGCTGGAGCTCTCTAACACTGGTCCGGTCTCCTCATCTGATCTCTCTCTGCTATGCTCATCTCTGGTCTCTGGCCCCTCTGGTCTGTCTCCTCTTGTCACTGGCCGATCAGTCTGCTCACCTGGGGCTGCCCTCAATTTATACTCCCATTCACTCATGCCTTACACCATCCAATCATAGACACGCACATCCAAGGCAGCATGCAGGATTGGCTGATAGAATGGTATCGCGAGATGTTGCGTTAATCTCTCCAACGAGTTACGTGTGCTGCTTTTACTACGCATGACTGAGACTGGGATAAACAAGCAGGTCACAGGGCTTTAGCATAGAGCCAGGGCGCAATCTTTGGCCCATTCGGCCGCACACACTCCCCACAGTAAACCATGGTTGTAAGCCAGTCTCAGACGAGTCCAGAAGTTAAATGATCCAAGTTTAGATAGATACAGGGAACAAATGAGCTCCAAGAGTCATTTCCTGACATGTCTTCACCAGCAGTTAGCCACACAGTACTTGTCCTGTCCTAGAGTTTTCAGAACTTCAGACTCAAAGTGTTTTTTGAGACTCAGTGTTCTAACAGTACCATGGTATAAATCCTTTCCTTTGTCATAAGCCAGGCTCTGGTTATGTTGCTTATGCTGTCCTTAAATTAAAAATCCTCAGCCGGGTGTGGTGGCGCATGCCTTTAATCCCAGCACTTGGGAGGCAGAGGCAGGCGGATTTCTGAGTTCGAGGCCAGCCTGGTCTACAAAGTGAGTTCCAGGACAGCCAGGGCTATACAGAGAAACCCTGTCTCGAGAAAAAAAAAAAAAATCCTCAGCCAGCCACTTGAGTGCCAGTGTTATTGGTGTTTATAGCCTGGCCCACTGTATATAACTTACTTGTTCTTAACACTAACAGAAGGACAATTCTGGGAGGTTCTAATAACTTCTTATTTATTTTTAATTAATAGGTTAACTGAAAGAACAAAAAAGAGACGCACTTCTTCACAAACTATTGGACAGACTTTGTCTAATAGCAGACAAGAGGACACAGGTCCCACACAAGTAAGGCAAGATGCTAGTATTAAAATACGAACTTTGGGCTGGGGATGTCTCGGTGCATAAAGTGCTAGGTGACCAAGCACGAGGCTCGGAATCTGGATCCACAGCACTGTGTGAAACCTGGGCACGGCAGTCCATGCCTGTGAAGCCAACACTGGGGAGTCAGAGAGGAGGGTCCTGTAGACCATGCCTGTGAGCCCAACACTGGGGAGTCAGAGAGGAGGGTCCTGTAGACCATGCCTGTGAGCCCAACACTGGGGAGTCAGAGAGGAGGGTCCTGTAGACCATGCCTGTGAACCCAACACTGGGGAGTCAGAGAGGAGGGTCCTGTAGTCCATGCCTGTGAAGCCAACACTGGGGAGTCAGAGAGGAGGGTCCTGTAGACCATGCCTGTGAGCCCAACACTGGGAAGTCAGAGAGGAGGGTCCTATAGACCATGCCTGTGAGCCCAATACTGGGGAGTCAGAGAGGAGGATCCAGTCCAGCCAAATCAATGAGCTCCCAGTAGAATAAGGTCAGAGCTATCCAGAAAAACATCCACTGTAACCTCTGGCTTCCATAAGCTTGTGCATGTGCACCCTCACCACATGCACACATGTTAGCGCATGAACACACAAATATGCAATGAATACGTTAATAAGATATGGCTTCGTGGTGTTGCACGCCTTTAATCCCAGCACTTGGGAGGCAGAGGCAGGCGGGATTTCTGAGTTCAAGGCCAGCCTGGTCTATAAAGTGAGTTCCGGGACAGCCAGGGCTACACAGAGAAACCCTGTCTCAAAAAACCAAAAAAAAAAAAAGATATGGCCTCTTTAAACATTATCTACCTTTTTTTCTGTAAGTTCTCACATTGAAAAAATCCCTCTCAGGCTGGAGAGATGGCTCAGCAGTTAAGAGTGCTGGCAGCTCTTCCAGAGGACCTGAGTTCAATTCCCAGTACCCACATGGCAGCTCACATCTGTCTGTAACCCCAGTTCCAGAGGATCTTAAACCCTCACTCAGACATACATGCAGGCAAAACACCAATGTATGCAAAATAAATTTTTGCAAAACATTCCCTCCCTCCTACCCTTTCTCCCTTCTTTCCCTTCTTTCTTACCTGTGTTGGAACAAGTCCGAGATTTTGCAGGCACCAAGCGAGTGCCCACTGAGAATCCCTTCACCTGCCCCTCTTGTTTTTCCCTGTGCTTCCAGCTTTTTGGTTGTCTCTTTATCTTATTTTTTTTTTCCTTTTAGATGTATTTTATTTTATATGTGATTACCTACTGGTGCTCGTGGAGACCAGAAGAGGGCGTTGATTCCCCTGGAACTAGAGTTGTGCATGGCTGTGAGCCACCATGTGGGTGCTGAGAATTGAACCCTGGTCCTTTGCAAGAGCGATAACTGCTCTCAACCACTGAGCTATATCTGTATCATCTTATTCTTTATCTTAAATTGTTTACTAACGTATGGCTTCCATCTTTACAAATCTCAAGTGCTTTTCTCTTTCAAAAGTATTTTTTTGGATTAAAAACACTTGCCAAATAGATGGAGTTTCCTTGTTCTGGAAATACTCGCCATATCTTTCTCTTTTACGCCCATCATTTCTTTACATAGCACAGTCAGTTTATAACATTCAAGGCACAGCATTATTTATAATAACAAAGTTGAAACATCTGGGTAGGGTTGGTGCACACATTTGATCCCAGCGTGCAGGTGGCAGAGGCAGGAAAAACCTCTGTTAGGTTGAGGTCAGCTTGACCCACAGAAGTGAGTTCCAGGAACAATCAGGGTGGTTACATAGAGAAACCCTATCTTTAACAACAACAAGAACAACAACAAAGTCAAGATTGTGGTTTTCTAAATCAAGAACAGTAAATGGACTAAAAACCTCACTTGGAAAATGTCCCTGGGAGTCTGGCTGCTTCTGTGTTAGTATTGCTCTAGTCTACTGGTTTGTGTGTTTGTTTTGCTTTTGTTTTCTTAGGGTCTCACTATGTATCCTAGGCTGGCCTTGAACTCAAGATCTTACTGCCTAACTCCCAAGTGCTGGGACTACAGGCATGGCCACCATGCCTCATTCTGTTCTGCTTTTTGATTATTAAAATAATCTTCAGAACTGTTTTTGCATCATCCAAATAGGCTTAAGACTCTCCATTTGGTCACCCTCGGTTCTTCTTACTAACTAGTACTTGTTTGTCCAGGTCCAAACAGAGAAAGGTGCATTTAATGAGCGAACAGGTCAGAATGACCAAATATCGAGTGGGAACAAAAGAAAGCTGAATTTTCCCAAATTCGACAGGAAAGAATTCCATTTCCCTGAACTGCCATTCACAGTACAGGCAAAGGAGATGAAAGGGATGGAAGGTATGTAGATGGCTCGCTAAGAGGTGGGGCTGTTTGTAAGAACACTTATCTGAGATCTTTGTAGAAGTAACCAGTTGCTTTGAAAAAGTAAGCGAAATAAAGGGTCAGACTTGTTTTGTTTTGTTTTGTTTTGTTTTGTAAGGGTCTGTGTGTTTCTGGCTGTCCTGGAGCTCACTATATAAACCAGGCTGTCCTGAACTCTCAGATATCTGCCTGCCTCTTCCTTCAGATTGAGTGCTCGGACTAAAGGTCTCCTGTGCCCAGCAAGGGGCAGACTTAATAAAGATAATTTAAAAGAAAGGTAAAGACAACCAGAAAGGGTAAATGTTCTGTTAGCTTAATGTTGAGATGTTGGGGCAGAATTTGAGGAAGACAAACTTACATAACGTTCCATAGATAATGTGGGGAAAAGCACTTTTCCTGCTCAGTTGCCCGGAAGTGTTATAGATGATTTGGGCATGTGGGGATTTTATAGATTTGCTTCTAAATGTAGAATTTATCATAACCTTATTATATCTTAAGGGCTAGTGAGATGGCTCAGCAGGTAAAGGCACTTGATGCCTTGATGACCTGAGTTTAATCATGGGATTTACATTGTAGAAAGAGAGGACTGGCCCCACCCCAGTAAACAAATGAATAATAAAGATATTGAAATAATACTTATTTTAAAATAAAATTTATTGTTGTGAGCAAAAGTTTTTTCTTTCCTTGGAAAACAGACACCTTATAAAAATGTGATGCAGTAGCAAGGTGTAAAATATAGAATGTGCAACTTGAGGGTCCCTCAATGAAAATAGAGACATGCTCTTGTGAGATCACAAAATTAAAGCATACTGTATCTTTTTTTGTTTTGTTTTGTTTTTTGTTTTTTGAGACAGGGTTTCTCGGTATAGCCCTTGGCTGTCCTGGAACTCACTTTGTAGATCAGGCTGGCCTCGAACTCAGAAATCCGCCTGCCTCTGCCTCCTGAGTGCTGGGATTAAAGGCGTGCGCCACCACACCCGGCTAGCATACTGTATCTTACAAGTTACAGTTACTCAGTCCCTTGGAGACCTGAGTTCAAAAATGGGCTTAGGGGCTACTGGGATACCGACCTGAAGCCCTGGAGATGAAAATATAGTTTCAAGGAAGGGCCAACAAATTACATTGTTTTTTTTTTCCCTCCAAAAGTTAAACAGATAAAAGTGCTGAAGAGAGAATCAAAGAAAACAGATTCATCTAAAATACCAACTTTACTTAGTATGGACCCAAATCAAGAAAAACAAGAGGTAAACATTTTATATTCTTTATAGAATGTTGTTTTGTCTTTTACTGAGTGTTTAAACTTAGTTACTAGCAGAAAGTTTGTAAAAATTAAAACTTTTATAATCTTTAAACTTTAGAAACAGGTCTGTTTTATCTTATTTTTATTTATGTATATTTTTGGCTTTTGATACTGGGTCTCACTATGAGCCTCTGGCTAGTCTGGAACTCACAGAGATCTGCCTGCCTCTGCCTTCCCAGTGATGAGATTAAAGGCGTATAACACTATACCCAGTTATTTGTGTTCTTATAACCAACACTGAAAGATTCTAAATGTTAGTTTGTGTAGTAGTGAACACCATCCCTCTTTTGACTTGCTTATGATTAGAACACACAGCCTCCAGGACAAAGAACAGATGTGGGGTGTTCACCATCCAGTGTTGCTCAGGTAACCCATGCCACGGGACAAGTAGTAGCTGACTGCCCTGGGCACAGCACCGCTGTGTTTGCCTTTGACTTTTCCCTTCTGTGTCCTTCCAGTTTACTGTCTGTCACTCTTCCCCAACTGTTGTCCTGTTTTCAAAAATGTCGCCTGCCAGCTCCAACCCCACTCACCACATCAATTCTTGGGTTTTATTCAGGAATCTTGCTATCATCAACATTCATTAGAATGCCTTCTCTTAAGGGAAGGAGACTAAACCAACACTCACTGAGTCCCAGCATGCATGTGGCCTCGGATTTCCTAATGAGGTCATCTGTGTGCATAATTTATCAATTTTATTATTCCCCACTACAAGTGACTATTTTAATTCATGATAAAGTTATTCCTGCTTTATTAAAGAAAATTGAGTAAATTAAAAATATGGAACGGTGGGAGGTTGTGTAACTCAGTTGGTCGTATGCTGACTCAGCACACACAGGCCCTAGCCCCAATAAATGAGGTGTACAGATCTCTAATCCCAGCACTTGGGAAGTAGAGGCAGAAGAATGAAAAGTTAAAGGTCATCATCAGTGACTTTGAGACCATCCTGGGCTATGAGACTTTGTCTCAAAGAAAACAAAAGCACACACACACATATGTATGTGTGTTTGTGTGTGTGTGTGTGTGTGTATGTATAGATTTTTCTAAAAACCTATAAGGCATTTCCATTGTGACGTTTAGAGCTATAGACTTGTTTTGACAGTCCCAGGACTACTTGTGTATGTTGCAATCTACTTTGCAGAACCAGAGCTGTTATTGACCAGGAAAGCCATTAAGAAATGCCTTTTAGTTCATTATAAGTCACAAGATTCTTTAAGCTTGTGTATTTAAGAGATATACTCATGTCTGGGGAATCTGCATAGCATACCATTTGCAAATCTGTTGGCTCATTGGGTGAGTTAGGGGTCTTGGGTTTGCAGAGAGCTGTGATGTGCCACTCACTGTGTTTATCCTGCTATTCCATGAGAGGCCCAGAAACCCGAACCACATATGCATGCAGGAGAAAAATGAATCAAAGCAGTTCTCTCAGATGTTTATGTGATGTGGAATTCTGAAAAAGTAGCCTTGAAAAGAGTAACAGAAACCAATTGTAGTTATTAGAAGCAACCAGGAGCTGTCAGTGTTGCTCAGAGCTTAACTGTACTACCTTCAGAAGCTCTAGTGCATAGCTGAGACTGAGACAACACTAGTCCGAACACATCTTGGTGAGTTAACATCAAAATTAAGAAAATGCCTGAGCTGGTGAGATGATTCAGTACATAAGGATGCTGCCAGGTCAGAAGACCCTCGGTCTAGCTCTAGAATGAACATAGCAGAAGGAATGAACCAGGCCTTACAAGTTGGCCCTGACCTTTACATGTATATCATGCACACACAAAATAAATCTATGTCAAAATTTCCTTAGCCATGTACAGTTTCACATGCCTTTAACACCCACACTTGAGGGCCAGAGGCAGGTGAGTCACTGTGAGGTCAAGAACTGTCTTGTCGACATAGTGAATCCTAGGCCAGCCAGAGCCTCAGAGGGGACCCTATCTCAAAATCTAGTCTTCTAAATTTTCAGTCTGTAGTTTATTTTTAGTTTGAGAAAATATAACATACTTTTCAAAACATGGGGTAGGATCTAGGAGTGCAGCACCTAGAGCTTGCCTAGCAGGGTCTCCAGCTCCCCGAGACAAACAAAATCAGAAGACAGACAGACAGGGAATAGCAGCTTACTTGTTCTCATCTTAGCTCTTACGTTGCTTGGTTTTTAAATGACTTCAGCAAATCCAAGCACTTCCTAGATGTGTATCCAACTCTTTGGAGTCTTTGTTAGCAATACATTGACATATGAAGGTACACACTGAAGGGGCTCTTTGACCCTGTATGACTGTGAATGAGTGACCTGATCAATAGAGGAAAGAGCCTACAGGAAGAGGAGGCCACAGGTAAGTAGCTTTGTTTGATGAGGAGTCCTTTGTCACAAGTCTCCCAGTGCTTTTATGAAGCAACCCCTGCAGTAAAATACAGGTATTTCATCTCATCCCGAGTTCCCTTAGCCAGTGACTCACCACTTCTGTTGGTTTTTAGAACACAAGAAATGCTTCAGCTAAAGAGAGAGGAACCTGTTAGCTACAGACTAGAAAATGTGGCAGATGGAAATTCAGGGGATCCCAGAATCATGTGTGGTTAAAACAACTCTTTTTTGCCAATGTTACATGCACAGAAATGCTGACCAGCAAGGAAGCCTAGGTAGCTGGGTGTAGTCTCCTAGTTTTGCTTTTAAATTTATAATACTGTTCTTGTTTTCTTAATTTGTGTTCACATTAAGTTCACAAATGCCTGTTAATAGAACTATATTTCACAGGTCATGCAACTTTATTTAATCATGTTATTTCCAGCATGTTGATTAGTCTTTGTTCCTGGGTTTGGTTTAGAGCTTTATAATTATAGAAGGGAAAGTTACTAAATATGTAACAGAGAGTTCCAGTGTAAATATATAATACAGAGACTTCCAATGTAAATACATAATACAGAGTCCCAAGGTGAATATGTAATCTAGAGAGTTCCAGTGAAGATATGTAGTACATAACATCCTGATGTAAATATGTAGCACAGAGGGGGCTAAAGAGATAGCTCAGTGGTTAAGAGGACTGACTATTCTTCTAGGGTTCCTGAGTTCAATTCCCAGCAGCTGCATGGTGGCTCACAACCATCTGTAATAGGATCTGATGTCCTCTTCTGGTGTGTCTGATGACAGCTACTGTGTACTCATATACATAAAATAAACTAAAAAAATAACATAGTAACTCAGAGAGTCACAATGTAAGTATATAACACAGAGAGTCTCAATGTAAATATGTAACACAGAGTCTCAATGAAAATATATAATACAGAATACCAACATAAACATGTAATAAAGAGTCCCGATATAGATATATAATGTAGAGTCACAATGCAAAGACATAATACAGAGTCCCAGTGTAAATATATAACATAGTGTCCGAATGTCAAGGTGCCCAAAGGTTCTGAAAGCAAAGCAGATAAGCATGAGCAGGTGCTGGGTTCCACGTCAAACATGCTGGCCGGACACTGGGTCTTGTCGGGTATAGTTTGGTTTAAAAGATGGGACTTAAGCTGAGTAGTGCCCCATTCAGTAAATCGCCTATAGTGTAAAATTAGTACAGTCATGGCTTTGACAGCAGATACTTACATTTCTTATCCCTGGTTCTTACTGGCTTGGTTTTTAATTTTAGGGTGGAGATGGCGATTGTGAGGGGAAGAATTTGAAGAGGAACAGATTTTTTTTTTCCCAATAGTGCTTTGTCTTTTAAGTAATCTTAAAAATACAAGCTTGACAACTCCTTCCTTTTTATTTTATATACACTAGGATGTACATAGGTTGCTGCTAAGATAGCCACCCTTCCCATCTGCATCAACATCAGCTACTTTTTTGGTTTTGCTGGCAAAATTTTTCTCTATCTTCCAAAAACTGTTATTTTGATGCTGTGATTTGAAATTATAAAGTCACCTCCTCTGTTTGCTTCCTTCCTTGCTATGATTACTGAGTGGGTAGTCACATGATGTGCCTGCTCACACCGCTCTCAGACTCCTGAGAGTCAAACCTCATAAGTCAGGGGTCTCCCTGAAAGCACTGGCCTCTTCAAGTGGATGCTCGATGAATCTTCTTATCTGTTGTCTTAGTAACTACGTGTTGCCATCACATGACGAAAGACATTCTCTTGTCCCCAGTGAAGCATTTATAGTACTTACATAACATACATACAGTGATATGATTAGGTTAAACTCCTTGAAATGAAACTATTTCCTGCATTCTCTGACTCCCCTAGTCTAATCGTTCCTTCCATTTAGCCAGAAGAATTTCCTGAAGAAGCAATGCACAACCTGGGAAACGTTTACTTTCTATCCTGGGCTGTTTTCTGTTGCTAAATAATACAGACTGGGTAGTTAGTTAACATTTTAAAAAAAAAAGATGATTTGGCTCATAGTTCTGGAAGCTAGGAAGTCCACTGGCACAGGCCAAAATCTGTTCAGCACCTGGGAGGGCTTTGCTATAGTTGACAAGGGGTGGAGGGCACCACGTGGAGTGGCAGTACAAACCATTAATACATCATGGAGGTGCCATTTCATGGCCTTGTCCATTGTGAATTACCTCCTGAAGGCCCCAGATGCCTAATGCCATTGACATACTAGTTTGAAGATTAAGCTTAAAATAAAAAGATTTATTTATTTTATATATGTTAGTACACTGTTGCTGCCTTTAGACACACCAGAAGAGGGCATCGGGGATCCCATTACAGATGGTTGTGAGCCACCATGTGGTTGTGGTTGCTGGGAATTAAACTCAGGACCTTTAGAAGAGCAGTCAGTGCTCTTAACTCCCGAGCCATCTCTCCAGCCCCAGATTAAGCATTTTGTAGAGAAAATATATGTATTGTATGGACGCATCACCTGTCAACTGAAAGCCTATGGCTTATTGTTTAGGCAGGCAATAGGAGGTGAGACATCTGGGAGGCAAAAAGAGTTCTGGGATAGAGCCAGGCTCAGGGGAGATCTGGCTGGGAAAGATGTGAGGAGACAGAGACATGGGAGCTGAGCACAGGTGACCAGCCACATGGCAGAATGTAGAGTAAAGTACATGAGTTCTCTTGTTATGGCTCTATCCAGAGAAGAGCCTAGCTATATGGCCTAAGTATTTGTAAATATATTTTGAATCTGAGTCTTGTTTTTGGGAGCATGGGGATAGGAAATAGAACCAAACTTACCAGCTTATAGCACATTAACTTCTTTTTAATCTGGGGATGCTGAGAAGTAAATTCAGAATGCACGTATGCAAGGCAAGCTCTCTACCACTGAGCTAAGATACAAGTCTTTTGTTGTGTTGTTTTAAGACTTTCTTATTATCTATAATCTCAGCTGACCTAGTACTCTCTATTTAGTCCAGGCTAGCCTCAGTCTTGGAACAATCCTCCTGCATCAGTCTCCTGATTGCTCAAAGTATAGGTGTCTCCACACATGCACATTTGAAGGATATATTTACGCTGAAGTGCTACCAAGAGTCTAGATTGTTTTTCACTCTATAAAAATTATAGAAAATTGTCTTACTTGATGTTTTACCGGCTTCTGACCAGTTTTCTAGTTACTAAATAAACATGAAAAAGAAAACAAAATAAAATTTTGTTTGTTTTTTAAGACAGGGTTTCTCTGTATCACCCTGTCTGTCCTGGAACTTGCTCTGTAGATGAGGCTGGACATCTGCCTGCCTCTGCCTCCTGAGTTCTTGGATTAAAGGCATGTGCCACCACATCTAGCAAGAAACCACAATTTATTTAGTACAACTGCGCTGTGGGTTTTTTTTTGTTTTGTTTTGTTTGTTTTTTGTTTTGTTTTTGTTTTTGTTTTTCGAGACAGGGTTTCTCTGTATAGCCCTGGCTGTCCTGGAACTCACTTTGTAGACCAGGCTGGCCTCAAACTCAGAAATCCGCCTGCCTCTGCCTCCCGAGTGCTGGGATTAAAGGCTTGTGCCACCACACCTGGCCTGCGCTGTGTTTTTAACGTAGGAAAGTCTTTTCATATACTATTTTTATTAATTTCCTGAGAATCACAGACTGTGTTTTGATCCTATTCACTCTTCCAACATTCACCCCACAATTTCACGTAATATATTATGTATTTTTTTTTATTTTTAATAACCTATCAAGTTCAATTTGTGCTGCCTATATTCTCCTGTGGATAAGAGCATCCACTAAAGTGTGAGCTACTTATCAGGGGCCATATCCTTAAAGAAACCTGACTCCTTTTCTCCAGAAGCCTCAGTTGTCCAAAGCTACCCAGTTAGGATTGAGGACTCATGGGCCCTTCACCCTCATGCTAGAGTAACTGGCTGGATCCTGTGCAAGCAGCCACAGCTGCTGGGAGTGCACTGGCTCTGGCTTATTTAGAATACACAGTCTCACTCTGGTCCTCCCTGACTTCTGCTCCTCCAGTCGTTCTGCCCCTTCTCCCATGATGTTCTCTGAGTCTCGTGGGAGGCTGGATGGTACAGATGTTCTATTTGTAGATGAGCAAATACTCCACTGACACTTAAATTCATTGCATTTTGACCAGTTTTGAGTTTTTGGATTAGCCAACATCCATGGCATAAAGAAACGTCTCCAATGAGTGCTGGGAGCCACACTGATCTATGGGTATAGAGGAATGGACTTAGAAAGCAGGTTGATACTCTGTGCGCTTAGTAGAATAATAGTTTTGACTCTGGGGTCTGTGAACTCCCAAGTCATGGGTTCTTAGCTAGATTTACAGTACCAGGTATGCATTTTGTCTTTGCAGACCTTAAATGCAATCGCAAAGCAGGTATCATTTATCCCAACAACATTCTGACTGTACCAGTCATTATTGTAGTGCATAGGTCCATAACTCGGTTAGCCTGCTTTTCCCCCTTCAGCCATCAGCACGGCACCTTCCAGGACAGTGCTAGCTAGCCAGCCGGGAAGAAACGTTCTTGGTAAGTACCAACTTGATTTCTCCATGACCTGGGACAAAGTATGTGGTGTCTTTAACAGTGGGGGCTCACCATTAAGTTCTAGTGTACAACCAAGAGCACTGGCAATAGCCTATATGGTTTTTGGAGTCTTAGAAAAGTTTTGATTCAGGGTCAGGAATGTAGCATAGTTGGTTGAATGTTTGCCTAGCAGGCATGAAACCCTGGATTAAACCTGAATAAACCAGCCATGTGGCACACATGAGGACCTATAAAAACAAAACAAAACAAAACCACTTATCACCCCCCAAAAGCATATGGGGGCGTTCTCGCTGTTCTTGTGAAAGAGCTGTGCTTGGTTCCCAGCACCCACACAGGCTCATAACTGCCTGTAATGGAAGTTCCCAGAAATCTGACCCTCTCTTCTGGCCTGTGTTATTCAGTGCATAGACATAGGAACACATTACAGCAGTGTGCAGGGACTTTGAAGAGAAGGAAAGCTGCTCCAGTTCAGACCTGTGCTGTCTGACGTGCAAACTAAAGACCCCTACAGGGAAACTGGGCCATCTTACTAAGACAGTCCACAGAACTGTATAGAGAAATAATAGAGAAATCTTAGGTGAATGAGGAACTGCATGCAGTCCAAGGGGATTATAAACAAGAAAGCATTCTTTAAATTTTTAAAATAAGGGTTAGAGAGATGGCTCAACAGTTTAGAGCACTGACTGCTCTTCCAGAGGTCCTGAGTTCAAATCCCAGCAACCACATGGTGGTTCACAACCATTTGTAATGGGATCTGATCCCCTCTTCTGGTGTGTCTGAAAAGAGCATCAGTGTACTCGCATACATAAAATAAATCTTTAAGAAAAAAAATTTAAAACAAAATTAGTTTTTTAAAAAAGACTATACATAAAGATACACACACATTAATGCTGGGCTATATGATTTCAAGAAAGCAGCCATTTCATGGAAAGCAAAGCACAGAAAGAACCTATTCTCTGTGTTACCAACCTCCTAACAGGTAGGAAAACAGAGAAACTGTGACCATGGAGACAGGTCGACAACAATTCTTTTTTCTCTTGAAAATGTAATTATGAGGTCAGATATCCTAACCCGCAGTGTGCCTTGGTAGCACGCAGGCAACACTGAAGAGGAAAGTAGTTAACAAGCTCATCAAGCTAAAGTCAGGGTCATCTAATAGGTTAGCTTTTATTTTAGAATTGGTAAGAGGTAGTTGTTATAGATTATGTTTCCTTTCTTCTCTGTGTGTGGTGGTGTTGGGATTGGCTTGTCTTTGAGACTCTCATGTATACCTGTAGTTTTGATTTCTTAGTTGGACAGCCTGGCAAGCTAGCATATCATTAATATCATTTTAAATGTCTTAGATTACAAAAAGGATAAATTTGTTCCTCTCTAGCCTAGATGTCCCAAAACTCCACATTCAGATTTTCAAGTGTCCAGGGCCACTGCAACATGCAAGAGGTGTGTCAAACTCAATGCAATGGTGACGAGGGTCTCTGACCATGTCCCCTCTCCCTCAGTCATTCCACAATCGCAGGTGACAGCAGCTCCATTCTATTTGTTGCTCAGGAAAAAAATCTGTGGAGTTAGTTTCTACTCTTCTCTTCTTACCTCCATCTTTCAGATCTGTCTTGAAGCAGTTCCAGGGTGGAAGCACTTGACTGTTGGTTGTTTTTATGACATCCCTTGCCAGTCTTGCTAGAAAGGCCCTATCAGGCCTTCATGCTCTTACTCTTTTTCAACTGTCAGTTTCTTTCCAATGCTTTCTCCCCAGTCCTACCAGAACGATCCTAAAAGGCCTCAGATATGTTGCTTTATCAGGACACAGAGGTTAGGTGGCTACCTCCCCACAAGTCTGCCTTCTCCCTCTTTTGGTCTCATTTGCTGCTTTCCTGTCGTTTCACCCTGACCTAGAAGGTCAGTCATCCAGTGCCCTTGTTCCCCTGAGTCTCTCTGCTTAGAAATCCCACCGCCAGTGGTGTGACTGCAGGGTCTCCTCACTGTCCACTTGTCCAGGGAAGCCTGCTGTCTATCTATGCTTCTATATAAGCAACATGCTGCTTCCATCTCCACCCCCACTCCCATATCCTGTATTATTTTTGTATAGCACTTGCCAGTTTGGTAAGCTCCTTTCAGTTGTTTATCTTGCCTACTGAAATCTGCCTTCAGATGAACGGGATCTACTGCATTATTCACTGTGGTATTCCCCATGCCTAGAGCAGGGTGCAGAGGACATTGGCGCTCAAGAACATTTGATTTGTGGTGAATAAAATGTAAGCACCACATATGCTAAGCCATCAAGAAAGCAAAAGGAGCATGCCAACATGACTTTCTGTTTGACATAGGCTCTCACTGTATCACAGGTTTGTCCTGAACTCATGTAACTCTTCTGACTCCCTTTCTTGTGTAGCGTGGACTATAAGCACATGATACTGAGCCTACATGCAGTGTGATAGTATTCATTTCATTTTCTGTATCCCAGAATATAGATTATAGTAGGTCCTTAGAAGCTGTCAGATAGGCTACATATGACTTCCTCACAGAAGACTATCTCCTCCAGAGGGAGCCCAAGGTCTAGCCTTTTCAGGTGTCCTGGTAGGAGGGAGGGCAAGCAGTTAGGTCCCCTGTTGGACTGGACTAAGTTCTGAAGATGGGTACTGAATCCATCAGTGCTTTTTGCTTACAATCCCCTAAATGAGGATGGGATGGAAAGCCAAGCTTTGGGATGGGTCTCCTCCGGGATGATTCCTAATCTTGGGATATTTCAGAGCAAACCTGGAGCAGCTTTCATGTGCCCCCCCCCCCATTTACACTTCGGCAGCTCCTTTGGGTAATTTCTTTGCAGTACTAATGATTACATTGAAATGGATTGTGTTATCATGCTAAAATGCCTTGTGACAAACACAGTTTATTATGGAATCATTTTGCCATCAATAGCCCCTGGGTTGTCTTTTAGTTTGGAAAGTCATTTCCTTTCATCTTTCTCTCTTCTCCAAATCCATCTAGCAGGATGGGAACATTCATTGCAACCCTTATACCTATACAATTCTGCAGCTCCTTTCACTGAAAAAATGTATTGAACAAACCTCCTCTTTTATTAAGAGCCATAAAGAGTGTGTACCATCAGAGACCAGATGAGCATCACAGTGACTGAATGGAAAGGCAGTACTCAGAGGTCAGCGCCTTTACCACGCCTTTTCTCCCCTTAAGATAGATTTATTTATGTACTTATGTAGTTAGTATGTATGTGTGTATGTATGTATGTATGTGTGTATATATGAATGTGTGTATATGGTGTTCTGCCTGCTGGAAGAGGGTACCATATCTTAGTATAGAGGGTTATGAGCCCACCACATGGTTGCTGAGAATTGAACTCAGGGCCTCTGGAAGAACAGCCAGTGAGTGCTCTTAACCACTGAGCCATCTCTCTAGGTTCACCTTTACCATTTCTTTACATTTTACGGGTATGATTGTTTGGCTTCATGTATGTCTGTGTACCACATGTGTGCTGGGTGCCCACAAAAGCTAGAAGAGGGCATCTGATTCCCTAGAACTGGAATTACAGATGGTCACCATGTGGCTGTTGTTAATTGAGCCCCAGGTTCTTAGGAAGAGCAGCCAAATTGCTGAATCATCTCTCCAACCCTCTTTACCAATTCTTTTCTTTTCTTTTTTTTTTTTTTATGGTTTTTCGAGACAGGGTTTCTCTGTGTAGCCCTGGCTGTCCTGGAACTCACTCTGTAGACCAGGCTGGCTTCGAACTCAGAAATCCGCCTGCCTCTGCCTCCCGAGTGCTGGGATTAAAGGCGTGCGCCACCACGCCCGGCTTTTTTTTTTTTCTTTACCAATTCTTAACTGGGGAATTGTTTGTGTGTGTGTGTGTGTGTGTGTGTGTGTGTGTGTATATTGTTATGTTGCCTCAGGCTTTCCAGTTGGAAAATGGGACAATAGCTTACACACACACACACACACACACACACACACACACACACACACACAGTAAATTAACATTAAAAAGAATAGATTTAGCCAGGCAGGTGGTGTACACCTTTAATCCCAGCGCTTGGGAGGCAGAGGCAGGCAGATTTCTAAATTCAAGGCCAGCCTGGTCAACAGAGTGAGTTCCAGGACAGCCAGGGCTACACAGAGAAACCCTGCTGTCTCGGAAAAAAAAAAACTTTTTTTTTTCCCTGAGAGATATTAAGTTGTTTTAGTGTATATGAGTGTTTTGGCTGCATGTATGTGCTGGCCTCATGCACAAACCAGAGAGGGCATCAGATCCCCTGGAACTGGAGTTTCAGACAGTTGTGAGCTGCCGTGTGAATGCTAGAAACAGAGGCTGAGTCCTCTGGAAGAGCAGCCAGTGCTCTTAACTACTGGGCTCCGTTTTTTGAGATATTGTGAGAGTTCCTGAGATAAGGCTTAACAGACAAAAGACATAGTAGCTTTGTCCTGATCATGTTCAGTTATTTGTAGGCCTGAAAAATTCCTTTGGGGAAGGCAAGCTGTGCTTTTTGGTTTTGCTCTAATGTGTCAGAGCACATTGTGACTTCTTTACTTTGGGAATAAATTCAGCATGGACGTGCCCTCTGCTCTGTTGTGTGTTGAGGAGTTGCATTTGCTTTAGACATGAAGCTGGGACAGGTGAAAGCAACCCAGTGTCTGCTCTGTGTGCACATGATGTTTTACTAGAAATAAGAAGAGACTCTGGCCGGGCGTGGTGGCATACGCCTTTAATCCCAGCACTCGGGAGGCAGAGGCAGGTGGATTTCTGAGTTCGAGGCCAGCCTGGTCTACAGAGTGAGTTCCAGGACAGCCAGGGCTACACAGAAAAACCCTGTCTTGAAAAAAAAGAAAAAAAAAAAAAAAAAGGAGGAAATCTAATATCCAACATGAACCAGAAGAAAGTTGACAGTACATCTTATGGCACTAGTGAGACACAAGGGATGTTTTATCATTACAAAGAGTATATCTGCCAAAAGAATGCATTGATTTAAATCCTAAAGAAGTGTTTACTGAATAACATGGTTTCAGAACACAAAATGCAGAAACAGAACTGGATGGAGATAGAACAGTCTACAGTAAACACACTTCTCCCAGTAGCCCATAAAACAAATGAACTCGAATCAGGAATGACATGCAAGGCCAAAGTAGCAGCTGATGAAGGAGCCACGATCGATCACTGCAACAGAGCTCTGTCTAACCAAGATTAGAACATCAGCACTTTTAACTGTATGTGGTGAGTTGATCAAAAATTGCTTTATGACAATAAAACAAACTTCACCAAAGTCTTGAAACATTCAGAATATTTCCTCTGGCCACATAAGGATTAAGATAGAAATTAATAACTAGCTAGAAAAAAAATGGCTTAATCAGTGCACTGGTAAATAGTCCACATGTTCAAAGAATAGAAAAGAGAAAGTGCTTGCAGCTCGGTGAGTGAAGGCAGGATGAACAGGTGCACTTCGGGATTTCTTGGGACATCTGCCTGCCATGCTCAAGCTTCCCTCTTGGCAGGCAGGGAACTGGGTGGGAGAAGCTCAGGATTCCAGGATCCTTTTCAAAGGTACACCCATGAGTTCATTTCCTCCCATCAGGTTCCACCTGGTGGGAATCCACAAGCACACCCTGCCAGCACGCCCGGCAAGACCAAGTCTTTAAGCACACAGGAGGCCTTTGGGGAGACCTACAGAACCCACAGCATCTGGGGACCTAACTCTGCACTTGAAGAAGCCAGTCAAAAACTGTAAACTCCCAAAACACCGAATGACGAAAACAAGATAAAAGTATTCCTAAATTAAGAAAACACATTTTCCTGAGAACAGTAAGGGCTTTGTTTCTGCCATGAGGGAGCAACTACATGACACTCTTGCTTGGTAACTGAGAACAAGACATCTGAACTGAGTATCTCAGGCACTGAGTGGAGGAGAGTCAGCCTCCGGAGCAGGGGTGAGCCTTATGGTCGTAGAGGGCCTCTCCCTAGAGGCAGCTGCTGCACCACAGCAGTGAATGGAGACAGAGCATTCATAAAGGAAGAGCCCTGCAGGGCTGCCAAGGCAGGCTTGTTCTTGGGTATACTTAAGGAGCTTGACTGCAGTCATCAGCATTGCCAGCCTGCCTTCAGACTGCCCCACAGTCCAGGGCTTTGTCCTTCACCTTTTCTTTCCCTTGCAAAGCGAGATGTGTTTTGCAATGCATTGTCTCTACCCGGCACCCTAGCTCCCTTTCCAATTTCCCTTACAGCTTTCCTTGGTTTCCTACAGATTTCCTTGGCAAATCTCCTGAATTGCAGGTTCTCACTTTTGATCTGTTTATCAGACTATGGAGGCCAATATGTTGGTGCCAAGAAAAATAAATGTTAAGCTGGGATCTGAGCCTGGCTGACGCACCTTGGGGTGGACAGAATGAACATCATTCTGATTGTCACATGAGCCATAAATAGATCCTGGCACAAACTGGAGCTTAACAAAGTATTTCATAGATGATGACTGAAGGGTGTTGTATTAGAGAGGAATTCTGTGTTGGGTGTAATCAAGAGGCCTGTGAAAGACTGAAAGGGGAAAGAGAGAAGACCCACAGAGAGAGAGCTGACACCCATGGAATTGTGCTGACCCTTGCCAAGGGACAAGTGACGGAAAGCTCTTTTGAAGATTTATGTGTGTGAGTCTGTGCATGCAGGTGTTATGGGAGTCCTGAAGAGGGTGTCAGACCCCCTCCATCTGGAGTTACAGGTTGTAGGGAGCCATTCAACCGCTCCTTAAAGACGGCACAGACCGTCTCAGTTGTACTGGCATAAACAACTCTTAAATTAGCATTAGGCAGTGTCAGCTGTTGTTTGATCTTGTGCCTGAGAACACCTGGTGTAGTCACGTGAGAACACCTGGTGTAGTCACGTGAGAGCCACGGGGCAGCTGGTGATTGGCCAGGACAGGGTTTAAGTAGCTGCTTCCGGGAAGGTTCTGGGCCTTTTGCCATTCGCCATGCACCATTGGCCACGTTACGTTCCTGAGTAAACTGTCCTGAGGAGAAACCTGGTTGTCCTGTGTCTTATTCCCGCTGGACAGGGTAGGCACGCGACAACAGGTGGTTTTAAGCTCTCCAACATAGGTGCTGGGAACTGAATTCAGGGTCCCTGCAAAGAGTAGCAAGCTTCCTTAGGTGTCAAGTCAGCTCTCCAGTTCCAGACTCAAAGGAGTCGAGGCCAAAGCCAGTGGCCTTGAGGTTTTATGGAATCTCAGCAGAACAACAAACAGCTGTGCAGTGGTGGGCGTGGGGGTGGGAGATGTAATTGTTAGAGTCGTAGAACTTCGGAGGCTCTGAGTGCCCAGCACACCAGAGGAGGGGAAGCCCAGAGCTCAGCAACACAGAATGGGAACATCTGGGTGGATGTGTACAAGGATGCTGGTGTGGCAGCTCTTGGTTCCTGTGGGCTTTTGAAGGAGCCCAGTTTCCTTTGCTTCAGCAGTTGCCCTAACTTCTTCCTGCTATGCTATGTCAAGGACTTAGGTTGAATCCAAGTGCAGCTCCACTGCAAACATCCCAGGCCTGATGAGGAAAGAAGAAACAACAAAAGCTTCCAAAGCTGTAGCTTGCATGTGGCAGGCGCCAGGAAGGAAGAACCCTTGGGATTAGGTTTTTAGGGTGTTTAGTCAGAGATGAGAATGTATCCCAAGATAAAGAGAATTAGTTGATTTTTTTTAAACACATTTTCTCAGGATGTAGATGATAAGGCAGACTTACCACTGAGGTGGCTCTAAGAAACTTGGAAAAGGATCTCAACACTCAGGGGAAGGCCTATACTGCATTTGTAATGACAGAGGGTGGCATAAAGAGTCTGAGCAGACATGCTAGAAAAAATGCCCAAAGAACTGTGCTCCACAGGCTACAGAAGACAGTGCCCTGATGAACAGTAGTGTAAGCTCTGAAAACCAATGGAGACTGATGCTCTCCCAGAGAACAACAACCAAGTCCTTCGTGTGAGCCTCCTCTGTCCTGGGAGAACTCGGACTTCATACTCACAGTGATAGTATAGAGCCTGTGTGTAGCTGTGTCTACTGCATGTGAATTCTTGCCTGGGGGTTATAATTAATCCTCAGACGTGGAATCATACACCTTACAACACTGAACCTCTTCACGGTGAAGGATATGGGGAGTGGCTCCTGATCATGGGATCTTCTGGTACTGTCACACAGAGTCCCATCCTAAGGCATCCAGCCTTTTGGGATGCTGGACCAGCCTTTATACATCAGAGGAAATGCAAAGAATGATGGGCTATTCTGTGGGCTGTACACTAAGTCAGAGACCTTTTAGAGTACTTATCCAACAGGCAAGATACTTGAGTCTGGGAGTCAGGCATGGGACCAGAAGTAGTTCCAGTGCCTTCGCTCCTAGCATAGGGGCTCACACCCCACTTAGAGTGTGTTGTGTTCTCATTCCTATAATCTTGAGCTTTGGAGACATGGGATTCCTCATCTCAAAATAAGGGCACGCTCCTGTCAAGTCCTAGCGAGATTCCCAGTTAAAAGTTACAACTGCCAAGGCATTTCTTGGGTCCAGAGACAGGAAGAAAGTAACCATTCTGACACAATAAGAACAGGCTGCTGTGGTCAGCAGAACTGGGCAGGAATACTGTGTAACTTTTAATTTTTTCAAAGTCTACTTTTAATGATGGTTCTTAAATGCTTTAACCTCCCTTTTAGCCCACCACCCACCAGAGGTGGTGGGAAAGAAAGGATATGGGGGAAGTGGACCTGTTTAGAAAGGTTCAGCAGCGGCAGCTCGATCCAGTCACAAACACTTTCGGGATATATCAGCAGTCCAGTTCGGTAGAGTCGGGATAGCAAATATGAATCAGTGGTGGCTCTACCCAGCAGAGACTGCCAGGCCTCAGCCTCAGCACAAATCAGCAGCAGGAGGGACCCAGAGGAATGCCAGGAGTTGTACTCAGCTGTGTCTCTCAGTGAAGCAGAGATCAGCAAAGACTCGAGACCCACAGCTTGCTCTATAAGCAAGCCTAGCTCAGCCTCTGTCACTGTCAAGTTCTAGTTATATTCCCTCCAAATGTCACGTGTCCTCCACGGGGCTTGCCTCAGCACACGCCCTGCCTGCCTCCGTACTTGTGTTTGTCTCAGCTGACATCACTCTGCCAATCAGCCCAAGTCCTTGAAATCGACAAGAAAAAACAAAACGAAACAAAACAAAATGGCACACCAAGAAGTTTTTTTGGTGCATTTTTCTCCATGGGATCCCAAGAAATGCAGCTCAACTACAGTGTAAGGCAGACCAATACATGTGTGTCCTTGGCAGAGACTCCATCACATGTCCTTTCACATGCTTGCTTTAGCAGAAGATCCTTTCACCTGTGTCTGCTTCAGTGAAGCCTTCCTTCAGGAGTCTGCCTTAGGCCACTTAGGAAAACACTCCTTCACGTGTTCTGACTTGAAATCTAAACCCCCACCACTTATAAGAACTAAAGTCAAAGCCAGGCGTGGTGGCACACGCCTTTAATCCCAGCATTTGGGAGGCAGAGGCAGGCAGATTTCTGAGTTCGAGGCCAGCCTGGTCTACAAAGTGAGTTCCAGGACAGCCAGGGCTACACAGAGAAACCTTGTCTCGAAAAAAAAAAAAAAAAAAAACAAAAATAGGCATACACTGTAGCTGTCTTCAGACACACCAGAAGAGGGCATCAGATCCCATTATAGATGGTTATGAGCCACCATGTGGTTGCTGGGAATTGAACTCAGGACCTCTGGAAGAGCAGTCAGTGCTCTCAACCACTGAGCCATCTCTCCAGCCTCCCCTCACCCTGTCTTCTTCTTCTTTTTTTTTTTTCGAGACAGGGTTTCTNTCTCTCTAACGACTGCAGCTTGGGTTAAGCTGGCATAAAAAGACTTGCCACCAAGCCTGATAACATGAGTTGATTCAAAACTGGTTCGCATGAGTTGTCCTCTGACCTTAACATACATGGGTGTGTGTATACATCCACGAATAAATAAATGCAATAAGTTTTTGGAAGACTGTTGATGGTACAAGCCTTGATCCCAGCAAAGCACCAGCCAACACAAGTGACTCTCCTCAGAACCCTTTTGTTCATTCCGGTAACATGAAGAGGACAGAGTGGTGTATGTGTTGAACAAAAAATAGCCATGTCAGTTCCATTAACTGAATGGACATATGAGGCAGCCTCCAACTGGGAAGATAACTTGCCAAGAGGGTCAGATGACTTGGAAACAGAGGTTTCTGCACCATCATATTTGCCCTGAGAGCTCGTAAAGACCCAGTTGAGTTAGTTCAGTGGGCCATGAAACAGCTGGGGTCTGAGCTGCTGGCCTGAGATCAGCTGTCTGTTTCCTGAGTTCTCCCTAGGAACAGAGTAATGGGAACCGTGGAAATGGCCCTCTCTCCAAATTTGGAGTAGATGTATTTTGGTGGGTATTTGGGGGCCTCCAAAATGTACTTCTTAGATGTGGAGAGAAGTTGTTTCCTGACAGCCTCACTGTTGCACCCTGCAGTGCAGCACTGCATTTTCATTGAGGCCAGACTTCCTGCATTCATCAATGACTGGCTCCTCAGGAACCAGAAGGTTCTCCTTCTCGGGAGAACACGGGATGCTATTGGAGTCTTTCCCCTTTCACATGGGTCCGATCTGCATTGCAGCCATCTTCCAGCTGCCCCTGGCTCCTTTCTCTCTTCCTGCAGCATCTTGGACAGATGTCTTCAGTGGCAAGTCCCTTTCTTGCCATATGGCTTTTTGTGCAGTCAAGCTGACAAACTATGCTGAGGGAGGAATTTACAAAACCAACCAAAGAATCAAAGACTATGCTTGTCTTGCATGCATGATACCCTGGTCTGATATCCCCCGAATACCCCACAATCCAAATGGAGCTTTCTAAAGCTAAAAGAAATGATACATCTCCTTAAGACTGCAGTAGAAAGTACCCAAATTGGGTGATAAGGATCAAAATGAAATTAAACAAAAAAATAACAAAATGGAGGAAAGTGAAGTTGAGACAATATTAAGGGAACATGCTCTTGTACTCCAGAAGGAAGAGAAGGGATAGAAGAAATAAGAGCTGAAATATTAGCCGGGCGTGGTGGCGCACGCCTTTAATCCCAGCACTCGGGAGGCAGAGGCAGGCGGATTTCTGAGTTCGAGGCCAGCCTGGTCTACAAAGTGAGTTCCAGGACAGCCAGGGCTACACAGAGAAACCCTGTCTCGAAAAACCAAAAAAAAAAAAAAAAAAAGAGCTGAAATATTTTCAAATGTGAGGAAAACTCTAAGTCCTATATCTGGATATATTTAAGTTGCTAAGAATTAGAGCATTAAGTCACAAGATATATAGATACGCATCAGTGACCATGTCACTATGAATGTGCCTAACCTCAGAAGATGAGCAGTATTGGCCCTCAGTGATACTTGGATGGGTGAAAGGGATGTGCCATCCACAAGGAGGCATGTGGTGAAGCACCAGGGCTTACCAGGGGGGCTGGTACATGAAGGGAAACCAGGCCAGACTGTTTACTGTGGCATCTTGGGAAGGAGCAGGAGAGACAAGGTAAGAAGTTGTAAGGTGGGAGTTTGGTTTTGTTTAGGTATTGCTATTGTGCTTGTTTGGAACTCATACACAGCCCACGTTGACCTTGAACTCATGATCCTCCAGTGTCAGCCTCCCAAGGGCTGGGAATACAGAAGTGTGTTATTAATTGGCTAGAATTGGCTGGCATGAGTCACGGTGGAGGTCTTGGAGTGAAGGGGCTCTCCTGAATTGTCTCCTGACTGATGCCGCTGTGGTTAGAGCAATGGGAAGTGCTCTGAGTGTGTGGGGTTGGAGGAAATGTGCGTGGAGGATGGGCTATGGGTAAGTTGTGAATGGCACAATGGCTAGTGAGAGCTGTACTGTCTCTAGAATTGTCTCATGCCGGGGAGGGAGCCAGACAGTAGTCCCTTGAGGATAAGAAGGGCCCCATGTGAACTAGTCTACAACTCAATATGATCACTGTGTTAGCTGGGTTTTATTTTCAAGAGGGATTCCCTGGATCAGACTGGCCTATGGCTACATTTGTGAGAAACTGTCTTGACTGATGATTGATGTGGGGCCTAACTGACCGCTTAGGGGGTGGCACCATTCCTAGGCCATTGGACCTTGGACTAAGAAAGCTGAATATGAACAAGCCAGTAAGCTGCCTTCCTCCAAGGTTCCTGCTCCAGGCTCCTGCCCTTGGGTTCCTGCTCTGACTTCCTTAATGATGGGCTGTTGTCAAGAAGTATTAGCTGAAATAGACCCTTTCTTTCCCAAGGTGTGTTCTGTTATAGTGTTTATCACAGCTCAGAAAGCAAACTCAGAGAATTTACCCAATTCTTAAAGTGAACAAAGGAATTTGTATGGGCTGAATTGTAACCCATCTTTGTCAGTCTTATTTGTTCTAGTTTTGAAGACAGGTTTTTGCTAAAGTAATTAAGCCTACCTGAAGTTGTAAGCATAGACCTTGATCTGACAGGGTCAGCGTCCTCGGAAGAAGAGACACTGGAGACTCAGGGTGTAGATTAACAGTAAAACCAACTGAGCACGCTCTGAGACAGGGCTGTTTGCAGTGAACAGTGAACCCCTGCAAGCCAGGAGTGCTGTCAGCAGCTCCTGCCCAGGCTGACACTGTGATCCTAGATTTGCAGCCTCTAGAGTTACCAGAAAATAAATGTCTGCTGAGGGATTCTGTGATGCCATTTGCTTGTGGAAGTCCATACTAATTAAGACAGGATTTGAGTAGAGAGTTCTCTGAGGAAGATGTACAGGTGGCTAGTATCTTTAATGAGCTCAAAAGTTGTTAGTTCTTAGAGAATTGTACATCAAACTTCAAATTAGATACAATTTTACTATCCCTAGGATAGACAGAAGACCAAGTAATAACAAACACCAGTTAGACCCTGGAGAAATTAGAATCTTGGTACACACTGCAGGTGGGGCAGAGAGTAATGGGAGTGTTTTGGGAAAAAAAAAGTCTGATCAGTCCTCAATGGGTTGCACAAAAGTTCTGCTCCTGTATATGTCCAGTAGAAGTAAAAGCAATCATCTACAAAAGAAACATGAGCAGAACTGTGTCATGTCCATGGAGCAGAGTAATATCTGTTCATAGAAAGGAAAAGGGGGGCTGGCAAGACAGCTCAGCAGGTAAAGATGCAGTGCGAGCCTGGGACCTGCGTGTCAGCCCCAGAGGGAAAGAATCAACTTTACGTTGTCTTTAGGTCCCCTGACTCATACTGTGCTACATACACCACCCCTCCACATCCTACACATGTGCATTTCATGCACCCATAGTGATGATAACATTTGAAGGAATTAAGTACTGATGCTCGCTACAACCTGGAATAACCTTGAAAAAAATAGAGAGGCAGGCTTAGTGGTGCATGCCTTTAATCCCTCAGGAGGCAGAAGCAGCCAGCTGAGGCCAGACTAACCTACATAGTTCCAGGGCAGGCAAGGATACTTAGTGAGGCCTTGCCTCAGAAAAACCAAAAAGAAAAACCAAAAAAAAGAGCCGGGCAGTGGTGGCGCACGCCTTTAATCCCAGCACTCGGGAGGCAGAGGCAGGCAGATTTCTGAGTTCGAGGCCAGCCTGGTCTACAGAGTGAGTTCCAGGACAGCCGGGGCTACACAGAGAAACCCTGTCTTCAAAACAAAACAAAAACAAACAAACAAAAGAAATAAAAAAGAAAGCTACAAGAGCCACTTAAATCTATAAATGGTTCAAATACACCAGTTACAAAACTGAAAATTACCCAGTTGAAAACCTGGACAGCTCTAGAGGAGAGGGAAGGGGAAGCACGCAGTCAGTCATAGGGAGAGAACTGAAGTGTCTTATCAGACAGTCAAGTCTGCACACAGGATACAGGATACAGGATAGAGATTCTGTACTGATTAGATGTACTATAAAAAGGAGCCTTAGGATGATAAAGCAACAGCTGGTAGACAAATACGTAAATATAGCATATACTTCAGTCCTTTTCTGTGGCTCCACAATTGAACCCCATGGCCTCATTCATGCCAGAGAAGTGCTCTGCCACGCAGTGATAACTTGGAACTCTTTTTTTACTTTTCTTTTGAAACAGAATCTCATTAACTGCTGAAGTTGTCCTTGAACTCACTCTGTGGCCTAGACAAGCTTTGAACTTATGCTCCTGCCTCCGCCTCCCAGGCAGCTAGGATTGCAGGCCACACCACTACCTTCAGCACTCTCATGTAAGTGACAAGATGGCTAAAAGGAAAGTTAGTCACCAGCCAGCCTGAGTGACAGATGCTGCAAGGATACTACACACAAGAAAGCTGAAAATATTTATTTCTTAACTTTTATTTATATGCACTTTGTGTGTCTGTGTAGATGTATTTGTGCATGTGAATGCCCACAGTAGCCAGAAGAGGGCATCAGATTCCCTGGAGCTGGTGTTACAAAGGCACTAATGCAAATTCTGGGAATGGAACCCCAGTCTCTGCAAGAGTAGCAATTGCTCTTATCTGCTGAGCCACCTCTCCAGCCCCAAGGACTACACATTTTTAAAAGTACAAATATAACATTTACTACAAGGACCACTGTGCTGGCTAATTTTATACCAAGTTGATACCAGATAGAGTCATTCTAGAAGAGGGAATCTCAGTTGAGAAAATGCTCCCACCAGATTGGCCTGTGGGCAAGCCTGTGGGGCATTTACTTGATTGATGATTGATGTGGTAGGGCCCATCTCAGTGTGTGTGCCTGGAGAAACCTCTGGGTTTGTGGTCCTAGTGCGTTAAGGAAGCAGAATGAACAAGCTAGGAAGAACAAGCCAGTAAATAAGGCAGTAAGCAATCTTCCATGGTCTCTGCATTTGCTCCTGCCTCCATCCATGTTTCTGGTCTAGCTTCCCTCAGTAATGGACTGTAACCTGGAAGTGTAAGCAGAATAAACCCTTTCCTCCTCAAATTGCTTTTGGAAATGGTGTTTATCGCAGTAACAGAAACCTCTAACTGAGACAAGTATATATGGAACTGTAAAGCAAATCTCAATACATGTCCAAGCATTGCTACCATACATCTGCTTTTAAAGGAATTAATAAGTTAAAGTGGAAGAGAGAGGGCCAGCCAGCCAGAATGGCTTTTTTGGCCATTCTGACAATCTGAGTTTAATCCCTGGTACCCACATGAAGGGTTGCTCTCATAACACATCTGAGCACATGCCCACGTGCATGCAAAATAAATACATGTAATTTACGAAATAAGTGGGGTGGCAGGAAAATGGCTCACTGTTTAAGAACACTGGATGCGGCCGGGGGGTGGTGGCACACGCCTTTAATCCCAGCATTCGGGAGGCAGAGGCAGGCGGATTTCTGAGTTCGAGGCCAGCCTGGTCTACAAAGTGAGTTCCAGGACAGCCAGAGCTATACAGAGAAACCCTGTCTCGAAAAACCAAAAAAACAAAGAACACTGGATGCTCTTCCAGAGGACCCATGTTTGACTCCCAGCGCCCCCATGGTAGCTCACAATCCTCTCTAAGTCCAAGTCCAGGAGATCCAGTGCACTCTCTGGACTCTGTGGGCCTGAGGCACACATGCAGTACACAGGCACACATGCAATACACAGCATACATGCAGTACACAGACACACATGCAATACACAGCATACATGCAGTACATAGGCACACATGCAGTACACAGACACACATGCAGTACACAGCACACATGCAGTACACAGACACATATGCAGTACACAGGCACACATGCAGTACACAGCACACATGCAGTACACAGCACACATGCAGTACACAGACACACATGCAGTACACAGCACACATGCAGTACACAGACACACATGCAGTACACAGACACACATGCAGTACACAGCACACATGCAGTACACAGCACACATGCAGTACACAGGCACACATGCAGTACACGGCACACATGCAGTACACAGACACACATGCAGTACACAGGCACACATGCAGTACACAGGCACACATGCAGAACACAGGCACACAGGCACACATGCAGTACACAGGCACACATGCAAGAAATAAATAAATGCAAAATAAATACTAAAAGAAGAAAAAAAAAGATATGGTGTGAGATACAGCACTGTGTGAAATGAAGGGGCTATCACTGCAAGTACCATAGACCTGAGGACCTGAAGGGACCAGTAGTGTAGACACTCAACAAAAATAAACCTTTGGCTGGGCGTGGTGGTACACGCCTTTAATCCCAGCACTCAGGAGGCAGAGGCAGGCGGATTTCTGAGTTCGAGGCCAGCCTGGTCTACAAAGTGAGTTCCAGGACAGTCAGAGCTATAAAGAGAAACCCTGTCTCCAAAAAACCAAAAATAAATAAATAAATAAAAATAAGTAAATAAATAAAATAAACCTTTGTACAAAAATTGTGATGTTAAAAATGCAAAGGTGTCTAATAATGAACTCTGTGCCAATAAATTTGACCCCAAATAGGAACAAATTCTGTGAAAACCAACACTGACAGAAGATTGAGGAAGTTCAGTGAGCCTTGGCCTCCTCTAGAGCATCTGAAAGCTCTCCCTCGGGCTGGCCAGGCAGCGCTCCAGGTAAAGGCTCTTCTACTAGGCCAGATGGCCTCAGTTCAGTCCCTAGAAAGCACATGGTAGAGAGAGAGAGAACTGACTCCTACAGGTGGTTCTCTGATCTCTGCTTGTGTGCTGTGGCATACTACCTGCCCCCCAAACTAACTTAATTAAGAATATTTCTTAGGCCAGGCATGGTGGCCCATACCTTTGATCCCAGCAATTGGGAAGCAGAAGCAGGCAGATCTCTAAGAGTTTGAGGCCAATCTGCATAGTTCCAGGCCAGCCAGGGCTACATGAATAAGAGACCCACCCTCCCCCCAAAATTTCTAGATATTCTTTCTTTTCTTTTTTCTTTTTTTCTTTTTCTTTTTAAAAATCCTTAATTCTAGCACTTGGGACGCAGGGGCAAGTGGATCTCAATGATTTCGAGACCAGCCTGGTCTATGTTCCAGGGCAGCCAAGGCTACACAGAAAAACCCTGTCTCAAAAACAAACAAAAATGCTTCCTGTTGGGGGCTGGTGAGATGGCTCAGTGGGTAAGAGCACCCGACTGCTCTTCCGAAGGTGATAAGTTCAAATCCCAGCAACCACATGATGGCTCACAACCATCCTTAATGAGATCTGGCGCCCTCTTCTGGAATGCCTGAAGACAGCTACAGTGTACTTACATATAATAAATAAAATAAATCTTAAAAAAAAAAGTGCTTCCTGTGTGTTTTACAAATTACTGGCATGAACTTGATCCCACTTGATAATATCTGCATCCATGTGGAAAGTGGGCCAAGAGCATTCCTCCCTCCAAAGAGATTGTGTATGCTTGCCTAGTATTGAGTGAATAGCAGAGATGCTTCTGGAAGAAAAAATCCCTCCATCCCAGCAGGCTGAGATTTGTCCTACTGACTAGATAGGAGGATGGATGAACATGTCCTTAATGTGAGCAGCCATCGGGAAGCATCCTAGTGTCTCCTTCCCACTGCTTGCTCTTTGTCTTTTGATAGCAGAACTGGAGATCAGCAAGTCCCAAATAGAAGTTGGGCCCTGAACAAAGAAGCCACAGGGACAAAAAGCCATAGCTGCCCTTGGCCCAGCCAAGAGCTGAAGAGAGGCTGCAAATTCCCAGCTGACCTGTGAGGTGACAAAGAACTCTCTGGTCTTGAGTTGTTACAACCTGGGGATTATTTGCATCCACAACACAAAATAGCCAAATTGTTGATAATATTTAAGACAAGGTATCACTATGTAGCCCAGGCTAGCCTGGAACTTACACTCCTCCTGCCTCAGCCTCCCAAGTGCTACAGTCTGTGCTACCACACCCAGCTGCAAAGTTCAACTGCTACTGAAAATATTCCTTCCGGTTGGGAGTCTATCTGAGTGGCAGAGTACTTGCCTAGCAGGTGGGAGTCTCTAGGTTCAATTTCCAGGATTAAAGTGCCCCCTGCAGGGCATAGTGGCACATGCCTTTAATCCCAGCAAGTGGGAGGCAGAGATAGGCGGATTTCTGAGTTCAAGGCCAGCCTGGTCTACAAAGTGAGTTCCAGGACAGCCAGAGCTATACAGAGAAACCCTGTCTCAAAAAAAACAAAACAAAATAAAAAAATAAAAAAAAAACCCAAAAAACTCTAAATAAAGTGCCCCTTAAAAAAAAAAGAAAAAGTCAACGTTGCTGTCAGGGTCTGGAGAGGAGAAGCAGCTCAGGTAGTCTGCACCCCCTGTGCCTGCAGAGGGCAAGGCTGCTCCCAGCACCCACGGCAGGCAGCTTGCCCTCCTCTGGCCTCCAAGAGCACCTTTCTGTGCATGCACACACAGACATATACTCAAAAGTAAACATAAATCTTTTAAAAACAATGAGCTGAAAATTTTGCGTAACTGGTTTCATCTCATTTCCATGCTAAGAACCCATCCGTGAAATAGATTGCCTCTATGAAAGCTCCTCCCTACCCTCCCCATTCCTTGTCTCTGCCAGCCACTTCTTTTCCCCATTTTCTCTTCCCCATCCCCTTCTCTCACCTTCCCTCCCCCTCCCTCCCTCCTTCCCCCTCTCCCTTGTTTTCTTTCATTCATTCCTTTTACTTTCATTTCCTAAAGAATTTTTGTTTTCTGTTTATGGCTATTTTGCCTGAACATATATGTATGTACCACATGCATGCCTGGTGGCCTTGGAGGCCAGAAGAGGGCATCAGGTCCCCTGGGACTGGAGTGAGCAGCCACGTGGGTGCTGGGTCCTCTGGAAGCGAGGCAGTGCTCTAATTGCTGAGCGACCTCTCCTGCCCTTTATAAGTTGTTTTTATAGTGAAGCACCCACCCACCAGAAGGGGATATGTCTGGACTCTGAAGTGTCTGCTGCTTTTTTCCTCCTTTTCTTTTGATTTTAAATACATTCGTGGACTTTTGAACTACTCCAAAGCTTTTCTAAAGCTTGTGCTAATATCACATACACTTCTAAAATCCAATGCTGCTGTGTAATACTTGGGTGTCAGGAGCCATGTGGCTAGCACGGCTCTGCTGCTTTCTGCATGTGTTGGAGCATCGGAGGGACTGTGAATTATACCAAGAAGGGAGCAGAATCAGGCAGGTTGGTGCACGCCTTTAATTCCAGCACTTGGGAGGCAGAGGCAGGCAGATTTGTTTAAGTTAGAGGCCAGCTTGGTTTACTAGTGAGTTCCAAGACAGCCAGGGCTACACAGAGAAACCCTGTCTCAAAAGAACAAAACAACAACAAAATCTAGAATCTTGTAATTTCTAATTTTTCTAATTTTTGTCACCTTTTGGGTAGTGACTGTCTCTACACCTTAATGTCTGCCCTACTTTTATTATTATTTTTTGTACTCTGTTTTAATATCCTCTCTCCCACCACACACAAAGTCTTACTTTTATAGCCTAGACTGCCTTTTAATTCAGTGTTTAGCCCATGTTGTTGTAGTAAATTTCCAACCCCAATAAGCCCATGTAAAACCCACACAACTCAGTTATTATATTTGTAACCTGTAGGCCTCGGTTGGGAAGATCTACTTTACACTAATCTATTCTGCAGCTATGAGATCCCTTGCTATTTGCAGCTTCTCTAGGCCATGTGGTTCTGCTCCATCTTCCTCCTCTTCCTCCATCTCTTTTCCCCTCCTCCCCTCTCTAAACCCTCCAGCCCCACCTTTCCCTTCCACTGCCCAATCACAAGCTCTAGCCTTTATTTGACCAGTTAGACTGTGGAGAAGGTTCACATGAGATTGCCTGAGTAATGCACTCCTAGGGCAGCCCCTCTTGAGGAAGCAGAATTAACATCAGAGTACAAACAGCACCGAAGTAACCCACAACACCAGGCTAGCCTCAAGCTGGTGACCTTAACTGCTGAAATCAAAGGTGCATAGCACCACACATAACTAACTCTGCTTATCTCTACCATAGTTCACTGAATAACAGCTGATGTGCATTTCTGTTAATAAGCATGTTGATGCCACAAATTTGCCTCTAGGAACAACTTTAGCCTTATCAGACAAGGTTTAATATATGTTCTTTTCATTATTGGTGAGAGTATATTGTAGTTTCTACTCCAGTGACTTCTCCGCACTGTGTGTTATTTGTAGATGCACATTTCTTAACTTATAGCTACACGGGTACATTTGAAGTTGATAGTGTAATTAGAGGAGGTCAGAGACTCTGCTCAGGAGTATTTTCTTTAAAATGTATTTAATTTGGTTTAAATAGCAGCATACAGTAAGTGTTTGAACTTGAAAAACACATGCATTCTGTAGTTGCTGCGTGCAGTATCCATTAGGTCAAGAGTGGACTTGCCTCCTTCTAGTCTGCATATCAGTTTTTGATCATTTGACATGTGCATGCATAGTCTAATAGTTTTGAGGGGTAATTGTTTAAAATTTCCAAGTATGATTTGTAGTGAGAGCTCTGGAGTTTTGGTTTCTTTAAACACAGTACTATAAGAATCTGCTTTTGTTTTAATCCCAGGTGTAGGGTGTAGGGCTGCTTTATACCATCCACAGCATCTGGCTATGATTTGCCTCGTGCGTGAGCTAGCAGATAGTCAGCTGTAGATTGTTTCTGCAATTGTGTGACATATGGAATTCTGGGAACTTTTCAGAGGACACATAAATGCTAGGGCCCCCAAGGCAGTATTGGAGGTTGTTGGTCATTCAGATTGTGGCTTGTTAGTAGTCATGCTCAAAGAAGAAACAAGAAGAAAGAATTAGATTCAGGAGTCAATCTCCCTCTCTCCCCTCCCTCTCTCCTGCATTCTTTCTCTTCTATCTAGTGATAAGGGATGAAACCAGGGGAATAGAGTGGAAAAAGAACACATGAAGTAGCTGAATCCAGATATAATAATTGTGGATTTATTTGTTTTTTTTCACATTTTTAAGTTTTAATGTTGTGTCTATATAAATAGAGGCCAAAGACAGCTTTTGGGCATTGGTCGTCTCCTTCCCCAATGTGGCTCCTGGGGCTTGAACTAAGGTCATTAGGCTCAGGCTTTATCCACTGATCCATCCTGCTGGCCGGTTCTTTTAAAACGTTGTCAAGGCATTTCGTATTAGGTTGGTAGAATTTGCTATATTTTCTTGTTGAACTGCAGCTCTTCACGTGTGTTTGACTTACTAGGGCTGAATCTAGTTTGTGTTTTATTCCTGAGGCTCAATGAAACAGCTCAGAATGCTCTCTCACTGCTCTCCCCACTCCCCACAGTGCTAACTCATCCTACCCTCCTAATGTAGGTGTGTGTCAGCCCTGCATTACTGGGGTCTGACGTGGTTGACGGTTCTTTTTTTTTTTTTTAAAGATTTATTTATTTATTTGTTTGTTTATTTATTTATTTATTTATTTATTTATTATGTGTGTGCACTGTAGCTGTCTTCAGACTCTCCAGAAGAGGGCATCAGATTTTTGTTAGGGATGGTTGTGAGCCGCCATGTGGTTGCTGGGATTTGAACTCATGACCTTTAGAAGAGCAGTCGGTGCTCTTAACCACTGAGCCATCTCACCAGCCCTCTTTTTTTTTTTTTAATGTATTCCTCTCTGCATCTTCAGGCTCATATTTGGGATCACTTTGCTCTTTGTATTAACATTTCCCTTACCGCAGATTCTGATGACAAATCCATTCAAGTTCCGTTTTTCTGAAAGCCTTTCTCGGTGTCCCTGCTTCCTCGGCGGCACTTGGCTATCGCTTGCTCCTGTGATGATGGTTGTTATGAATGGGGTTTTGAAATGTCTTCATCTTCCTAACAGCAAGAGGAGGTGTGCAGGTGTCACACCTTGATGGCCACTTACACAGCTTAACTGTCATTTTTAAAAT
The DNA here is from genome assembly GCA_902729485.2 of Mus minutoides. Classification (NCBI taxonomy): domain Eukaryota; kingdom Metazoa; phylum Chordata; class Mammalia; order Rodentia; family Muridae; genus Mus; species Mus minutoides. Next base: position 566,548 of record LR749506.1, on the reverse strand, counting down.
GTGGATCGCCGGGCATGGTGGCGCACGCCTTTAGTCCCAGCACTTGGGAGGCAGAGGCAGGTGGATTTCTGAGTTCGAGGCCAGCCTGGTCTACAGAGTGAATTCCAGCACAGCCAGGGCTACAGAGAAACACTGTCTCAAAAAAAAAAAAAAAAAAAAAAAAAAAAAAGGTGTGGCTCTAAGACCTATGGAGATTGTATTTCAGAGACTAGGGCAGAGAATAAGAGGAAGACACCCAGCCATGCCCCTCTGGATCTGTATGTGTGCATGCACACACACGAACAGAACACACACACAACACATAAAGGCTGTTCTCCTGTGCACACACGAACAGTACACACACACACCATACAACACACAAAGCCTGTTCTCCTGCTGAACCAATTTGTAGCAGGCATGTGTATTGGTGTGGTTGGAATAAACTCTATGCAGAATACTAACAAGTTAACCAAGTTGTTGACTAAAATAACCATGCCGAGAAGAAAAAGACCAATTGTCTCCAGACACATTACATACACATCAGATCCCATTACAGATGGTTGTGCACCACCATGTGTTTGCTGGGAATTGAACTCAGGACCTCTTAACCTCTGAGCCATCACTCTAGGCCCCCTACCCCTTTTAAAATGATTTTATTCTTAATCTCTGTGCATTGGTGTCTTTTTTGTTTTTAACAAACCAAACTCTTTTATTATTTTATTTTATTTATTTTTTATTTGAGGGGGTGGTTCAAGACAGGGTTTCTCTGTGTAGTCATGGTTGTCCTGGAACTCACTCTGTAGACCAGGCTGTCCTCGAACTCAGAAATTCGCCTGCCTCTGCCTCCCGAGTGCTGGGATTAAAGGCGTGCAACACCACACTCGGCTAGCATTGGTGTCTTGCTGCTTGTATGTATCTTTTTGTCTGCGTGAGGATGTCAGATCCCTGGAACTGAAGTTACAGACAGTTGTGAGCTGCATGTGGGTAATGGGACTTGAACCCAGAGGACAACATTTTATTGTGTGTGTGCATGTGTGTATGTGTTTTGGGCATGTCCATGTCACAATATACATTTGTGCAGAGGACAACCCGAGGGAGTCAGTTTTCCTTCCACCATACTTGGGCCCTGGGGATTGAACTCAGGTCATCAGGCTGGGCAGTGCCTTTTCCCACTGAGCTATTCAGCTGACCCAAAAGAGGCTAATCTGAGTTTGGGAAAGGGAATTTTGCCTGTATGCTATAAAGCTAAAACCAAAAAGAATAGGGTGCCATTCTTGCATGCTAGTTTGTACATTTGTTCCACATCAGCACGTGTTAATAATTCTGAAATTGCATGTAAATTCTAGGAAAGGGTTGGGCAAATACACTGTAGAGTGAAGTCATGTTTTTATTAGATGTAGAAGTGATCTGAGCCAGAAAGCATGAATGAATAAATAAATAAATAAATAAATAAATAAATAAATAAATAAATGGTGCAGGCATATTAAAAGGACACAGAAGCCATCTGGAAGAAGCTTCTAGTAGCCAAGTCTGGGCACTAAAACAATTACAGATACAAGAGTGGAGTAGACTGGATCCTGCATAACAGTGTCTATGAATACCCATGCACATGCTCACACACATACTCACACATGCACATGCACACACATACGCATGCACGCGTACGCGTGCACGCACACACACAGTGACAAGTATCTATGGATCCATACACATGTGAGGATGAACATTTGGTCCCTAGACACATGTAAAAACAAAACATATTCCATATGTTTTATGTTTGCTTGTATAGAACTGAGAAGTAGTGTGCAAAGGGGGATATGCAGCTCTACTTATAGAATGATTCCAGTTAGTATAGAAGGAGGAACAGGACAGGAAGCCGCCATCAGCAGATGACACACTAAGAGGTGAGTCAGGGCCTTTCAAATGGCTCAGTTAAGGCCCCTGTCACACAAAACCTGTCAATCTGAGTTTGAGCCCTGCAACCCGAATGGTGGAAAGAGAGAACTGACTTCTGAATGTTGTGCTCTGACCTCCACACATACTATAGGCACAACTGTGACTCTCCTCAGCCACTAAATCAATAAAGTGTAATCATAAAAAAAAAAATCAAACAAAAATCAAGTGTGGCAGATATGGTGGTGAGTGTCTATAATTTCAGTGGTTGGGAGGCAGAGGCAGGAAGCTCAGGAGTTCAAGTTCATCTTTGCCTACAAAGCAAGCCTTTTGCCATCATGAACATACCAAGACCCTCTGTCTGAGTAGCCACCCTCTTGCCCACCCCTGACCCCACCACTAAAAGAATCATTGATGACAATAAAGCAAAATAGTGTGTTTTCTTAGTTTTAGACTGTCTCCTCCTAAGAGTCTTACCAGTTACAAAAGGAAAAAAAGGGTGATTTGTGCAAAGAGAATATTAGAAGCCCTCTGTAACTTTATCAAAGTGAGCATGCTTAGAATAGCGTAAACTAAGGGCTCGAGTGATGCTCACTGGTTAAGAACACTCCCTGCTCTTGCAGAAGACCACGGCCCCTCTTATGGCCTCTAAAGGCACCATCATGCATGTGAGCACAACAGACATACACATAAATAAAAATAATGTTTTATATTATATAACACTGAATAAATTACATGACATTGGACAAGGTGCAACAAGAACAGCCTTGTATCGTTATTTCCCTGGTGTTCCTGCCACAAAGTAAGTGACTTGATTCTAAAACTGAGAAAGTTATCAGGGAAAGGCTGTAATGAGAGTGGCCTATAACAGTCTAAGGATCAAGGCCATGAATATTAAGGAAAGATTGAAGGACAGACAGGCCGGGACTAGGGGTATAACTCAGGGAGTGCTTAGCACACACAAGGCCATAGTGTTGGATGCCCAATACTGGGTTATATACGAGAATCCAAGCAATCGGGAGAAGAATCAGAAGTTCAAGGTCATCTTTGGCCACTACCAGACCAGCCTGGGCTACAAACGACCAGTGACCACTTATATTAGTCACTGCAGAAGACAACTTCAGCTTTAGTTCAAAGTCTATTCCTGTTAAATGGGGAGAAAACACTTTTAAGTAGAAATGGAAGGGAACAACCATCTGAAGAAGGGATCTATGCTAAAATCCACCGAAATACCATTCATATATCAAGGGACCAGCAAGAACATTGGGACTCCCTCACTGTCTTCCTGCCTCTCTTTTTTTTTTTTTTTTTTTGGTTTTTTGAGACAGGGTTTCTCTGTATAGCCCTGGCTGTCCTGGAACTCACTCTGTAGACCAGGCTGGCCTCAAACTCAGAAATCCACCTGCCTCTGCCTCCCAAGTGCTGGGACTAAAGACGTGCACAACCATGCCCGGCGCTGCCTCTCTTCAAGAGGAACTCACTGTCAGAAAGGTGTCAGCGTCTTACCAGCCATGTCAGTAAACCCTGACAGTTTGTATGGGATCTGATTTAACTGTAAAACTTACCCAGGACAGCCAAAGACTGAGAGCTGCCAGCACATCCTAAAACCCAGAGCAGGAGAACTTGTTTCACTATGGTTTTAAAGTTGTAATTAAGACATGGCTGGGGGCTGGTGAGATGGCTCAGTGGGTAAGAGCACCCGACTGCTCTTCCGAAGGTGATAAGTTCAAATCCCAGCAACCACATGGTGGCTCACAACCATCCGTAACGAGATCTGGCACCCTCTTCTGGAGTGTCTGAAGACAGCTACAGTGTACGTACATATAATAAATAAAATAAATCTTTAAAAAAAAAAAAGACATGGCTGAACTGATAAAAGGGTGGAAAACAAGCCAGTGTAACTGGTGTGGAGCCGACAAATAGCCCATTCATGCTCAGAAATGTAACTATTGGTAAGCCCAGTAACTGAGGGTGCACCACACCCTTACAAGTGGGACTGGACTATGATAAAAGGCTAGAAGGATTGGGCTCTTCCTGACTAGAAATACTAAGTATGTATTAAGAATTGTGAGCGGGGCTGGAGAGATGGCTCAGTGGTTAAGAGCACTGACTGCTCTTCCAGAGGTCCTGAGTTCAATTCCCAGCAACCACATGGTGGCTCACAACCATCTATCCTGGGATCTGATGTGCACACCTTTAATCCCAGCACTCGGGAGGCAGAGGCAGGCGGATTTCTGAGTTCGAGGCCAGCCTGATCTACAAAGTGAGTTCCAGGACAGTCAAGGCTATACAGAGAAACCCTGTCTCAAAAGACAAAACAAAAAAAGCAAAAACAAAAAACAAAACAAAAAAAATTATGGTTCTCTGTGGACCCAGCTGTTAAGAGCACTGGCTGCTCTTGCAGAGGTTTGGCGTTCTATTCCCAGCACTAAAATGGTAGCTCACAGCTGTCTGTAACTTCTGCCAGGCTGTCTGTAACTCCTGCCAGAAGATCTGCAGAAAAATGGTGTGCAGACAATGGAGACCAAAGATCTTTATACAGTAAAACAAAACAAAACTCCTAAACCAATACAAAGAATGGGAAAGTTGCTACTTTAAACTTAGAGTTAACACATTTATCTCTAGAGTACTAAAATCTCTTTAGCAAAACAGAAGAAAAAATGACAGCTGGGCTTCGTGGCCTTCTCGGAGCTCAGTGGCATAAGCAGGCAGATCTCCAAGTTCTAGGCCAGCCTGGTCTACATAGCAAGTTCAGTTAAGGGCTACGTAGGAGACCCTTTCTTTAAAAAACAAACGAAAAAAACCACAGGAAATAAGAGAAGGAAAATGAATAAATGACCAATAACAAGAAAATACTTTATTAGAAAGCAGAGAAGTAGAAATGAGGGTGGCACCTCCCACTTTTCATTCTTACTCCCTTGGCAAGGACTGATGGTTGGTTGGCACACATTGTTGGTGAGGGGGACACAGGCAACTGGAACTAGTGAGTGCTTGTGGGAATGGAGTGGAGGCCCGCCTCTGTAGTGAAAAGTTTGTTTTCTTTAAAAAAAAAAAAAACAGATAAGAACATGTTTTCATTTTAATCCCAGGTGTGGGATATGTGGCTGCTTCAGACTGCCCACCGCAGCTGACTATGATTTGCCTGTGTTCTGACGGGGCTTGATTTTGTCAGCTGCAGATAGCTTCTGTGATTGTGTAACGTTTGGAATTCTGGGAACTACGCCCCTCTCTATAACCACACTGGCCCAGTGTGCTGAAGCTTGGTATCTGTGTTAAAGGAAGCTTTGCATGTGGGCTTCAGATGAGACTCATCCCATTCGTGTTTGTTACAGCAGCACCTGTAAATGTTGCAACATTCCTCAATAACTGTACTAATGAATGGTTTCACATAGTGAAAATTAACTGCAGTTATGGCCATCCACATGGCTAAAGCTCACTTTTTTTTTTCATTTAAAAAATGTAGTTATGAGAAGGGGGAGCTATGAAAGTTCAGGGTAGCATAGTATCTCTTCAAAAGTGTTTTACACTTGCAAAGAAATGGACTTGTGTAAATCAAATCAATGTTCTACAGTAAAGACAACCTGGGGCTGGGTGGCTAAGACAGGTGGCTCTCTGAGTTCAAGACTAGCCAGGTCTACAGAGAGAAACCTTTGTGTGTGTGTGTGTGGGGGGGGGGGTTGGGTGTTGAATCTAGGGAGCTGAAGAGATGGCTCAACAGATAACACTCTTTCAGGGGACCAGGTTCGCCGGGCGTGGTGGCGCTTACATGGTGTCTGTGTGTCTGTCTTTATCTCTCTCCTGTGTATGTATGCATGTATACACACACACACATTTTTATTAGAAAGAAAGAAAAGTATCCTTATAAATCTCCAGAGGAGCCGGGTAGTGGTGGNATCATCCTGTAGCAGCATGGTGTTTGTCATCAACCCTGACCACCTTAGTTCAATCCCTGGGGCCCATATGGGAGAAGAGAAGTGACTCTGAGTTGCCCTCTGAGCTCCACATGTGTACTGTGGCACATTCCTGTGTGCATGCACACATACTAAAATTCAATAAAGTTTGGGTTTTTTTGTTTTTTGGGTTTTTTTTTTTTGTTTTTTTCGAGACAGGGTTTCTCTGTATAGCCCTGGCTGTCCTGGAGCTCACTTTGTAGACCAGGCTGGCCTCGAACTCAGAAATCCGCCTGCCTCTGCCTCCCAGGTGCTGGGATTAAAGGCGTGCGCCACCACGCCCGGCTACGTTTGGTTTTTTTTGAGACAGGGTTTCCTTGTGTAGCACTGGCCATCCTGGAACTCACTTTGTAGACCAGGCTGTTTCTCTCTTTCTCTCTTTCTCTCTTTCTCTCTTTCTCTCTTTCTCTCTTTCTCTCTTTCTCTCTTTCTCTCTTTCTCTCTTTCTCTCTTTCTTTGACAGTGTTTCTCTGTAGCCCTGGCTGTCCTGGAACTCACTTTGTAGACCAGGCTGGCCTCGAACTCAGAAATCCGCCTGCCTCTGCCTCCCAAGTGCTGAGATTAAAGGCGTGTGCCACCACGCCCGGCCAATCAGGCTGTTTCTTACATTCTTTTTTACTCCTCCTTCCACAATGTTGCCCTAGCAACAGGTCCCACTGATGGCTGACCACTCAATATTTACTTATTCTCAGTTCTTTTGACCAGTTATGAGCCTCTGCAGACACTACTAACTACTGAAAAAAACAAAAACAAAGTAAAAAAAAAAAAAAAAAACTTCTCTGACCAAAGTTAACAGGAGAGTTATTCTGCGGGCCCAAGCATAGTTATTTAGAAGGCAATTGACAGCACATCATATCCACTTAGAAAGAACAATTATGGTGACTTCTCCACTAGGGCCTGAGACCTCCCCAGCTACCAGTGTTTGACTGGACTCACAACACTAGGTCTGAATTCCCTTCTATGGAGTGGGCCTCAAGTCCGATCAGAAAGCACTTGACTGCTCCATAACAGACCTGCTGCTACTGCACTGGTGAACTCACCTTGCCTGACTGCCTGGTAACTTTACACACAGGACCCATAACTTAGACCTCCGGAGGCAGTCCCCAGCAGCACGTATAGCACTCTGGTACTGTGAGCCAGCAAGGAGAACACTCCCGTCCCATTTCAATTTGATTTCTCTTAAGTTCTGTGACCAAAGCATGTGCTATCTTCATCAGTAGACTCTTACCACCTGGTTCTGGTGATCTGTCAACAGCTGTAACAAAGTTCTGTATTGTTTTAGGAATCTAGGAGGCTCCCCTGATTAATAACACATAGGGAAGTATCATGTGGCTTTAACAGTTTTCAACACATGGTCAATTTTTGTCCCCTCTCTTCTCCCAGGCATTTCCTTCTCTACTGTATTATTTTGAGACACATCCTGGTATCACATAATTCTTCCCTAAATATTTCAAAACCTATCTCCAAAAGTTAAGTGCATCTTTTAAAAATATGTAATTGCTTATCACAGCTACAAATTGTTTAAAACATCAAAAACTCTAGTCAATAATAAGGTTTCTAAGTTTCTTGTGTGTTTAAGATTCCATTTGAATCAAGTGCCTTTTCATCTCAAGTTGGTGATGGGCTCTCCTGCTAAGGCACTGGATGAAATTCTGTTGAATACCCCTGGGGCTGAAGATGTCAGGATGAGCACAAGGTAGCTTGTTCACCCAATGGGAGTAGGTTGTGATTCTAGACTTCACACGGCTTGTGGAAGCCAACAGCTATTTCCACAGATGCCTGGTTTGTATATTCCTGACATAAAACATATCAGACATTGTGGTTTGACTTTCCTTCTGTGGTCCTTGTATACATATCTCTTTAATATCTTTCTTGTTCCCATCCCATTAAATGTCTGTGCAGCCTCTCAGGATTTACAATATCAAATAAGTTGAATAGTACTTGTTTACTGATAATTCATGGTAAGCAAACCCTGATTTGCACAGACTTGCCATCTTGTTCTTCCATGAAACTAGGAACAGGCTGGGGTGAGGTAAAAGACGGATGCCCTGACCTGAGATAACTTCCTGAAAGTGAGTTGCGGCCCGTGAGCGCTTTGCAGGGCTGTTTTTAACAGGATGGGCAGCTTCATCTCTCACCCGTTTACATTTGATACTAACTGCGAGGAGACTTCCCCAGCTTCTCTCTGTTCAGGCTCTCACCTGCCATCTGGGCTGTTTCAGTGGGGTTTTCTCTGCAGGTCCGCGATCAAATCTTGCTAATTTGATCCTACTGTAAGCACTACAATGTTTTGTAGCACTTTGGTTTGTTCCCTCTTGTTTGATAAAAACAGAAACAAATAGAAGAGGAGGAGAGAGTGGCAAGGCCAGTGCAGGTACAGCACCCACAGAAATGGCATGCTGTTTACAGAGTCCCACTCCGTGGAAGTCCTGAGAGCAAGGACCAGGAGTAGCGGCAGAACGCTTGCTCACATGCTAGTCCTAAGTGTTCCATTGCTAAGTATGGAAAAATGAAAGCAGTCTAAACGCATGGAAAATACATGTTTGAGGCTACAGGTGCAGAGCTTGGCCAGCATACAGGAAGCCCTGGGTTTGCTTCTCAGTACCGTACATACACAGGCACAGTGCCAGTCACCTGTAACCCTAGCTCTGGCAGGAGAATCAAGCTCATCCTTTGCTCCTTAGTTCTAGGCCAAACTAGACAACAGGAGCAGAGGGGGGAAGGGAGGAGGAGCAGAGGGAAAGAAAGGAGAGAGGAATAGAGGTGGGGAAGGAGGAAAAGAGAGGGGAGGGAGGGAGGGAGGGAGGAAGGCAAGCCACTGCTTGATACTGTGGTTAGAATGTGGTGTAGTGAAGCTCCCCAGAGACTCCAGCTTTCTGAGAATGACCTGTCCTGATAAGAGCTTATTGTTTGACTTTTAAGTTTTAGAAATACACTATGCTCTGAAATAGAACTGGCCATTTAGCTAAGGCTTCCTCTCCTATGGTTCCTGGAAAAGCTATAAATCTGGAGGAGTGAGGCAACTAGGCAGACCCTCCCACAAGGCCACAGTGCCCAGCACACAAGCCACTTCTTTACTGCCAGCCCAGGGCTGTCACTTTACGAGAAGTCACTTTAATGAGATGTACCCAGTTCACACGGTCAAAATATGCTGCCCAGGTGCATTGTTCCCTCCTGCAGTAGGCGTTGTGGGTGTCAGCTCCTGGTATTTGGGTGAGGCAGGAGCTTGCAGTCTTGATGACACTGAGCACTGGGCGGTAACAGGAGATCATCTAGCATAAGGTGCATGACTCCTGTAGTAGGTAGGAATACTGGTGTGCTGTAGCTGAAGCCCAAGGCAGCCCTTTACCTCATAACTTTGTCTACAGACAGGATGTTGGGCTGTGAGATAAAGCATGGTCATGTAGACGACACCACCTGTTCTCAGTGTCAAGTGTACAGCACACATATCACAGCCGGATCAGCAGGCAAGGGAGGCTGTAAGTCCTTTTACCCTCTGCCTGCTGTGTTGGAATTCCAACGCTTGGTGCATTTATTCTGGTGAAGCTTCTGGGATGAGGAAGTCATGGTCGATGGCCTCCTTGGAACCTGAAGTCACTGATGTCGCTTTTCCCTTGACAGCCCATGCGGCCTTTCTGCGGTCAATTATAACTCACTGCTGTTGCTCGGGGGAAGGTAACATCTGCCTAATAGAAGGAGAAATGGCCCCCTTTTGACTCTTGCTCAGAATGAAACTGTGTCATAAAGAGAATCTCGGGACAACTAACCATCACCCACAAAGATGACAATGAGCATGACAATGAGCATGACAATGAGCCTTGCCTCATTCAGCAAGCTGGTGACTCGGGTCCTGGTCGCTAGTGTCTGTTTGCTACTTAGATCGCCTTAGTTAAGGATCCAAGTTTCTTCAACTTTTATTCTTATAACATGTAACATTATTCTTATAGCATGTAACAAAGGGCAGGAATTCAGGAAGGTAATGTCTATAAACAATTATAGCTTGAGGCAGGAAGTAGGCTGAGAAAGGTATAGAGGAGCCATGAGACTGAGGTGCTGGGAAGGCTCCATGGCGGAGCAGCTGACCTGGGGCTTGACCAGCAGGTGGACTTAACAGACTGAAATACAGGTGATGAGTTATTGTAGGTTGGATGTTTATGTGTGGGGACACTGGGCTAAGCATGTACCTGCACCCTCCTGGCAACTCAAGGATACGGGTGGATGCTGTCTTAGTCCCAGGTTAGAGCTGGGAAGCATGTGTCAGAGACACGCAGTTGGTGAATAACATAGGCAAGATTCAATCCCGTCTGACGTGAAGGGTAACTTTTAAATACTGGTCTGTCCTGTTCTTTGTTTTAGGAGTGAATTCAGCGGCCCACTTGGTTGGGAAAGCAGGCTCTGTTGTGAAAGCATTGCTTGTCAGGTAGCTAGAGTATGCAGTGGGCAGGGAGCAGTGGGCTCTTCTGTACGCCAGGAGTGGATCACAGAGAACTTCAGGTGCTGTGCTAAGGAAGTGAGATAGTCTTAGAAAGCAATGGAAGCATTAGATGCCTATTAACAAACTGACAAAACCAGTTATGTCCCGGAAGACAGCTGTGGCGTGAAGGGTGGGAATAGGAAGCATGAGAAGCAGTTAGCTGCTCTACTACACAACCTTAAAACAGGAATCTGGGCTGGGACTGGGGCCTCTACCTGTAATCCCGGCACTTAGAAGGCTGAGGTAGAAGGATTGTCAAGAGTTCAAGGCCAGCCTGAGTTATGTAATGAGTTGCCCTGGATTGCAGTGAGACCCAGTCTCAAAACAAACAGTATTTTCTAGGGAAATGTTTGCACCGGGATCTTAGGAGCTCTGTGAACAGACCTGTGTTTATGTGATGTTTTTAAAGTCCCACTCATCAATCCTTGTCTGGAGTATGAGGAATGTGCTCGAATGTGTCGCTTGTAACTAGAACTGTTGATGTGTGTGACTGTCTTGTAATCCTCACGAATGGCAGTTATTACGTGATAAGTGAGTGTGTGTTCCTAGTTGCAAGGAGACAGAGACCAACAAAACCAGACGCTGGGTGCTTCTTGCCTGTTTTCTGGATGCACATGTGACTTCCTCTCCCTTTGTGCTGCCTCACATTCCTGAGCTGTGTGTCTCTGAGGTAATGTGTGCCAACAGGGCATGATGTCATAAAGGGGAGTGCTCATGAAGAGACACACGCTAATATTTTCATGGCAAGCATGTCCCCATGGCTTCCTACCCCAAGTGTAGATTGTGACACACATTAGATTTCCTGAAATCTCGAATGCTACCCTGGGGTCTTAGCAACAAATTTGACATGCCTTTCATTTAAACAAATGCCTAAAGGGATTGCAGTACAGTTGGACATCTCTCACTCCAAAGTGTAAAATGGGGGCATTTGTCATTTTTAGACTGGGGATGATTGGCCTGAAAAGTGTATATAACTTTTTCAAATTAAAAAATTCAAATTCGCCGGGCGTGGTGGCGCACACCTTTAATCCCAGCATTTGGGAGGCAGAGACAGGCGGATTTCTGAGTTCGAGGCCAGCCTGGTCTACAGAGTGGGTTCCAGGACAGCCAGGGTTACACAGAGAAACCCTGTCTTGAAAAACAAACAAACAAACAAAAAAATTTTAATTCTGAAATCTGAGGTAGTCAGGTTTTGTCCATATGGGGTAAGGGCTGTGTGACCCGAATTTTCTAGTGCTCCCTTTGCCAGGGTTTTTGTTTGTTTGTTTGTTTTCTGTAAAATCACCTAGATATTATGGAGGTGTTAATTTTAACTATAGAAGTGATTGGATTGGAATTTTATCTTTTAGAGACAGATATTAAACATTTACTAGTGAGAGTCTAATGCATGGAATTTACCTCAGAACAGCACAAGGAAGTGTCATGGAGGATACCTAGAAGTAATAATAGCTTTGAGCTGATGATTGTGGAAACAGATAATGGGGCCTTCCCTTGCCTGGGGAAGTGGGGCCATTATACTATTCACTATATTACATAAATTTGTGAGTAATTATGACCTTTCTACATGTTTGAAATTATACATGTTACATTTGCTTAATTATTATGCATATATATTATACATGTTTGAAAATAGACGTAAGTTTTCAATGACCACTCTTTAGGTAGAGGGCAGGGTGAGTCATCCTTGGATCTCCCACGCGTGCTGTGAGATAAAGGATTACTCCTGGTGACTTTTCCAGAGACGTGTTTGCCCGGGAGCGCCTTGTCTTCCAGTGTGGCATTCTTGTCACCCCTGCACCGCCTCAGTCAAGCATGGCCTAAGCTAACTTGACTGAGCAGTGGCCAGCTGTGTGTGCATATCTCTGCACCTTTTATTCGTGTCCTCAGCTTTCACCTCTGGCTTCTATCAGCCCAACATCCTGTGACACTGGATGTTATGGTGTCTTGGGGATTATAAAGTGATATATCCATGCCTTTAATTCCAGCACTCAGGAGGCAGAGGCAGGCAGATTTCTGAGTTCGAGGCCAGCCTGGTCTACAGAGTGAGTTCCAGGACAGCCAGGGCTATACAGAGAAACCCTGTCTTGAAAAACCAAAATAAAATAAAATAAAATAAAATAAAGTGATATATTAAAGAGGAGATAAGACATCAAAGAGTAGACACTAATATTTTCAAAATGATGATTACCTGGGGCTGGGATCAGTTTCCAAACTATCTGAGCTCACTCACACACTGATGACACACTGAAACTAAGAGATCACAGCATGCTTTTTCTTCCTGCAAAAATAGAAATAATCTAAAGACAGTGTCTTAATTAGTGTTTCTATCACTACAATAAACACCATGACCAAAAGCAAATTGGGAGAAAGGGTTTATTTCATCTTATAGCTTGTAGTCCATCATTCAGGTAACTCAGGGAGGGACTAAAGGCAGAGGCCATGGAAGAGTGCTGCTTACTGACTTGCTTTTTATGCCTTACTCAGCCTGCCTTCCTATACACTCTAGGACCACCGGTCAACCTTGGGGATTTCTCAGAGGCTGTGAGGATCAAGTGATTGGTTACTAAAATGACACATCTTAATAAGTAAGAACTCAGAGCTGGAGAGATGGCTTAGTGGTTAAGAGCACTGACTGTTCTACCAGAGGTCCTGAGTTCAAATCCCAGCAAACACATGGTGGCTCACAACCATCTGTAATGAGATCCAATGACCTCTTTTGGTGTGTCTGAAGAGAGCGACAGCATATTCACATAAAGTAAATAAATAAATTAAAAAAAAAAGAATTATGATCTCTAGTGTGGGCTTCAAACATAGTTTTGGGATGTTGCTTGTGTTTCAAGCAAGCTGTTAAAACAACCAAATGAATCACTCTGGGGAGTGGGTGATACTGTGGACCCTTCCTGGTTCGAGGCTGAAACTGGGCTATGTCTGTGGTAAGGAACTAGAGGAGGTAGCAGAGCTGACTCATTAAGATTTCAGAAGCCTGGTATGTGGAGCTAGGAGTCTCTGGCTGTTGCCAAGGCAACAGCACAAAACTTTCTTATCTAAGAGCTTGGCCCAAGGGGAGGGGCACGGCTGGTGCGGGTTGGCCGCTCATCTGTGCATGCTGAGTTGCTCAGGGAGGGGCCCGGCTGGTGCGGGTTGGCCGCTCGTCTGTGCATGCTGAGTTGCTCAGGGAACTGCAGGGAGGTCAGGTGTTCTCCTTGGTGTTATTCGGTTGTCCAGCCTGGTGGCTTTAGAGAGACTCTAAGTGGGACTTCTCAGTGTGAGTGCAGGTGTCGTGCAGTCCAGAAGGAGGTGATGAGCTGGAGCTGGAGTCATAAGCTGCTGTGATCTGCCCAATCTCATGGCTGGGCCAGGAGGGGGCAAAAGCTATGCCGCAGCCACAGGAAGGCTAAATTACACTTACATACTTGGGCTACATAGCAAACTAGCAAAAATATACCAAAAGCAGCTTTTGCCCGGCGGTGGTGGCACACGCCTTTCATCTCAGCTCTTGGGAGGCAGAGCCAGGTGGATCTCTGAGTTCCTGGCAAGTCTGGTCTACAGAGCTAGTTCCAGGACAGCCAGAGTTATTGCACAGAAAAACTCTGTCTTGGAAAGCCAAACAAGTTAGAAAGTTTTCTTTATACTTAGGTATTTCATCTCCTCCATACACAGTCACTTTAAGAGGGCTTAAGTGTGTCTGCACAGTCAATAGAATTTTGCTGGATCTCAATCCTGACCAGTTTTAAAAGCTCACCTAGATGGCTGTAGCCAAGCCACTGGTGTCCTTGGGTGGAAACCACCCTTATTTGTTTCTGTCACAAAACATTCACCCAGGGACAAACATGGGGTGGCTCAGGACCAGGTCTCCACACTCTGGTAAAACTATTTGGAGATGCTACTCAGGGGATATGACCCCATATTGCCTGTGCACATAGAGTGTGCAGCAGTGGTATGGGGGAGTGTGTTTCTCCGCTGTCTTCAAGACAATATGAGACATTGCTGTACCTAAGCCCTTTACCTCAGTCAGGGGACTGAGAGCAAAAGGGCTTATTAAGGAGAAGCCTTCACCTGTAGTTTCCTGAGTATGGACCCTGCCTCAACCAAGTAGAAGGAGAGCGTGAACTGAAAACACCCCCCCACACACACACACACACAACTGGCATGCCTGCTGAATGCACATGTACACACATGCACATCTGCATGCATGCACTGACATGCACATATACGGGATAATGATGATAAGATAGAAAATTTTTTAATTAAAAAAGAGAGAGATTTCCATATGAGTCAGATATGGGTCACTCAGCTGGCTCCTACTGGTTTGGGGAGAGAAGTAGGAGGTTGCACAAGTGTGCCCATGACTAGGGAAACAGATGACAATTTGTCGTGAGTACATTCTACAGTATGCTATTCATCAGTGGAGCTGATATATGAAATGTGCAGGTAGCAACGTGGAAAAGCCTAGAAAGCATATTGAGGGAGACAGAAAGAGATATATAATACAGTATTATTCATATAAATGAAAATACATGCAAACATAGCATACACCTGATATGAACACATATAAGCCAGAGGCAGCAACTCAACTATATTGGAATGATTGCTTATAAGAGAAGAATGGAGAGAGGAATGGGGCAAATACATCTGTGCATACATATATACACAGATACATCATGTGCTCACACTACATACATGTGCACAAGCATGCATGCATACACAAATGCATGCATAGGTGCTACTACATATATCTGTACACATGCATGTATACATACACAAATATGTGCATATGCACATAGTACATACATACACTGATGCATACATATATATTAACACATACACAAAGCAAAAGAAGAATCCTGGGTGGACTGATTAGGGTATAAAGTGCTATTATCTGAAAAAAATGTGATTAATGCTCTCTATCTGAGGTTTAATAAGTAAGAAAACAAGCCGGGCATGGTGGCACACACCTTTATTCCCAACACTTGGGAGGCAGAGGCAGGCGGATTTCTGAGTTCGAGGCCAGCCTGGTCTACAAAGTGAGTTCCAGGACAGCCAGGGCTATACAGAGAAACCCTGTCTCGAAAAACCAAATAAATAAATAGATAAGTAAATAAGAAAACATTAAAATGTAAGAGAAAATAACAATTCCATGCTCAGACCATGCTATTTGAGGCTTCTCTTTTCTTTCCCAGATGTTAGTGCCAGCATGACTTTCTGAGAGTGTTACCATAGCCTTTGATATTCTCTTTGAGAGGAATTTAAATGTGGACACTGTGGGGTGTTTTGGAACTTGACTGCCCTGGTTAGGTGTGGGGTTGTATGAGGGTATTCTGCTCTATAAAATGCTTAGAAATTGGGCTGCAGCAATGGCTTCGAGGTTATGAGCATGTATAGCTCTTACAGAGACCCTGAGTTTGATTTCCAGCATTCATTTTTGGGCCATCCACAACAGCCTGTAACTCCAGCTTCAGAGGATCTGATACCTTGCTGTACTGGCTAGTTTTTGTGTCAACTTGACACAGCTGGAGTTATCACAGAGAAAGGAGCTTCAGTTGGGGAAGTGCCTCCATGAGATCCAGCTGTGGGGTATTTTCTCAATTAGTGATCAAAGGGGAAAGGCCCCTTGTGGGTGGGACCATCTCTGGGCTGGTAGTCTTGGGTTCTATAAGAGAGCAGACTGAGCAAGCCAGGGGAAGCAAGCCAGTAAAGAACATCCCTCCATGGCTTCTGCATCAGCTCCTGCTTTCTGACCTGCTTGAGTTCCAGTCCTGACTTCCTTCAGTGATGAACAGCACTATGGAAGTGTAAGCCGAATAAACCCTTTCCTCTCCAACTTGCTTCTTGGTCATTATGTTTGTGCTGGAATAGAAACCCTGGCTAAGACACTTACCTTCCTCTGGACTCTGGGGGGGATCTGCATTTGCACATGCACCCCTCCCATAGTCATGTAATTAAAAATAAAAGGGTTTTTTTTTTAAAGATTCATTTATTTCATTTTATGTACATGAATACACTGTAGCTGTCTTCATGCATACCAGAGGAGGGCATTGGATCGCATTACAGATGGTTGTGAGCCACCATGTGGGTGTTGTGAATTGAACTCAGGACCTCTGGTAGAGCAGCCAGTGCTCTTAACAGCTGAGCCATCGCTCCAGCCCAAAATAAAGGTTTTGGTTTTGGTTTTGTTTGTTTGTTTTTTACATTGGTTTTTTTGAGACAGGGTTTCTCTGTTTAGTCTTGGCTGTCCTGCAACTCACTTTGTAGACCAGGCTGGCCTCGAACTTAGAAATCCGCCTGTCTCTGCCTCCCAAGTGTGGGGATTAAAGGTGTGCACCATCACTGCCCGGCTCAAAATAAAGTTTTTTTTTTTAAAGATTTATTTTTATTTTATTATTATATGTAAGTACACTGTAGCTGTCCTCACACACTCCAGAAGAGGGAGCCAGATCTTGTTACGGATGGTTGTGAGCCACCATGTGGTTGCTGGGATTTGAACTTATCACCTTTGGAAGAGCAGTTGAGTGCTCTTACCCGCTGAGCCATCTCACCAGCCCCATAAAGTTTTTTAATGCTCAGAAAAAAATTTTTTTTTCAGTTTTTCGAGACAGGGTTTCTCTGTGTAGCCCTGACTGTCCTGGAACTCACTCTGTAAACCAGGCTGGCCTCAGAAATCCGCCTGCCTCTGCCTCCCATGTGCTAGGATTAAAGGCGTGTGCCACCACGCCCGGCCAAATTTATGTATTTTTAAGTCATGTAAATTATGTGTATAGGCATTTTGTGTGCATGTATGTTTGTGCACCACATGCAAAGGCCAGAAGATGATGTTGCATCCCCTGGAACTGAAATTACAGACAGTGTGAGTGCTGTATGTGTGCTGCCCCAGGTCCTCTGGCAAAGCGGCTAGTACTCTTAAGCAGTAAGCCATCTCTCAGACCCCACGAAAATACTTTGTTTCCTGACACCCAGAAGTAGTATTTGCTTTTGTATTTATCCCAAATATAAAAGCTATACTAACAATGAATGAGAAACAGAAAAATTTAATAAAGGAAAGGAAGGGAAATCCTCAATTCTGTTTGGCTTGGTTTTCTAAAAATTCTATGTCCATTTTTTTGTGTGTGTATGTCAAGATAAGCCTGAGTGTAGATGGGTCAGGTTGAGGTCCTTGGATGTTAGGACCTGGTATCTCAGCATCTGAGATAGTGCTGTAACATTCCAGACCAATACAACAATACAAGGGTGAGTCCTACAAGCTAGAAGTGCATACTATTTAAAAACAATATGTGAGGGCTGTGGAGACGGCTCAGAGGCTAAAGGTGCTTATTGCTCTTGTAGAGGACCTGAATTCAGTTCTCAGCACCTACATTGATTGGATAGCTTCCTTTTTTTTTTTTTTTGGTTTTTCGAGACAGAGTTTCTCTGTATAGCTCTGACTGACCTGGAACTCACTTTGTAGACCAGGCTGGCCTCGAACTCAGAAATCTGCCTGCCTCTGCCTCTCCAGTGCTGGGATTAAAGGCATGCACCACCACGCCCAGCTTGATAGCTTACATTTATAGTGGTTCTCAACCTGTGGTCATGACCCCTTTGGGGGTCGTATATCAGATATTCTGCATATCAGATATTTATATTATAATTCATAACAGTAACAAAATTACAGTTATAAAGTAGCAACAAATAGTTTTATGCTTGGGGATCACCACAACACAGGTCTTAGCATTAGGAAGGCTGAGAACCATTGTCTAAAAGCTCCTGTAACTTTAGTTCTCATGGATGTGGTACTCTTTTCTGGTCTTTGGACATATGCACCAGTGTGCACATATCATTTAAAATGGTATTTCAGTAATATAGCTTCAAGTTTTATGGTTAAATCTTTATGGGTCTAGCTGAAGGTATATAAGACCTAATGTGCTCCAAAACAGCCTGTGTTCAATAGTTGCATGCATCTAATGGCTGCAGTCGTTAGGAAACTGCTGTTCTTTGGGGTCTGATATGAAGTCAGGAAAGCTCTTGTCTTAGTTAGATTTTTATTGCTGTGAAGAGACCTCATGACCACAGTAACTCTTATAAATGACAACATTTAGTAGGGCTGGTTTCAAGTTTAAGAGGTTCAGTCCATTATCATCATGGTGGGAAGCATGGCAGCCCACAGGCAGACACAGTGCAGGAGAGGAGCTGAAAGGGTTTTTTTGTTTGTTTGGTTTTTGGTTTTGGTTTTTTGAGACAGGGTTTCTCTGTATAGCCCTGGCTGTCCTGGAACTCACTCTATAAACCAGGCTGGCCTTGAACTCGGAAATTTGCCTGCCTCTGCCTCCCAAGTGCTGGGAATAAAGGCATGTGCCACCATGCCCAGCCGAAATTCTACATCTTAATCCACAGGCAGCAAGGAGAGACTTGCCACACTGGGTGTAGCTTGAGCATCGTAGACCTCAAAGCCCACCTCCACGGTTACATACTTCCTTCAAGAAGACCACACCTCCTAATTGTGCCACTCTCTATGGCCAACCATTCATGCACATGAATCTATGGGGGCTATTCCTATTCAAACCACCACAGCCCTCATTCCTTCTGGAGATGTGGACACAGTTCATACCAAGGTTGTCCAGAGTGCAGCGTGCACAGCTGGGAGATGTCCCTAACTTTCTGTACTCTCCTCCAGCAGGTTTCTACTGTTTGCAACATCTTTCCTGTTTGGTACAAGAGAAGCAACCTCAACTGGCCATCCTGACCTCCCACTGGGTCAACCCCCACACTCTGCAGAGATCTTGCTTCTCTAAAGGTAGAGTCGGACCCATCCCACTTAAAAGGGTTCATGACTGCCACCCACTAGAGCACAGGGAGATCGCTGACAATGGGAGTTCTGAGATTTGGTCAGAAAGAACAATACAGCCTCCAGCTTGTCAGCTGAAAATCTTTGATCTCAGATCACATTAAATAAAACAAAGTCTGACTTTTTTCAAACCACTCAGCTGTTAGAAAACTAAGCCATAGAGAGTGGTCATGTCAGGGTACTGTCTGCAGCCCTTGTTTAGGGGTCATCAAGCATCAAGTGCTGATAGATCTCAGATGTGACATTATTGCAGACTTGACTCTTCCCAAGGAAGCCCCAAATAAAGATGGAATAAGTAGAAACCATCTTTACAGTTCCACATTTGGATTTCTGCCCATAGACTACAGTGTATACAATAAACTGGTAGTTATTTTATACCAGTAGGTTGGAGCAGTCTGTTATGTAGCCATCAAAGTAAAAGCCCTATTATTTTCGGTGCTACCAGAAGGTGCACAGGAAGGAGGAGAAACGAGCAGCATGGTGCCTCACACCACTGATGCCAGGACTCAGGCAGAGGCAAGACGTTTATTCCTGAGTTTGAGGCCACCTTGGGCCACAGAGTAAGACAGTCTCAAAAAGGAAAACAACAACAACAACAAATAAATACAGATGAGTAAAGGCAAGGGTGGCAGAGACTGTTACAAAATAAATAATAAAAAAACTATAAACTGAAAGTTAGTAAAACTATGAATAAAAACTAGAAATTCAAAAAAAGAAAAAACCTGAGTTCCTCTGCTTGGAAGCAAGTGTCCATAAGGTATGCCCTCCTATGGGCCTGGTTTTGTTTGGTTTTGTTTTGTTTTATATTTATTTGTTTGAGACAAATCTGGTCTGGAACTTGTATATAGCAGAGGATGGCCTTGAACTCCTAATCCTCTTGCTTCTACCTCCAAAGTGCTGCAATTACAGGCCTATACCACTCTACCTGCTCAGATGCCATTGTTTTGCAAGAAGTCAGTCCTTTTACAAGGAACACAGGGGGCGGGGGGGGGGGGAAGCTCGACCTCTGACCCTAGGTGGGTGACATTATTGCATCACTGGTTTCTCAGTGCGGTAATTATTGAAATCTGTATTTCCTATATGTATATATAAAGCACACAAAGATAAAAGGACTCTAATTTGTTTTAAAACAGAGATTGTAGGAGGGTTGGGGAGGAATGGAATGAGATTGACATGTGTCGATAACTGCTGAAACCCAACAGTGGCTAATAGCGTGGATTTCATTATCATCTGTACTCTATACCCTTGGACTCCCATAAGAAAAGTGGGAGGACTCACTCTTTGCTGCCCATCTCTTCCAGACCTGAGTTTATGCAAACTGGTACCTACTTCATAGATCTGAACACACCCCTTCTGCGAGCCCAAGGCTCCTTGATACCCCCTACTCTAGTATGGAGGCTTTCTCATACAGAAGCAGACTAGCAGAAGAAAACCTGTTCTTGNAAGAAATCTAAACTGAACAAAGTGGCTCATGCCTGTAAATCCTAGGAATGGGGTGGTAGAAGCAGGAGGGTCAGGGGAGAGGGTGTGACTAGCTGTCATTTCAGGGTTAATCCCCCAGTTTGCTTTGAATGTTAAACAGTGTTTAGTTTTCGGTCTTGCAGTACATCTGTCAGCAGAAAGATAGACAAATGGGCTGCGTGTTGCTATGCAGAAGACGCGCTTTGGAAGATTCTCCTTTTGCTTGTGGATCCTTTCTCCCCTAAAGAAAGCTATTAACTCATGCTGCAACAGGCTGCTCTTGCTTGGGTTTGGCTATGTCACCAAGCCCAAAATAGAAAGTTCTTTTACTGCAGAGCAAAGCAGGAGGTTTAAATTTGTCAATTCAAGAACAAAGGGTAGCATTATGCTGGCTTTTCTAGGAGAGTGAGGAGAGAGAGAGAATGCCTGTTTCATTAGGAGTGATCTGACACTGGCAGGGGCTGGGACCAGGAGACAATCTTCCACTGTGGTAAGCTGGGCACAGTTCCCACCCTGCTCCCCTCGAAGCCTCCTCCTGACAGCATCACTTCTTTCAGGACAAGGGAAATCAGCTGAACCACTGCAAGAATGGGTTCCAGAAGTTACTGACATCATCAGACTGGGAACAATTCTCAGAACCACAAACCTGTTCCCAGCTTTGAGAGGAATCAGTACCTGGCCACAGAGCCAGGAGAGGGTTAACTTTTGTTGGTGAGATGGTCAAGATGGCTTCCAGGATCCTTTCATTAGGAAGAGTGTGAGAAAGTGTATTATTCTCTTACTGGAGGAGGAACAAACCGCTCTGTCTGGAGAGTGGCCTGACAACATGCCTGTGAGGCCAGAGAAACATGAACACTGGAGGAGAGCATCTCAAGAGTCTTGAGTCTATATCTAGTGCAAGTGCAGGAGATGGTGGTGATATCACAGAGGTGCAAAGCCATGGATATGGTGTTTGTTCACTCATGGGAGCACAAGGGGAGGATGAACCATGGTGCATTTATGCTTTGGATCCATCAACAGGAATAACCTGGAGCAGTGTGCAGTGATATGGAAGGACTTTAGTCAGTTAATGATAACCACAGAAAAAGTCCTCAATGGTTAAACAAAATCAGTCTTTAAGAATATGACTAGGGGCTGGGGAGAGAATCAGTTAGTTAAGGGCACTGTCTGCTCTCCCAGAGCTCATCCAGGGTGCAGATCCCAGCATGTATATGGCAGCTCACAACTGTCTGTACTCCAAAATCTGACACTATCGCACAGACATACATGCAGGCAAAACACCAACACACATAAAATAAAGGTAAATAAATAAAAAATTTAAAAAGAATATAGAAACAATGAAACCACTTAAAAATTAAAGCAAGGAAATGAAACTCTAGGGTCAGTAGGAGAGGGAGATGACAGGCTATGGCTAAAGATTGGTTACTGATTACATTATTAAATTAATAAATGTATTACCTAAAGTCAACAAGATCTGGGCCATCCACTTGCCAACCATGAGAATGTGTTATGAGCCAGAGATTATGGTGCAATCTGCATAACTAATATTAGCCAAGCAACAGCAGGGTAGGGATGTTCCTCCCAAGTATCTGTCTTGAAGAGATAGTACCAAAGGCACAAACTTATGAGCAACGACATTTGCCACTGTATACAGAAATGAAAATAGGAAGCAATTTAAGGGCCAATGTAATGCATTATGAATTATATAAATATCAACATGTTAGAAAACTAGGTAGTAGCTGAAATTATGACTGTCACACTGTAACCAAGTACACAAGGAAGTCCATGATCCATGAAATGAATAAACGATCCATTAATAAAGCAGGTTCTACAATATGAACTCAACTTTCAATTTCCCAAGTATGTAGACAAACGCATATGTGCACACACATACACGCTGGGAAGGGGGACACAGTGGCACATACCTGTCATTCCAGCACTGAGAGGCTGAGATGGGACCATTACAAGTCTTAGGTAAGCCTGATCTATATAGAGAAACCCCACCTTAAAACAAGAAAAAAACCCAAACAGACAAATAAATAAAAACTTGAAAAAGAAAGACACTACTCTGTGTGTGTGTGTGTGTGTGTGTGTGTGTGTGTGTGTGTGTGTGTATACGCACATGCAGGTGCCCTTAAAGTCCAAATCTCCTGGAGCTAGAGTTGCAGTCAATTTGTGCTGTCTGATACAAGTGCTGGGAAAAGCAGTATATGCTTTTAGCCCCTGAGCCATCTCTCTAGCCTAGGCCATTTGTTTATTAGTTGTAACTTTGGCTAGCCTGGGACTCACAATATAGGCAGGCTGTCCTCAAAATCTCAGCGATCTACCTTCCTCGTGCTGGGGTTAAAGGAGTTATACCCAGCCAGGCCATTTATTTAAAAAGTAACCTAACTCTGTGGGGATAGTGCTGCAGAGGGAATGTTGAAATTTATGAATTAAATAACCTTCAGAACATAGAGATCATTTTTTTGTTGTGGTTTTGTTTTTTGTTTTTTGAGACAGGGTTTCTCGGTATAGCCTTGGCTGTCCTGGAACTCACTTTGTAGACCAGGCTGGTCTCGAACTCAGAAATCCGCCTGCCTCTGCCTCCCAAGTGCTGGGATTAAAGGCGTGTGCCACCATGTCCAGCTAGAGATCATTTTTAAAAAGTGCCTTGAACATGGCTTATAGGGGCTTTCAAAGTATAGGTCTGGTAGGATTCAGTCTCCAAGATCCAAAAATGGCTACATCACAGAGTGGTCTCTGTGAGAACAGAGCCGAGAGCTAAGCAGCCTTACAAGGAACCTGAAGCTCACACACAAATCCCTAGGGTGTCTGAGAGTACACACAAGGTAGCTAACCAGCAAACAGAGGAAGGACAGACGTGAGAGGTCAGGACACTCACGCCTCTGGAGGGGTCTGATGAGCCTGTGAGGAAGAGGGGGAGGGGTCTGATGAGCCTGTGAGGAAGAGGGGGAGGGGTCTGATGAGCCTGTGAGGAAGAGGGTTAGACTTGGAGGGCTAAGATGCTTTATTCATGGTTTGGCCAGCTCTGACTCCCACCAACTGTTGAAGGACTGGCTTCCAAAGTCTTCAGACGAGAGAAGGAGGGTAGTACAGCCATGAGACAGAGCCAAGGGCGTAGCTGCGGTCTCTTCTCATCTCTCATGCTTTAAATATAAGCTCTGATGTGATCAAGGCTCCAGAGATAAAATGCCTTTCTCAAACTAAGCAGGCAGGATCTGGTGTCCACTTTGGACAACATAGTGGAAAATGGACTTGGGGGTGGGAGGGAGGGGCTGGGAATGTCTTGGCCTTAGTACTTGCACACAAGGATTGAGAAATTTGACACCTTAACTTTGTAAACAAACGTAGACTCGGTTTCCTGTGTTCTCTCCAACCAGTGAGAAGAGACTAGGTGTGACTTAAGAGCGAATGCATTTTTAACAGTTCTTTTCTTCTCAGCTAAAGAAGTCCGTGTTATCCTTCACCATGGAGCTCAAGCATCAGCTTCTACAGAAAGACTTCCCAAATGTCACCAAGAAAAGTCCTCACTCTTGAAAGCATGATGAATAAATTATTCATTTTACCTGATGTACTGTCTGCTCCTTGTTGGCACCTAAGCTCAATGGACTGTCTTACCACTATGATAAAATACCTGACAGAAACAATCCACGGGAGAAAATATTTATTTGGGCTCGTGGCTTCAGAGTCACATCTCTTATGGTAGGGAAGGCATGTGGCAGGGAAGGAGTAGCTGAAACCAGGCCTAGGCTGTTACTGAATAAGGCCTGCCCTCTGTGAGCATACTAGCCCAGCCCACTTGTTAAGGGTCCTAAAGTCTTCCAGAATAGCTAGCCGGGCTTAATGGTATGTGCCTGTAATCCCAGTACTCTGGGAAACAACAACAATAAAAATCTCAGGAGCCCGTGGGCACATCTCAGACTTAAATCAGAATATTCTGTCTTGGCCTCACAAAGTGTTATGGGCATCTCCTAATACAAAGTACATTTGGTTCAACTTGAATATTCCACAGGGTGTAACAGTCCCACCCACCACTGCTCAGAAGACTCAAGGCAGCCTCTCACCTGTGAGACCTTGTAGAATACAAAAGTAAGTGATGTCTTTCCAACACACAGTGGCACAGAGAGCCATTCCCAGCCCCCAGAGAACAGAGCCGAAGCTCAGCAGAGTGCTGCAGTAAAGCAGGACCAAAGACCGAAGTCCTGCTGCTTCAGGGCTCCGCTTCCCGAGGGCCTAAGGCTGGCTTGCCCTGCCCCAGTGACACCAGCTGGATCATATGGGGGACATTTCTCATTTAACCACCACAGTGGTGGACCAGGGAGTAGAGCAGGGCTGGAACCAGGGTCTGGGTTGGAATCATCAAGGGCCTGTCTCTAGTGAGTTACCTTTGCCAGCTGGACCCACCTCCTAAAGGTCCCACCACCTGTCAAAAGAGCACCGCAGCCTGGAGAGAAGCACTTAAAGCGTGAGCCTGGAAGGGCCACTTTGAGTTCGAGCCATAGATGACAAGCTACGTACCATGCCTTTGCGTTTTCCTTCCCTTTCCCTTCTCTTCCCATCGCCTTTACCCACCTGTATCCCTTGTGCCTGTCATAGTGGCACACACCTGTAGCCCCAGGACTCAGAGCGCTGAGAAAGAGCAATCACAAATTTGAGTCCAGCCTGGGCTCCAGAGCAAGTCTGACGCTAATCTGGCCAGCATAGTGGGACATTGTCTCAAAATGGTGTGGGTTGATTATTGAAACTGGGAGCTATAGAGGTTTCGCGATCTGGTCTAGAAATCAAATTCCTTCTTAGAAATCAAGAACTTGAGAAAATCCTAATTGTGAAGATCAAGGGCCTGTCTACCAAAAGGAGAAAAAAAAAGAGTAGATGCAAAAGAAAATGCCAGCTGGTAGAACACTATATACAGACTAACACACAAATGTGTATCTAAAACTATGGAAACGTGAGTCACACAGGCTGGCTGAGTCAGCGTCAGTATCCGAGTTGTAGCATCTCTTCATAACACTGCTAGATGTCGGTGCTGAGAAGTGGTGATCTCCCCATATAAATCTAAAATTTCTCAATAAAAATGACTATAAACTAACAACAAAAATACTTAACCAGGTGTAGTGTATGCCTGTAATCCTAACACTGGGAGGTGGAGACAGGAAGGTCAGGAGTTCAAGGCTTTCCTTGGCTACATAGAGAGTTCAAGGCCAATGTGGGCCATGTGAGACCCCCATGGAGAAAAAGAAAAGAGATAAAGGAAAAGAAAAATTACTGGCCGTCTTCTGGGGGTTGAGAGGCTATCTCTACATTACCCATGAATACAGGACTGAGAATTTTTTTTTTAAAGATTTATTTTATTTATTAAATGTAAGTACACTGTAGCTGTCTTCAGACACTCCAGAAGAGGGTGCCAGATCTCGTTACAGATAGTTGTGAGCCACCATGTGGATGCTGGGATTTGAACCTTCGGAAGAGCAGTCGGGTGCTCTTACCCGCTGAGCCATCTCACCAGCCCCAGGACTGAGAATTTAATGTATACAGTCTCCACATTGTTAGATAGAAAAACTGACAGGCAAGGATGACTGTAAAGTCATTCAGATTGATGGGAGCAGACAGGAGATGATCCCAGCTTTTTTTTTTCCTTGTAGGAGAGCTGGTTCCCTGAGCACGGATGTGCTGTAATGTGGTGTCTTCTTAATTTAAAGGCAAGGCAGACCATGTCAGAGGAACTTCCCTGTCCTGGGAGACAACAGTGTTGAGCAAAGACAGTTTATTTCATTGTATTTTGTTTGTATTTTCATTGTATTTTCATTCTAAGAAATAGTTTCTCTCTCTCTTGTACTCAGGCATAGATGGTCTCATTTGCAAAGCAAGTCGACTTAGCTCAAAGACTAGCATCAGTAATTAACATACTGTCCTGATTTTAATGGGGCTTATTAGAGGTTTTATTCATTTAGGGTGATATTGGTCATGAGTTTGTCATATATAACCTTTATTAGGTTGGAATATGTTTCCTACAATCCTACTTGTTCTAGGGCTTTTATTAAGAATACATGTTGAGGGGCTGGTGAGATGGCTCAGCGGGTAAGAGCACCCGACTGCTCTTCCGAAGGTGATAAGTTCAAATCCCAGCAACCACATGGTGGCTCACAACCATCCGTAACAAGATCTGGCTCCCTCTTCTGGAGTGTCTGAGGACAGCTACAGTGTACTTACATATAATAAATAAAATAAATCTTTAAAAAAAAAAAAAAAAAAAAAGAATACATGTTGAGCCAGGAAGTGGTGGCGCATGCCTTTAATCCCAGCACTTGGGAGGCAAGAGGCAGGTGGGTTTCTGAGTTCGAGGCCAGCGTGGCGGAAGAGCAGTCGGGTGCTCTTACCTGCTGAGCCATCTCACCAGCCCACATTTATTTCTTATATATGTTAAAAAAATAAAAAATAAAATCAATGAAAAAACCCAAATACTGGCTTTTGCTGGACATGGTGGTGTATATCATTAATCCCAACACTCAGAAGGCAGGGGCAGGTAGATCTCTGAGTTCAAGGCCAGTCTGGTCTACAGAGTGAGAGCCAGGACAGCCAGGGCTACACAGAGAAACCCTGTCTCAAAAGAACAAAAAAAGCGGGGCGTGGTGGCACACGCCTTTAATCCCAGCACTGGGGAGGCAGAGGCAGGCGGATTTCTGAGTTCAAGGCCAGCCTGGTGTACAGAATGAGTTCCAGGACAGCCAGGGCTATAAAGAGAAACCCTGTCTCGAAAAACCAAAAAAAAAAAAAAAAAGAATTAGAAACTGTAAAATATGAAACCATAGGCATTTGCAACACAAGACTGATATTAACGTTGTAATTATATATATTTATGAATATATATTTATTTAAAGGTTTATTTATTTTATCTACAAGTACACTGTAGCTGTCTTCAGACACAACAGAAGAGGGCATCAGATCCCATTACAGATGGTTGTGAGACACCATGTGGTTGCTGGGATTTGAACTCAGGACCTCTGGAAAGTAGTCGGTGCTCTTAACTGCTGAGTCATCTCACCAGCCCCAAATTCTATTTTTTTTTAAAGGTTCATTTCAGTTTAATCAGCGAGTACATAGATTTGGAGAAAACATTAGCTATACATATAATGTCCTAGAAGGCCTACCTTCTGATCTTGGAATACAGTTTGGGAGCTCACCTTTACCACTACCACATGCATGTGAAGTTACATACTTACCAATGGTCACGACTGCTTCTTCATGTTAGGAAAGGACAGGGTTCCTTAGAAATTTATTTCACTTTAAATCTAAAGTCACAAATTTAGGCTCATAACTTTGTTGAGAGCTCATCTAGAATACATTATTCTATACACTCAGATTATACACTTCAGATTGTAGAAAACAAATATTGTGTGTACTAAGGAGGGAAAAGGTAGATTTATTCACAAAGGTCATAGCAGAAATACAACATATCTACAAATATATCTGCATTGTCTAAAATCTAGCTAAAAACCAACAGGGAAGTCTTTATGTTACAGGCTAATCACTAAACAAAACAATAATAAACATGTTTGTAAGCTAATTTTCACAGGTAAACATATGCTAGAAGCCTGTATTTGTTTGTTTGTTTGTTGTTTGTTTGTTTTTGGTTTTTTTCGAGACAGGGTTTCTCTGTGTAGCCCTGGCTGTCCTGGAACTCACTTTGTAGACCAGGCTGGCCTCGAACTCAGAAATCCGCCTGCCTCTGCCTCCTGAGTGCTGGGATTAAAGGCGTGCGCCACCACACCCGGCTAGAAGCCTGTATTTGTAATGCAAGTTTTCTATGCAGGGTTGGAATGATTTATACAGCTTAGTAATCAAGAAGAGAATAACAATCTATTATTTCCTTAACCTTCACAGTGGGGAAATGAGTAATGGGGCGGGAAAGGTAATCTTTGGTTTTTAAAACATATGCATTTCTTATGTTTTATGTACATGAGCACAAAGCCCAGGGTGACAGATCCTGAAGGAGCTAGGTGGCTGTGAGCCTTGTGACATCAGCCCCAAAGTCTGTCTCTTATTGGTCAGTCAGTTATTGACAGAGGCTCATAGCCTTTTGTCTCGTCCCTAAAAGAAGAGGCAAGTAATTAGCATCTTTAAGAACTGGCCATCCAGGGCTGGTGAGATGGCTCCGTGGGTAAGAGCACCCGACTGCTCTTCCGAAGGTGATGAGTTCAAATCCCAGCATCCACATGGTGGCTCACAACCATCCAAAACGAGATCTGGCACCCTCTTCTGGAGTGTCTGAAGACAGCTACAGTGTACTTACATATAATAAATAAAATAAATCTTTAAAAAGAATTACAAAAAAAAAAAAAAAAAAAAAACAACTGGCCATCCAGCCATGAGTGGTGGCACATGCCTTTAATCTCAGCACTTGGGAGGCAGAGGCAGGTGGATTTCTGAGTTTGAGGCCAGCCTGGGCTACACAGAGAAACCCTGTCTGGGGGTGGGGGGGAACAAAAACAAAACTGGCCATCTTCTTGCAGACACCAACTCAGCCATCAGTTTTTTCCTGGTCACATTATCTTTCTTTTGTTTGGGGACTTAACTCCATTGTTATCCCCCAGAATCAGAATGCAACAATGAACACAGAAAGATCAGAGAGGTGACTCAGTGGGTCAAGGTACTTGGGCACTGAACCTGATGACCTCAGTTCCACCCCAGGGACCCACGAAGTGGAATGAGAGAACCAACTCCTACAAATTGTCCTCTCGCTCACTCTCTCACACACAATGTAAAATAATAAAAAAGTATACATAAGTAATCAAAGGGCCATCTTGCTGGCTAGTTCACCTGTCAACTTAGAGAATAAACATTGCTGAGAAGAGAGACAGGAG
Source organism: Mus minutoides (assembly GCA_902729485.2). Taxonomy (NCBI): domain Eukaryota; kingdom Metazoa; phylum Chordata; class Mammalia; order Rodentia; family Muridae; genus Mus; species Mus minutoides. The sequence goes on along the minus strand of LR749506.1, from coordinate 537,112 downwards.
AGCTCTGTGGACCTATGAGTGACTGAGCATTTGCCTGGCATGGCAGAGGCACTGAGGTGGATGCCCAGCACCACAGAAAGGAAGAAAAAAGCAAAAGAAAGTAGAGAGAAAGGGTGGAGGGGAGGAAAGCAGTAAGGAGGAAGGGGGAAAGGAACCAAGAGAGAAGAAAAATAATGAAGAAAGACAAAGTCAACAGAGAAGTGCAAACTGTGGACGTGCAGGCCTCATATAGACACAAGGGGGTATCTACAGGAAAGGCTCGGAGTGCGAACATGATGGGCTAGAACGGCTTGCGGCTCGGGAACAAGGGAACCCAAGAGCTGTGAGAGGGAAGGCAGGAGAAAAGACAAGCTGGCATCTGTTTGCTTTTGTTTTTTGAGACAGGGTTTCTCGGTGTGGCCCTGGCTGTCCTGGAACTCACTTTGTAGTCCACACTGGCCTTGATATCAGAGGTCTGCCTGCCTCTGCGTGTTCCGCACTGTGCTGCTGAGCACGCTGGAATCTCGGATGCCTGGTGAGGAGGCCAATGAGAAGGCCACAAGGAAGAGTGTGGGCTGTAAGTGTCTACATCCTCAGGCACAGTGGAATAGTTAGCTGGTCTTCAGGCTATGGGGTTTGGTTTCTTCTTTACATTTTACTTTTTGTCTACATGTGTGTATACGCACGTGTGTTATCACACCTGCTCAGAGGACAACCTTCAGGAAATCAGCTCTCTCCTTTTGTCATTGGACACCAGGATCAAACTCAGGTTATCAGGCTTGGTGGCAAGTGACTTAACTTCCTGCGCCTTCTCTCTGGCCCCTAGCTATGAGTCCCTTGAACCTATGGCTCTCCTAAGAGATGTAGTGTTCACTGAGATCTCCTGGATCTTTTCTTTCAAGGGCAATATATATTCATTACAGAAGAATCAAATCAGTACAGACTTAAAAATAAGATGTCGCTCAACTCTTACTCCCTCTTCTGTAGCTTGCTAGTGTCTCTTGGGAGCATGTATTTATAAAAGATGTTTCATAAAGCTGTCATACAAATGACTGTCATTTTGTTTGTTCGCTTTGAGACAGGGTCTCACTGGGCAGCCCAGACCAGCTTCAAGCTCTCAGTCCCCCTCAGCCTCCTGAGTGCTTGCTAAACAGGTGTGTTCCACCACACCCACATACACGTATTGTTTTATAATGTATTTTTCTGTACTATAAATAGTCACCTGTGTCAATAAATAGACGTAGGACCGTACTCCTGGGAACTGCAAGGCTGGTGGCAGTCCTGCCTTCTGGATGGTGAACTTTGCCTTTCTTTTCCTGTGCCATTTCCCTCTGTAACTGAGAACAGCCTCGACGTCATGGACATCAGGCAGGGACGTGATCCTTCCTCTCTTTAGTCAAATGACAGGAGCTGGGAGAACGGTCAGTCGATAGTGTATCTGTGACAAAGTTCCTGGCCACAAAACTATGGCCCTATCCATGAAGTTCTAAGCCTAAGGAAAAGGCACATGAGCTTCCCCACGCTGCCCCTGAAAAGTACAAAAAGGGAGAGCTAGACATCGCTGGGAGCCTTGGGCATGTGGAGTGCAAAAAGCTGGTGGGCAGGCAAGCAGGCCCAGGGGGCCAGAGCACTGCAGGCCTTTTTTTCCTGAGCAGACCCAGCTAGGATGTTGGCTGGGGTTTCTGAGGCATAGGAGACGTAGGTGCACAGTACATATCCTTTTTAGGTGTGTTGCTCTTTTTAGATACAGGATTCGGAGCTAACAGGAACATGAGCCTGGCAAAATGTATTAATTCTTAGATTTATTCCTAAGTAACTGTCTCTGCACAACAGGTCTCCTGATGACGGGGAAAGAGAGGGAGTCTCTTATGTTCTATTTCTATCTCTCTTTCCTTGCTTGAATTTCCTCTTCCATCCTCATTTCCTTCTATGATTTGATTATGCCTGAGGGACTTTAATGGGCAGTGGGCATATTTAAAATCGGATTTACAATTAAAATGATACATAACATTGATTGGCTATGCATTCTGTGCTGCTCAATGCTGTGAATTTATAATCTCATTTACCCCTTACTTGTCTATTATAATTACCCTACTTTATAGATAAGAAAACTCAGAAAATCTACAGGAGCCGGGCGTGGTGGCCCACGCCTTTAATCCCAGCACTCAGGAGGCAGAGGCAGGTGGATTTCTGAGTTCGAGGCCAGCCTGGTCTACATAGTGAGTTCCAGGACAGTCAGGGCTACACAGAGAAACCCTGACTCGGAAAAAAAAAAAAAAAAAGAAGGAAAGAAAGAAAGAAAGAAAGAAAGAAAGAAAGAAAGAAAAAAAGAAAATCTACAGGAGCTGGGTGGTGGTGGTACATAGCTTTGATCCCAGCCCTCTGGAGACAGAAGCAGGTGGACCTCTGGGAGTTCCAGGACACCTGGTCTTCAGAGCTAATTCTAGAACAGCCAGGGCTACACAAAGAAACCCTGTCTTGAAACACCAAAATACATATATATTTATACATTATTAACAATGTTTTAATAATATATTATGTTCATATGCTATCTATTTAATGTTTGTTTAATTATAATATATTCTAATCTGTTTTATATATTATTACATACATAATATATTTTTATACATGACATATTTATTTTTATATATGACACAGGGTGTGGTGGCTATGCCTCTAATCCCAGCCTTCAGAAGCAGAGGCAGGCACAGCTCTGTGAGTTCTGGATCAGCCTGGTCTACACAGTGAGATCCTCCTGAAAGAAAGAGAAAGAGAAAGGAAGGAAGGAAGGAAAAGGGAGAAAGGGGGAGGGAAGGATGCCCTCTCTGGCTTGGCATCTGCAAAACAGGGATTCAAACCCAGGCCCATCGACCCCAGAGCTGTTTCTCACATTCCTCTGCTTCCTGCGACAGTTGGCTTAAGTCAGAGAACCAGAAGGATGAACAACAGCAAAACTAATTTTAGTTAGAACGCCAGTGAGGTACAGCTCACCCCTTCTCCGTGTTTAATGTCAATTTAATATCTTGGCTAAGAGTGCCTATTATAAAGCTATTTGCTCCAGGTTATCCTCCTCCTACCCCGCCCCATCATCAGATGGTTTTTATTTATAGCTATGTCTAAACATCCTGGGCAACACAGACTCACTGTACCCAGATTTGTCATCTAAGCAATGGTCCTCAAAGTTGTCTTAAGGATCCTTTTGGTTTTGTCCAGATGTTAAAAGGATAATTCTTTTTCTCTTAAAGTTATCTTTTGGCTTTCAAGACAGGGTTTTAAACTTAACTCCTCTTGTCTTAGGCTCATTGTGTGGTCCAGGCTGCTCTTGAGATGGAAGCAATCCTCCTGCCTCACCTTAGTGCTGCCATTACCAACATGAGATATCACTCCCAGCCATTTTAAAATTTTTGTTCCAAGTATTCATCAGCTGTCAAATTGAGTCAGCTGGGTCAAATTAGTTAAGACCCAACTTTCAGATCCTTTTATTATATTGGAAGTTCTACAGAGTATGAGAGCATTTTTGGTTTCCAATAAGGGGAAAGACACTCTGATTAGCATAGTTCTGTATTGTTTATGACCCGGCATGCCTTACTCCACTGCCTGGATGCTAGTGAGAGCTTCCTAGAAGTCATTCCTTAAGAAGTTAAGTTGCAGCATCTAATTATTTGGCAGGATGTTTAAATACACATAATTATATCTTCCCTCCATTTTGTGAGGGTGGTGAGCCAAGTAACCTGCATCAGGAGAAAATAAATAACACATTAACGCTACCAGTGAGGAGTGCCTAGCTAGAGCTAGTACTTTAGAAGAACCTTCATTATATAACCTTGGCATGTCTAGTGGGCGTTTAGTACTTTTCAGTCTGCCAGACTAGCATCATCATTGTCTTTGCAGGTAAAAAAGGCAGGCAGAGGGATGAGTGTTGGTCCTCTCTGTGGTTAGTAGCTGTATGACTCTGGCTGAGACCTTGGCAGTCTGAAGTTCTCAGTCCTGACCACTATCTTGAAGAAGCCCCTCCCCTTTTGTGTGTGCCCACCTTCTTCCTGCCCTTCAAGACCGGACCAGTTCTTGCCGAGTACAGGGCAATGAAGAAGAGTAAGCCAAGGAAGCACAGTGAACACGGGCACCAAACAGTCTTTATTTCTTTATTCATCTCACACAGCCTTAACTCTTACTCCTGTTTGTTTCGGGGGACTGTTCACTGCAAACCAGAGTCAGAATTTGAGCTGAAAGGACTGGCAGAACAAGTATGTATGGAGGCGTCTAGAAGAGTAGATCTCAGGTACTTTCTTCGGGAACACTAGTGAGAGGTACCCACTAGGGAACGCAGACTTGGTCAAGCCAGTTCCCCTGGCCAAGCAGTTGTCCTTGATAAAGGAGGATTTTCATCCGTGCCATTTGTGGATGGGGCCACTGAGGTCCTCTTTTAGCTCGTGGGTCAGGGTATCTTCTGACGCTCTGAGCTGTGTCTTCTCCAGTGTGTGACAGGCTTGACTGTTCCCCACAGTATAGCTAGGTCAGCTCTTGCCTTGACCTTCATGGATAACCATCCTTTGGCTTCTCTCTCAGACTCTGGAGAGGAGCAGTGTATGACTTCCATCCATTCCATTCATTTCCAGCCAGGAACATTCAAGCTCCACCAGGGCATCAGCTCCTTTCTGTCTGCATGACCCCTCTGTCCCCTAAGCATGGGATCTGGTCAACAGTTGACGCTCTGTAGAGCCAAGTATCTCTGTGAATGCAGACAGTGCAATGTGAACACGTTTCGCAAGCTTCCGAAGAGATTTATAACCTGGTCGAAGGCCGATCCTTAAGAATATCAGCTTCCTTTACAGACCACACGGTAGCTGCTTCTACCAGCACCAGAACACTGCCCTGGCTTGTTCCTCTAGAATGTAGGACAAGATTATTTCCAGTGGGCACAGGACTCGGAGAAAAGTGCACACCGGGGGTGCTGAAGGCCACAGGAGAGGAAGCTAGGCTTGGGAAGAGGCCGGGATCAGGGACAGGTGTGTGCTGGGGGTGTCAGGTGCGCGGGCGACACATCCCAGCAGGTACACCTTCTTTCGCCTACTAATGACCTAATTATAGGAGCCTGCGACGGCCAGAGGTGGGGAAGGTCACTCCAGGCAGCCTATCACTAGGCTTGTCCCCAAAGATGAGTGACTCCCTTTTGGTTCCCAGGGCTGCTGAACTAAGCGCCTTAGGGTTGCTTTTAGTCATCGGGCTGCCACAGCCCAGACCACATCTGAGAGATATCACCCAGCGGCCTTCCCGAAACACCAGGTCACAGGGAGCCAAACCTCGCCTACACGGACTGCACATGCGCCGAGTCCGCGCAGGCGCCCTGCGGAGCCTGGGGGCGCCAGGATTATCCAGCACTGCGCTTGCTCAGAGTCGTTTCTTCCCTTCCCCCACCGCCCTCCCAGCGGGAGGACCACGCCCCAAAGAGCGAAGCCACTTCCTTCGGTAGCCGGCTCCGCTGCGCCTGCGCCCGGGCTCCACGGTGCGCAGCTCTGGGTCTCGGCCCCACTCCGTCGCCCTCCCCGCGGCTCCCTGACGCCGGCCTGACGTCACCACGCCGGGCGGCCGCCATTACAGAAAGCCGAGTCCCGAGCTAGGGCGAGCGGAGGAGGAGGCACAGCGGCCGGCGGCCGAGCACTGCGGAGCGAGCCAGCGGGCCGGCGCCAGCGCCCAGCAGCCGCCTGGGGCCGCAGGAAGCACCCCGGGAGAGCGGCGGCGGCGTGTGCGTGTGGCCCGGGTGCGGGCGGCGGCGCGGGAGCAGCGCGGAGCGGCAGCCGGTTCGGGCGGGCGGCATCATGGACGAGAAGTTGTTCACCAAGGAGCTGGACCAGTGGATCGAGCAGCTGAACGAGTGCAAGCAGCTCTCCGAGTCACAGGTCAAGAGCCTCTGCGAGAAGGTGAGCTGCTCTCGGCCGCGGGTGCGGCCTCTGCCCGGGCTCGCCTATCAGGAGGCCGCGGGGACGGTGCAACATGGCGGCACGGAGGCCAGACCCCTCGAACCTAGCAGCCCGGCGCCGGGCGCTGCCTGCGGCGACTCGCGAGGGACCCGGCGCCCCCCGCCTCCCGCGCGCTGATTGGATGGCGCCGCCACCGCGGCCTAAAATGGCGCCGCGCGCCGGACTCCGGGCTTCGGAGGCTCCGGGCCCGAGCCGGCCCGACGCTGGGAAGCGGGGCGGCGGGGAGCCTCGGTGGCCCGGCGAGGGACTGGCTGAGTTTTGCGCCCGGGGACGGGTTCCGGACTCATGGAGTCAAAGCATTGCGCTTGCACTCGGGCTTGCTTCGTGGAGCGGGCGCTGCCCACAGGGTCCCCCACAGCAGGGCTTGTAGGCCAGACCCCAGCGTCTGTGGAAAGGTCACCTCGCTTTCCTGTCGGTCTCCACGCCTCGGCTTCCCCGGAGCCCTGCTTAAAGTGTGTGTTTAACGATTATGAAGGTGGTCGCTAACCCAGTTCCTACGAAGGTCATAGTGGTAGTTTGAAGGGAGGAATATAAAGTTTTCTTAGTTGGACAAATGGAGGATTTGGTGAGTCATACTACAACGAAGAGCTTTGGGATTGGAAATCCAGTGTCACATTAATTTATGATGTATATGCTGACTCAAATTGGGTAGTGTGAAACCCTTCTGTGTGTAACGTGCTTGGCGTGGAGCCATTTATTTTTAGAATGAGCAACATAAACGGGAAGAGAGTCAAATTTTTTATCCTCTCTGGTTCCAAAAGTTTCTTGGATTGTATTTTTGTGGCTACAATCAGCAGTAGAAATCCCCGTATTGACCGATTTCTCTATTTCAGACATGGTGCTGAGTCCACTTGAAGTGATAACTTGGTATCTCAGGTTATCTCATGCCATTGGTTTTCTCCAAGAATCGGGGAAGCAAGTTGTTGAGCTGTCGGTCTTGTTGTATTCTTGAAGTCTTAATTAATTAACACAATTTTCTACTAGAAAATGTTTGTCTCCACTTCATTTTAGTTTCTCTTTTCAGAGTTAATTTAACATTTAATTTTAGTGCAGAATTCTGGATTATGTTAGTAATTTGTGTTAGCTTTGGAGCATAGAAGATGCTCATTCTTTTGTGGCTTGGTGTAGAAAGGAGATTCTTGACTTTGAATATTTTCTGAAGACACAATTTTTTCAGAAAATGCTGAAAACCATTTTGGTTAAGTCAAATGTAGATCCCTTCCCTCCTCCTTCCTTCCATCCCAAGTATCCCTGGTTGCCCTGGTACTGGTTATGTAGAGCCAGGGTAGCTTTGAACTTGTGACATTCCTTGTGTCTCTGCTTCCCCAAGTGCTGGGATGACGCGTGTGTGTGTGTGTGTGTGTGTGTGTGTGTGTGTGTGTGTTATAACACGCCCCACTTGAATCTCTAGTGTTTTGATCTTTGTTTCTCTCACATCAAACAAGGTTGGTATTTTTAAGGTTTAGAAGTAAGCCTTTTAAATATTACTTAATAAATCTTGCCAGGTCTTAGTCCCTAATTGCTGACTCGGAGTGAAGGGCTTTATGTGGACTTTGGATGACTAGTCATTTGTGTGACCACTCATTGGACTGTTTGGTAGACCTGGACTCCATTACTTTTTGATTCCCAACTGAGTGATTGTAACTGGCTTTTTCAGGTAAACCGTTTATTTGGTCCTTGTTTCTGTACTTAAAAATAGTTAACACATGCTCTTAAGAAGGCAACCAGAGCCGGGCGTGGTGGCGCACGCCTTTAATCCCAGCACTCGGGAGGCAGAGGCAGGCGGATTTCTGAGTTCGAGGCCAGCCTGGTCTACAAAGTGAGTTCCAGGACAGCCAGGGCTATACAGAGAAACCCTGTCTCGAAAAACCAAAAAAAAAAAAAAAGAAGGCAACCAGAACACAACGAAGAATACCTTATACATATTTTCAAGGAACTTTTAATCTAGTTGGGAAGACTAGGATGGCATTGTTAACTTGACACTCTAGAGCAGCGGTTCCCAGCCTTCCTGATGCTGTGACCCTTTAATACAGTTCCTCAGGTTGTGCTGACCCCAATCATAAAACTATTTTGTTGCTACCTCATAACTGTAATTTTGCTGCTGTTTGAATTGTAAATATCTAGTAGTGTGCAGGATACCTGATATGTGACCCCCGTGAAAGGGTCATTCTGGCCCCCCAAAAGAACTGCTGCTGTAGAGTTACCTGGATAGGAACTCTCAGAAACTGTCTACCTAGCAGATCAGGTTGGCCTGTGAGTGTGTTTTAGGAGCAGCTTCCTTATGTTGAGATGGGAAGACACACCCACTGTGGATGGCACCATTCCCTAGATTGGGAGGGAGGGGTACTCAATTGTATAAGGGTGGGGGGAGCTCCCTATGTAAAGGTCCCCAATGACCTGAGTTTGACCCCTTCCTTATAGGAGCTACATGGTAGAAAGAACTTATTCCTTCAAGCTGTCCTCTGAGGTACACACACAAGTAAATGTTACAGTGTGAACATGCATTCATTGCTGAGTTTCTCGTGAGGTGATAGGAGCACCTTTCTCAGATTCCTGCAGCTGTGACTGCCCTGCTGGGATGAACTAGGAGTGCGTGTGAACCAAAATAAATGTGTCTTGAAGCCAGGCATAGTGATATGCCCCTTTAATTCTAGCATTCAGGGGTATCACTGACCTACAGATCAAGTTCAAGGTTAGATAGCAAGGGGTACACACACAAAAAAAAAACTCTTTCTCAGGATGGAAAAACAAAACTAGCTCCCCAGAGTTATTCTTGTTGGAGTGTCTTTATTATTACCAACAAGAAACTAACGGATGGAAATGAGTAGGACACGGACCATAAGGTAGATTTGCTTTGGGAAGACTGTTAGAGATACTACATTTAGAGATGGGATGAGGGCTGAAGCTTAACACATTCAGGAATTTTCACATCTTCCTGAAACTCAGATATGAGGCTAGTTGGCTTAGATCTCTTTTTCTCAATATGTATAGATGTTAGGATTTTAATGTATGTATGTGTTTATTATGTATGCAGATGTATGTGGAGGTGCCCGTGGAGGCCAGAGAGGGTGCTGGATCTTCTGGAACCTGGTGGTTTTAATCCACTGGACTTGGATGCTGGGAGCCCAACTTTAATCCTCTGTAAAAACAGCCTGGACTCTTAACCACTGAGACGTCTCGGTAGCCTAGTTTTAATTTTAGAGCCACATAAAAAGTAATACTTGAAGTATGGTTGTGCATGCCTTTGATCCAACATTAGGGAAGTAGGGGCCAGACAGAATTACAAGGTGAGACTATCTCCCCCACCACCACACCCCAAAAAAAGTAAATGAAAAAATAGTTTTTAAACCTGTTTTAAAGTTCCCTTGAAATAGATTGCTTTGGTGAACATTGTTGTCCAACTTCCTTGCTTTTAATTGTATTAACTTTTGTAACTACGTAAACTTTACAAACAATATTATGATGTTTAGACAGTGAATTGGTTGCCTTGTACCTGTACAAGGTATACCACTTCCCACTTGTAATGTTTTATTGCCAGTTCAGTGCCAACATGAAAACGACATTTGCTTTTGGTGAGATTGCCCTTTAAACATTTATTTTTTCATTTATTTTATTTGTGAGATAGCTGTGTTCTGTAACTCACCATCTTCCCGCTTCAGTCTCCTGAATGCTGGAATTAGAGATACATGCCACCATTTCCAGCTTTAACAGAAAATTTGAAAACATTTTGAGTTTTTCACCAATTTAGTAGTACTTGTTAAAGAACTACACCTAGTAAAGATAGCTTCTGGGGGCTGGAGAGATGGCACAGTGGTTAGGAGCACTGACTGCTCTTCTGAAGGTCCTGAGTTCAATTCCCAGCAACCACATGGTGGCTCACAGCCATCCGTAATGAGGTCTGTCACCCTCTTGTGGAGTGTCTGAAGACAGCTACATTGTACTTACATATAATATAATAAATCTTTTTTTAAAAAGATAACTTCTGATGCACTCATAAGAAGGAATGATGGCATCAGAGGCTTCCCTTATGTAAAGATAGAGATAAACCTCAAGTGCTCACTGTGGTTAAACAGCTTGAGAACTCTGTTCTGGTACCTTGTCAACAATAGCAGTGCTGCTGCCAAGCAGAAAGGATACAGATGTGGGTCATAACAGTAGTGACATGGTGTTTATGTTGCTGACTCATTAAAAATAAAGATGGGCTCCAAGTTTCTACCCAAGCTAAGCTTCCTGTGTGTACATGTACCTTGCCATTTAGGGACCTTGGTGTTTTGGGTGAGCATATGCAGTTCTATCTTAGGCACAGTACCATTGACAGATTGAAAAAGGTAAATACTATCAACTTAGTGAGTGTGGTCATAAATGCTTATAATCGCAGCACTCTGGAAGCTCATGCAGGAGGATGGCTTATGGACTTCTGTGACAGTCTATATAGTGAGCTCTAGGTCAGCCAGGACTTGGGAAAGAGGCAGATCTTCGAGTTTGAGGACAGTCAGGATTACATTAGAGAGGTCCTGTCTCTAATACAGACATTATAATGTCAAATAAATATAGACATTATGATGTTATTTAGTTTAAACATTTGTTACTTGAGAATGGAAAAAAAGAAACTGCTTGTTATTGATTTCATAAGCTGATTTTTTTGTTTTGTTTTTTTAGATTTATTTATTATTATATCTAAGTACACTGTAGCTATCTTCAGATGCACCAGAAGAGGGCGTCAGATCTCATTATGGATGGTTGTGAGCTACCATGTGGTTGCTGGGATTTGAACTCAGGACCTTCAGAAGGAACAGTCGGTGCTCTTAACCACTGAGCCATCTATCTCTCCAGCCCGATAAGCTGATTTTTTGTTTGTTTGTATTTTTGTTTTCTTGAGACAAGGTTTCTCTGTAGCCCTGGCTGTTCTAGAACTCACTCTGTAGACCAGGCTGGCCTCGAACTCAAGAGATTTCCAAGTGACATATTTCCAAGAACATGTCATTACCACCTCATTGTTAAGCTAAACTTTTTGATCAAGAGGACATTCTTTTTTTTTTTTTTTTTTTTTTTTAAGATTTATTTTATGTGTATGGGTGTTTGCCTGTGTATATGTATGTGCACCAAGTACATGCCTGGTCCTGATTGGAATTGTGGGTGGTTGTAAGCCACCGAATGGATACTTGAAATAAAACCCAGGGTCCTCTGCAAAAACGAGTGCTCTAAACTGCTGAGCCATCTCTCCCACCCCCAAGATTAAGTTCTTATATAAAGTAATATATTTATTAATTTAAAAGGCTGTTTGGCTGTTTCCGTAGCAGTAGTTAAAATGTTAAGGACATGTTAGAATGTTTTCATTATACTTCGGCATAGTCACTGTTGTTGATTGTAGATAAAAAGCAAGGGCTTGGAAAGGTTAAGTGGCTGATATGGAGGGCTGTAGTTAGGTTGCTTGGGGTAATGACTTCTAATCCCAACGTCCCCATCTTGCTTTCAGGGCCCTGTTGAAGTAATGAAAAAAAGTGCATGTAGATTGGGCCAGCATAAATTGTGTACTCGGTGATTCTGTAAACTGAAGCATTGTGTTCCTACTGCTGCCAGGCCCAATTCATATCAATCAGATAGAGTTGTCTCACCTCTCTTGGAAACAGTGATTCTTTCATGTGGCTAACTTCATTTATCCCTCAAATAAGACTGGTGTGATGAAAATGACAGGTCATTTTGTCACATAGTATAAATCATAAGGAGAGACTAAATTATAAAACATTCTAATAAAGGTATGTGATGATGATGTTGTTGTTGTTGCCAGGCATTTATAAAATGCTGTTCTTTTAATTTCTGAAGCCTCCACACACCTATGAGTTTGTTCCATGTGCACCTGGCATAGAGTGTTATTGCATCTTGGATTAACTGACTAGAAGTATGTTCACGTGCTGCTGATTCCTACGTCCTACTAGTTCTCTGATGATGGTTCATAATTCTCTGCTTAAATAAAGGTGAATCTTTTGTAGTGGCAAGAATGATGGGCCCTGGAATCCAGACCTGGTAGTGAATGGAGTCCCAGCTATTTAGAGGTTGAGGCAGAAGGATTGATTTGCATGTTCCAAACCAGCCACATAGTTTTGAGACTCTGTCTCAAAATAAATGAAGAGAAAGCTAGGGATGTATATAGTTCAGCCATATACCACCTGCCTGGCTTGCACAAAGCCCAGCCACAGAAAGAGGGAATGACCCATCCTGTAGGAATGAGTGAGACAACATTCATTTCTATATTCAGTCTAGTAAGTCAACATTGGTCATGTCAGAGTTAACAGTCTTTTTAGTGTGTAGAGAATAAGCACTGAATTGAGAGTTTAGTCTTAAGGGCGGGCGCTAAGGGGACCGGCTTTTCTTTTCTTTTCTTTTCTTTTCTTTTCTTTTCTTTTCTTTTTTTTTCTTTCTTTCTAAAAATAAAAACTCATCTTTGGGAAAGCCATCCCTTTTACTCCTGTGCTCTAACTAAGCTGGACTGGGTTTAGGAGGGGGATGTTTTGTTGGTGGTGTCATTGTTTTAAATAGCTTTCTTTATAGGAGTAAAGTAGACTAAAGAAGGGAGAGCTCTCTAGCTGCCAGTTATGGGGGTGAGAGGTGACTGTTGAACAATCTCGGATTAACTGCTTCATTTCTTCACAGTACTGTGGTTTTTTTTTTTTTTTCATTTATTTATTTTTAAATTTGTTTATTTTGTGTATGTGAGTACGCTGTAGCTGGCTTCAGACACAGCAGAAGAGGACATAGGATCCCTTTACAGATGATTATGAACAGCCATGTCCTTGCTGGGAATAGAACTCAGGACTTCTGAAAGAGCAGTCAGTGCTGAGCCATCTCTCCAGCTATGTTTTACCTGTTTATAAAGTGGGGCTGTGTATTTGGAAGGGTGAACACAGTAGAGAGAGTAAGTTTCTGCGTCCTGGGTATTTGTGAACTAGATGACCAGCTGGCTGGTCCTCCTCCATCCCCACTCCTTCCTGTTTCAGTCAATTCTAGTGCAGATGGTATTTTTTTTTAAAGATTTGTTTATTTTACTTTCTGTATATGAGTACACTGTAGCTGATGTGAACCTTCATGTCGTTCTTGAGAATTGAACTTTTAGGACCTCTGCTCACTCTGGTTGGCCCCGCTTGCTCCAGCCCAGAGATTTATTTATTATTATGCATAAGTACACTGTAGCTGTCTTCAGACACAACAGAAGAGGGAGTCAGATCTCATTACGGGTGGCTCCCACCGTGTGGTTGCTGGGATTTGAACTCAGGACCTCTGGAAGAGCAGTAAGTGCTCTTATCCACTGAGCCATCTCAACAACCCGTAGATGGCATTTTTAAGTCCATATTTTTATGTTGTCTGGTTAATGATTATCCTTCAGATGATAATTCTTACCCTTATATTTGGGCAGAACAAAAAGGCTTTGGCTCTAGACTGGCCAGCAGTTTACCTGGATAAGGGTACTTAGGAAGTTGAGTTCACAAAGGATCTGCAGAGCTGGCCACACTTCTGCTTTATATTCCCTTGACCAACCCCTTAGGCCTTCACTGCTGAATTTTGTCTTCATGGCATAGCTCTACACAGACTTACTAGTTTAACTTTTCACTCTAATTAATAATAGTAAATCTTGAGCTATGTGGTGATGCACAGCACTTGGAATCAAGAAAGTTTTGCTTATAGGTCACTGATATGGAAGTTGTTCTCTGTTACTGCCAAGTGGGGCCCAGAGATTGAATTGTTTGTCCAGCTTGGCAGCAAAAGCCTTTACCTGCTGAGCCATCTTGCCCTGACAAGAAACAAAACTAACATTAGCTTTTTTATATATGATTGGTGGTTAATGTCTCCTTCCAGAGACTACCTAAGGGCAGAATTTGTGAAATACAGTATGTCTATAATAAAGCATATTATTGATCATCCAGTGTGCTGCATTGAATTTCCCTCAGTAAAGACCTCTTGGAGCACTTTTTTGTTTATATTATTTGTTTGTTTTGAATGGTTTTGTTAGCAGACAGGGTCTTACTATTTGCTGTTTTTGTCTCTTGAGAGCTGGATTTACAAAATCAGATACGTTCCCCTACACCTTGCCAAAAGTGCATTATTGTTTTGAAGGGAAGACACTATTAACATAAACCTTTAAGAAAGTGTCTCTAGGGCTGGTGAGATGGCTCAGTGGGTAAGAGCACAGACTGCTCTCCCAAAGATCCTGAGTTCAAATCCCAGCAACCACATAGTGGCTCACAACCACCCATACATAATGAGATCTGATCACCTTCTTCTGGTGCATCTGAAGACAGCTACAGTGTACTTATGTATAATAATAAATAAATCTTTTTAAAAAATAAGAAATTAAGCCGGGTGTGGTGGCGCACGCCTTTAATCCCAGCACTTGGGAGGCAGAGGCAGGTGGATTTCTAGAGTTCGAGGACAGCCTGGTCTACAAAGTGAGTTCCAGGACAGCCAGGGCTATACAGAGAAACCCTGTCTCCAAAAACCAAAAAAAAAAAAAAAAAAAGAAATTGCCTATAATACTAACATAGTAAATATAGTAGGTCTAAGGCTTGGTGAGGGTAGAGGTGGAGGGTAGATCTCTAGAGGCTTGCCCAGCCAGCTCAAGGCTATATGAACACTTAGTCTCAAGGGAAAAGGGTATGTGAGGAGGGACCATCTAAGGCATGGGAGGCCAACCTAGATTATAAAATAAAGTCAGGACCTGCATGTACTGTTAGGAAAGCCCTATGTTAGAAGTCAAGGGGTAGGGCTATAGGTAAGTGGCAGGACCCTAGACTGTGAAGGAAAGAAAGCTCTGTTTTCATCATGATTTGATTGATTGACTGATTGATTGATTGAAGGAACGAAGTATCCACACTTTGGTTTTCTTTTTTCTTTTTTGAGTCTCATGTGTTTTGCAAATTGTATCTTGGGTATTCTAAGTTTCTGGGCTAATGTCCAGTTATCAGTGAGTGCATGTCATGTGTGTTTTTTCGTGATTGGGTTACCTCACTCAGGATGATATCCTCCAGATCCATCCATTTGCCTAAGAATTTCATAAATTCATTGTTTTGTTTTGGTTTTTGGTTTTTCAAGACTAGGTTTTAGGTTTCTCTGTGTAGCTCTGGCTGTCCTGGAACTCACTTTGTAGACCAGGCTGGCCTCGAACTCAGAAATCCTCCTGCCTCTGCCTCCCGAGTGCTGGGATTAAAGGCATGTGCCACCACGCCCAGCTTAAATTCATTGTTTTTAATAGCTGAGTAGTACTCCATTGTGTAAACGTACCACATTTTCTGTTTCCATTCCTCTGTTGAGGGACATCTGGGTTCTTTCCAGCTTCTGGCTATTACAAATAAGGCTGCTATGAACATAGTGGAGCATGTGTCCTTATTACAAGTTGGAGCATCTTCTGGGTATATGCCCAGGAGAGGTATTGCTGGATCTTCCGGTAATACTATGTCCACTTTTCTGAGGAACAGCCAGACTGATTTCCAGAGTGGTTGTACCAGCTTGCAATCCCACCAGCAATGGAGGAGAGTTCCTCTTTCTCCACATCCTTGCCAGCATCTGCTGTCACCTGAATTTTTGATCTTAGCCATTCTGACTGGAGTGAGGTGGGATCTCAGGGTTGTTTTGATTTACATTTCCCTGATGATTAAGGATGTTGAACATTTTTTCAGGTGCTTCTCATCCCTTTGGTATTCCTCGGTTGGGAATTCTTTGTTTAGCTTTGTACCCCATTTTTTAATAGGGCTATTTGATTTTCTGGAGTCCAGCTTCTTGAGTTCTTTGTATATATTGGATATTAGGATTGGTAAAGATCATTTCCCAATCTGTTGGTGGCCTTTTTGTCTTATTGACAGTGTCTTTTGCCTTACAGACCAATTTTATAAGGTCCCATTTGTCGATTCTCGATCTTACAGCACAAGCCATTGCTGTTCTGTTCAGGAATTTTTCCCATGTGCCCATATATATTGTATTAGTCATGGGTTTTTTTTTTTTTTTTAAATCCATTCCGGTCAACCCTACTCGCTCTGGTCTGCTCTGCCCACTCCGGACGGCCCCACTCACTCCAGTCTCGCTCCGTTCAGGCCCCGCTCCCTCCAGTCCTAGGATTCATTTATTATTATACATAAGTACACTATAGTTGACTTCAGACGCACCATAGGAGGGCGTCAGATCGCATTACAGGTGGTTGTAAGCCACCATGTGGTTGCTGGGATTTGAACTCATCACCTTCGGAAGAGCAGAAACCCCTTAGGGTTTCTATTCCTGCACAAACATCATGACCAAGAAGCAAGTTGGGGAGGAAAGGGTTTATTCAGTTTACACTTCCATACAACTGTTCATCACCAAGGAAGTCAGGACTGGAACTCAAGCAGGTCAGAAAGCAAGAGCTGATGCAGAAGCCATGGAGGGATGTTCTTTACTGGCTTGCTTTCCCTGGCTTGCTCAGCCTTCTCTCTTATAGAACCCAAGACTACCAGCCCAGAGATGGTCCCACTCACAAGGGGCCTTTCCCCTTGATCACTAATTGAGAAAATGCCTTACAGTTGGATCTCATGGAGGTACTTCCCCAACTGAAGCTCCTTCCCCTGTGATAACCCCAGCTGTGACTAGCCAGTACATATATCTTCAAGGCTTTTCCCCACTTTCTACTCTATGAGTTCAGTATCTCTGATTTTATGATTTATTTAAATAGAACCAAAAATGAGCATTAAATGATTGAGTCAGTATTGGAAACAAGGGATTTGTTTTGCTTGGGCACACACACCTTAAGTATCAAGATGCCCGCTGTGTGATGCAGTGTTTTGTTTTTGTTTCTGAAACAGGTTTTTTTGTCTAGTTTGATTTTTGAGACAAGGTTTCTTCCTGTAGTACTGGCTGTCCTGGAACTCAGATCCACCTCCTCTTCCCAAGTGCTAGGATTAAACCTAAGGACAGCCTTTAATTCCTCATCCTCCTGCCTCTATTTCCAAAATACCAGACATTTGCAACCACATAGTCTCTACCCTTTTGTTGTTGTTGTTGTGGGTGTTTGTTTGTTTGTTTGTTTTGGTTTTTGGTTTTTCGAGACAGGGTTTCTCTGTATAGCCCTGGCTGTCCTGGAACTCACTTTGTAGACCAGGCTGGCCTCGAACTCAGAAATCCGCCTGCCTCTGCCTCCTCCCAAGTGCTGGGATTAAAGGCGTGCACCACCACTCTCGGCTTGTTGTTGTTTTTAATGGTTGGAAAACAGTGTCTACTTAAACATAATCAACTGAGCTCCATTGAAATGATCTCAGTCCAACACCAGAGCGTATGGTCAGGAGGCAACTGAACATAGCCTTCCCTTAGTGGGCTTGGCCTAATTTTGACTCCTGGTTTCGCATCTGCTAAGTTGGGCCTTAGCATCCATAA
The DNA here is from genome assembly GCA_902729485.2 of Mus minutoides. NCBI lineage: Eukaryota > Metazoa > Chordata > Mammalia > Rodentia > Muridae > Mus > Mus minutoides. The sequence goes on along the minus strand of LR749506.1, from coordinate 519,767 downwards.
CAAATACAGGTGTATGCTGTCTTCTCTGTCTTTTTGGCTGATTCCGTGGTTAAAGAGAACTTGAAGATGGTGGTCTACTGTGCATTCTTGCTTCTTTGGGGCCATCTGAGGGTGTTTGGCTCCCTATAGAAACTGTATCTTCATGGACTGCTAGAAGATAGGGAAGGTGAGAAACAGGCATAGCTGTGGATATCTATCTCAGCACTGCCTTTCTAAACCACAGAGCCATCTTTCCAGTCCTCAACTAAGTATTTATTTAGCAAAGAGTATAGCTTTTTTTTTCCCCTATAGTATAAGTTAACTAGAAATGGCGAAACTAGCCCCAGCTGTTCTGAAACTGTCCTCAAACTCATAAATTTGCCTGCCCCTGCTGTGTGCCTTCATCTTAAATTGTGGTAATATTACATTGTTACCAGTAGGCATCATCTTTGTTCTCTATGTGGGGGCAGGTGTATCTTTTGAGAGAGGATCTCCATATGTAATTGTCCAGACTGGCCCTCAATGCTGGGATTACAGGCTAGTTGAATTTCAGTGTGGACAATTGGTCGTATCTAATTTAAATGGTCTGCCTTTCCTTCCTCATACTTGTAGTCTTCTTTGTTCATTTAGTCTTTTCTCTTTTTTCCCTTACTTAATTACAGCCTTTCTCTTCTCCTTTACCGTGGGAATGAATGACCTATTTTCACACACCAGTGTCCTGGTCTAGCACAGGGTAGAGTCACTCAGATAGTATAGCAAATAATTGTCTTCCAGTATACATTTTTAGCATACATAGCTGTCTGTTGACTGAATGATGGTTTCTAAACGCAGCCTAGAATGCGTGTATGTTACATTCTAAGAAAAAAAATATATATATATGGTTTATTTAATGTATAAGTATACTGTAGCTGTCTTCAGACACACCTTCTAGAAGAGGGCATCAGATCCCATTACAGATGGTTGTGAGACACCATGTGGTTGCTGGGAATTGAACTCAGGACCTCTGGAAGAACAGTCAGTGCTCTTAACCCTCCTCAGCCATTTCTCCACCTCAAGAACTTGATATTTCTTTATAAAGAAATAGAATGAAAGGGGGCGAGGGGAGTTAAATGTCTTAACCTCCAAAAAAAAATCAAGACTAAGAAACCTCAAAGCCTGAGGAGGTAGCATTAGATGCTCTTTTTCCACTCTCTTCTAAATTAATTTACTTACCTGTCTGTATTCTCTGTGCCACTTCTGTGTAGTACCCTTAGAGGTCAGAATAGGTATTGGATCACCTGGAAGTACAAATAGATGTGAGCCACCATTTGGGTACCGAGAATTGACCCTGAAAGAGCAGCCGATGCCCTTACCCACTGAGTCTTCACTACAGGTCTTGTTCATTTTCACTGACCTTGTGTGGATGTTACTAATGTCTTCAGTATTCTAGTGAGGTGGAAATTTGATAGCCTTTACAAATTGATGCTGGTCATTGAATGTCATCCTGGTATGTATTCTCTAGATGTCCACCATAAGGTAGCTAATGGATAGAGTGTAAACCATATATTATCTTATGAATATAGTCAGTGGGCTTGTGAGATGACTGAGTCCCTTGCCAGCAAACCTGAGAACCTGGATTTGATTACCAGAACCTACATGGATAGAATGTGCACACATACACACAAAATACACAAAGTGTAACTTTTAAAATTTAAAATGTTGGACCTGGAGAGATAGCTCAGCAGTTAAGAGCACTAACTGTTCTTTCCAGAGGTCCTAAGTTCAATTCTCAGCAACCGTCTGGTGGCTCACAACCATCTGTAATGGGATCTCATGTCCTCTTCTGGTGTGTCTGAAGTCAGCCACAGTGTACTCAATAGATAAGGTAAATAAACCTTTAAATAAATATATAAACATTCATGAATATATATAATTTAAAACGTTAACATCAGTCTTGTGTTGCAAATGCCTACGGTTTCATATTTTTTACAGGTTTTGTTTCTTGAACAAAAGCATCTTTGTTAGTGCTGTTTAATGCTGAATGTATTGCTTTATTTTTTTTCTTTATCTGTAGGCTAAAGAAATCCTGACAAAAGAATCCAACGTTCAAGAGGTTCGATGTCCAGTCACTGTGTGTGGAGATGTGCATGGGCAATTTCATGATCTCATGGAACTCTTTAGAATCGGTGGTAAATCACCAGATACAAATTACCTGTTTATGGGAGACTATGTGGACAGAGGATATTACTCCGTTGAAACAGTTACACTGCTTGTAGCTCTTAAGGTAATTTTACTTTGTTTGTTTGTTTGTTTGTTTGGGCCTTTTGAACTGGGTAAGAGCTATCTGAAAGGTTCTTTTCCATTTGGTACATTCATCTGAATGTTGAATTTTAGAACTGACTTCCACAGTTAAGAATGCAAAATAAGGCCGGGCGTGGTGGCGCACGCCTTTAATCCCAGCACTCGGGAGGCAGAGGCAGAGGCAGGTGGATTTCTGAGTTCGAGGCCAGCCTGGTCTACAAAGTGAGTTCCAGGACAGCCAGGGGAACACAGAGAAACCCTGTCTCGAAAAAAACAAAAACAATCAAACAAAAAAAAAGAGTACACCCTGGCACACCGTGACATTGATTTTTTTTTTTAAGGCATCTTCCTTAAATGTCGCTTGGCTATACCTCAGGAGGGGGAAGCTTTGCCCCTTTTCTAAACAACATTCTCATTTTTATCACAGAATATTCTGAGCAAGAAACTTGCTGTTGGTGATTTTCTAATATTAGAGAAGCAGTTTCAGCCAGAGCTGTATTTAATTAGCATCTGCATTGCGTAGAATGATCAAGTAGAGGGTTTAGAGTAGATGGTGGGCAGTTTGTGTGGTGACTCCAGATACCCTGAAAGAAGCTAGGAGCTTGGCATCACATGGAAGGAGCGGGCTGCTTTTAAGAGGTTATAATACTACTGGGCACTTCAAAGACAGAGGCTAGCTAATCTCTTAGTTCAACAATAGTCTAATCCAAGATAGAAAGCACTCACCAGCCAAGACTCCATGGTGACCCTGCCTCAAAACAACAATTCATGTACCAAGGTCTAAGACTGCACTGTGTTTTCCTAAATGTCATAAGCCCAAATCCTCATTCCCTGTACACCAGAGTGTGACTGTACATCTCTATAACTCCATCCCCAAGGAGGTAGAAACAGGAATTCCTGGTGCTCACTGCTCAGCTAGCTTAGCCAATGAGACACTGTCTTTAAGGAGGTAGGTGGCCATGTCTGAGGATGACACCCAAGTTTGTCCTCTGGCCTCCAGGTGTATATGAACATAGGGAAGAATATGGGAGACAACATGGAGAAAACAGCTGTCTATAAATGAAGAAAACCCCAGCTCTGCTGACAGGCTCCATGGAGGACAAGCACCCCTGTAGTGTATGGGCCCACTCTGAGACTAATGGCACCTTACCAATGAATACTGTGGGAAAGGCTGTCCTTTCTCAAGTGGTGTCTGAACAAATGTATCAAAACAGATCCATGGCTTCACTGATTAGCAGGGATTATAAATCTAGAAGAAAAGAATATCTATGCTCTTGGTTAGGCTCAGACTTCTTAGCTGTGTTCAGGGAACGATGATCCAGGGGCTGGAAATGCAGCCTAGTGTCTATAGAGTGGTTAGTATGCAAGAAGCCCTGGATTTGACCCCAGCACAGTGTGAGTATCATACAGGCTTGTAATTCTAACATTCAGGAGATGGTGGCAGGAGAAACAGTTCTAGGCTAGCATTGGATGTATAAAACCTTGCCTCAAAAATTCATAAAAACCAAGAAAATTTAATGTATTAAAACTAAGATTTTCTGTTCTTTAAAAAAATGCGGCAAAGTTTATAAAAACACTTGTTCAAATTGTTGTATTCTCGTATTCATATTGAACTCAGCCTCTTGCGTGCTAGCACAGATTCATCACTGAGCTATAGCCTTACTTCAAATTTAAAACATTTTTGCAGTTGCTTGTTAATTTTGTGTAACACTGTGTGGGGACAAACATAACACTAAGTATGTCTTGTAGTCAGTTCTCTCCTTCCACCATATGGGTCCTAGAGATCAAACTGGCAGCTAACAGATAAAACGTAGCCATATTGTGTCTTATGACTTGGGCTATCATGGGCCTGTGAGATGACATAGTAAAAGACAGTTGCCATTAAACCCGATGACCTGAATCTGAGCACTGGAACCCACATGAGTGAAATGAGAGGACACATAATGCACACTCAAAATAAATGAAGTGTAATTTTAAAATCAGACATATTGACAGGCACCTTTACTGTCAGTTATCTCATAAGATAGGTCTTATTTTTATTGTTGTTGTGTGATGGTTCTGGGGAGTGTTGTTTGTTTCCATTGTACAGTCTCTAGCCAAAGCTACCCTCAAGTCCTCAAGTTGGTGCAGTCTTTTTGTGGTGGGGTGGGCCCTGGCTATCCTAGAACTCACTCTGTAGACCAGGCTGGCCTCCAACTCAGAAATCCGCCTGCCTCTGCCTCCCAAGTGCTGGGATTAAAGACGTGCGCCACCACTGCTTGGCTCAGTTGCAGTCTTTTACTGTTAGGATTACAAGCACGTGGAGCCATGTCCACACAAATTTCTTGAGACAGGATCAGGCTGTAAAAAACCTCAAACACTGATCCTTCTGCTTCTCCCAAATACTAGGATTATAGACATGGGCCAGTATGCCTAACCTTAGATAATCTAATTTTATTTTATTTTTCACCTTGACATTAGTTCACATTTAATTATTACAGCCACTGGCTGTAGTGGAATATTAACACGCCTTCATTTACATTCTTGATTAGAGTGATTATCACCTTTTTGGGTGTTCTGTGACAGTGGTTCAGAGCCATGAAAAATCTCAGTCACAAGTTGGCTAAAGCAAGCGTCCTTTTTAGTTCCTTTGGCTGCATATTGCCTTGGGTAATCATCATTCGGAGTATATCCTCTTCTGTGGCACTTTTGTTTCTTTTAAATTCTTCCCTGGCCCAGTCCTGAAGGTATTTTTGGTCAGAATCACTTGGAACTTGCCTAATCGCTCGCAAAATCTTTCTGTAGAGGAGAACTTGTTGCCTTCTCATGAACTGCTTCAGCCAGCGGGCCACGGGAAGCAAGCGGGAAACAGCCATGTTGCCTACCGATAATCTAATTTTAAATGGGCAAAGTACAGAAGGGCTACTTCATACTAGAAGGTACATGGTTAGTAAGAACATGGCTAGTTAACATCATTAGTCATTAGAAAAACATTAAAGTCACAAGTGCCAACTTCGTGTCTGTAACTAAGACAGTGGCTACAGTCAATACCAAGTGTCCCTTCCTGTCAGGAATGTGAAATGAACTTTAAGCCCCTCACCTTTCTTTTTTTTTTTTTTTTTGGTTTTTCGAGACAGGGTTTCTCTGTATAGCCCTGGCTGTCCTGGAACTCACTTTGTAGACCAGGCTGGCCTCGAACTTAGAAATCTACCTGCCTCTGCCTCCCGAGTGCTGGGATTAAAGGCGTGCGCCACCACACCCGGCTGCCCCTCACCTTTCTTAATCTCATCTCTAGCCCTCCTTCTCTCTCTTCCTTCCCACCTCTCTCCACGTGACCATGGCGGGCCTCTCTCTTTCTACCTTCTCTCTTTCTCTCTGCCTTTCTACAATAAAGCTCTAAAACCACTTTAAAGAATTGATGAAGTTACATATAAATCGACCATGTAGCCCAATAGCTACACTCTAGGAATATGTTCAAGAGAATGGAAGCACGTGAGCAAATGAGCTCAGTAACTAAGAGACAGGAAAACTAGAGCAGACACAGGATCCGTGGGGTATGGCACCCCGAATGCTAGTGTGCAGCTGTGAAAGGAGAACACCCTCATCTGTGCCGTGGCCTGGTGACTCAGGGTAGCTAACGCTCCAAGGAATATGGAGCACAAGAAACTTATGTTTTGTAATGTTTCACTTACTTTAAATTTCTAGAAAAGTCATTCTCAAGACAAATAAATCAGTGGTTGTCAGGCCATTGCAGATAGGGGAGGAATCTTGGCAAGACTCTAAAACTGAGTTGTGATAATTGTTGCATAACTAAATTTAGTAAAGGTCAGAAAAAATATGATTTTTATTTCACACAAGATGGTGCAGGGAGTTTAGTTTTAATTGAGATGATATTGGTAAGCATTTTATAAACCTTTAATTAAAATGTTTATAATCATCAGGCTGTGGTAGCACATGCCTTTAATCTCAGAGCTCAAGAGGCAGAGGCAGGTGGATCTCCTTGAGCTGAAGAACAGCCAGGGCTACACAGAGAAACCTACTCTTGAGAAACAGCAACAACAGTTTTAAAAAGTTTATAATCTAATTTCAGTTCATTGAAGTTTAGAGATGTGCGCTTCTTAACCCCTCATCCTCTCAATTGGAACTTTGGATTTACCTATAGAAAGTTGTATGAAATGTCTTTTTGGTTTTTGGTTTTTGGAGACAGGGTTTCTCTGTATAGCCCTGGCTGTCCTGGAATTCACTTTGTAGACCAGGCTGGCCTCGAACTCAGAAATCCGCCTTCCTCTGCCTCCCGAGTGCTGGGATTAAAGGCGTGCGCCACCACTGCCCAGCTGTATGAAATGTCTATTGCTTTTTTTTTTTTTTTTTTTTTTTTTAAGAGCTAGCATCTGTTGTTCATTTTCTTTAGGTTCGTTACCGGGAGCGTATCACCATACTCCGAGGGAATCATGAGAGCAGACAGATCACACAGGTTTATGGGTTCTACGATGAGTGTTTAAGGAAATACGGAAATGCAAACGTTTGGAAATACTTCACAGACCTTTTTGACTATCTTCCTCTCACTGCCTTGGTGGATGGGCAGGTGTGTGCGCCATAAAACTCACTCCTGGGTTTCTTCCTGTTTCCAATAATTGTTTTCTTGGTGTTTAGCAGGCACTGATTTTCCATTTGGGGATACATTTTAGTAAATACTGTTAAGTTCTATATACTGAACTGTCAGGATAAGATCATTGGGGTGGAAAATGTAACCCATTCAGCTTTGGGGGCTCTTTGTGGGGGGGGGTCTGGGAAACGGAAGGGATTGTTTGCCAGTCCTGAGTGTGAGGGTGACTATCAGTCTCTGGAGGGACTGTGGGTAAGCTAGAAAAACACTTTTTTGAAGGAACCTCAGTGATGGTGGTTGGTCAGGAACAAGAATAGATAGTCGGTAGTTGGTATTAGGTCAGAACAATAGCCAGTTATTCAGAGCCAATCCTCATTGAGACAGAGAGCCTAGAACTAATGTAGCTAAATGGTGTCCTGTCTAATGTGTCGTCCAAAGATTTTAGTTTCTCTTAGGTATAATTACCATTTGTAATCAATCTTTTTAGATCTTCTGTCTACATGGTGGTCTGTCGCCATCCATAGACACACTGGATCACATCCGAGCACTTGATCGCCTACAAGAAGTTCCTCATGAGGTATGACTGATAAATTCTCAGAAACTCTTTGGGAAGAACAAAAATTGTTTAGCTGTAGCATAATTTATCATATGTTCACTCAGGTGAACCATTGCTCATTAGAAGATTAGAAGCCTTCCTGGTCATCTCCACTAACTAGCCCATCTGTCTAATAATAAAACTCAGATACACGGGCAGATGGGACAAGTTACCGAACGCAGTGTGCCTTGTGGGAATTGATTTTCATTTCAGAGATACCTTAACTGCAAAATTCAGGCTGCGTTCAGCACACATACTAAGAATGTGATTTTTGTAGAGTGTTGCTTCTGGTGAATTATCAAATGAAGAATTCCATATTTGGAAGTCAGTCTATAACTTGTACCTGCTTTTTAGGGTCCAATGTGTGACTTGCTGTGGTCAGATCCAGATGACCGTGGTGGCTGGGGGATATCTCCTCGGGGAGCTGGTTATACCTTTGGCCAAGATATTTCTGAGACATTTAATCATGCCAATGGCCTCACGTTGGTGTCCAGAGCTCACCAGCTGGTGATGGAGGTATGTTCTTTTCTTGAAACCTGTCAAACTAACTGTAGTAACTGAAGGAAAGGCGTTTGACACTGATGCTGTCAGCAAGATGTCCTTTATTCCTGTAGAGTCTGCCATGGGAGCTAAACCCTCTTCAGTAGGTGGATAGTGAAAGGAAAGTCAGATCCATGGCTGATAGTGGGCATCCACTTAATGAGTGGGAGGGCCTTGGGATTGATGATGAAAGGATGAAGGTGCAGAGCGATTGAAGAAGGGTGTAATATACTGCAGTGGTTTGTTTCACTTTATCTAGTTTGTTTCTTTGTAGGAAAAGAAACATCAAAATGTTGATGCCCTTTAGATAACTGGCTTATAGGTAATTTGAAAGAAGCCTTTCCTCTGGTAGGGTTCTTACCTTAAAACATTGACTCCCATACTTTGAGAATGAGAACGTGGAACATTAAAACTATGGCAGTGGGCAATCTCTTCTACAAGAGTTTGTCGTCAGTACTGATGGTCAACCAAGCACAGTGGCACATGCCTCATTAGTTCAATCAAGTTTAAGGTTTGTCTTAGGGCTTTACTGCTGTGAACAGACATCATGTCCAAGGCAACTCTTATAAGGACAACATTTAATTGAGGCTGGCTTACAGATTCAGAGATTCAGTCTATTATCATCAAGGCAGGAACATGGCAACATCCAGGCAAGCATGGTGCAGGAGGAGCTCAGAGTTCTAAACCTTCATCTGAAGGCTGCTAGTAGAATACTGGCTTCCAGGAAGCTAGGATGAGATCTTATAGCCCACACCCACTGTGATACACCTACTCCAACAGGGCTACACATAATAGTGCCACTACTGGGCCAAGCATACACAAACCATCACAAGGTCATGTCAGTGAAAGACAGATTTGTAGATGCATTTGGTGATGGATAATATTTAAGTTGATTTGGAAGTTGGTTGGTTGGTTGGTTGGTTGGTTGGTTGGTTGGTTGGTTTTTGCGGGATATGTTCTCCATGTAGATTAGGCTGGCCTCAAACTCAGAGATTCACCTGCCTCTGCCTCCTGGGATTAAAAGTATGTGCCACTATGCCTGGCTTGTTTTTCAATGCTTAAGACAAAACAAAAACAGGGCTGGAGAGATGGCTCAGCAGTTAAGATCACTGACTGCTCTTCCAGAGATCCTGAGTTCAATTCCGAGCAACCACATGGTAGCTCACAACCATCTGTAATGGGATCTGATGCCTTCTGCTGATGTGTCTTAAGATTGCAACAGTGTACTTACATAAAACAAGTAAATAAATCTTTTTCTAAAAAAGTTTTTTGTTTTGGTTTGGTTTGGTTTTTTTTTTTTTTTTTTTTGGCTACACAGAGAAACCCTGTCTCAACCCCCCCCCCCAACCAAAAAAAAAGTATTTTGTTTTAGCAACACATTGTTCATATACAACATTTTATAGGTTGTGTGAAATACAGAAAATTAACCCCTTTGGAGTTTTTCTATCTTAATGTATTTTTCTGTTTTAATGGGTTCATATTTATGTAGGTAGGTAAATAAGGTTTTTTCCTGCCTCTTTTTTACAGGGATATAACTGGTGCCATGACCGGAATGTAGTAACAATTTTCAGTGCTCCAAATTATTGTTATCGTTGTGGTAACCAAGCTGCAATCATGGAACTTGACGACACTCTTAAGTATTCTTTGTAAGTATCTGCTCTGAGCTAGCTTTGTGTTGTCCAGCTCTGCTTAAACCAAAGCACAGGTTGACTTTTAACTAAATTTTTGTGTGAATGAACCTACACATAATAGAAACTAGCTTCTCTTATTTGATATGAATAACTGGTATGAGTTACTAGGTCTTCAATTTCTTGTTGTTTGTTTGAAACAAAGTCTCACCATATGGCTCTGATTGTCCTGGAATTTGCTGTGTAGATCAGGATGGCCTTGAACTTATAGAGATCCACCTGTCTCACAAGTGCTAGGACTAAAGACCTATGATGCTATGCTCATCTCCAACTTTTAAACGCAAATTTTTACTACAGAGCTAGTAAAGTTTATTTTGATGAGAAGTCAGATCAATGAACCAGACATTTAAGTGATCTTAATATAGAAGGGGCCCCAATGTGTGAAAAGGTAGCCTCAAAAAAGTACAGTTATAACCCAAGTGCAAAACTGGGAGACTGAGGCAAGGGCAAGAGGATTGCAAAGGGAAGGCTATCCTTGACTACTTTCCTTTTGATGTGATAAAATTCAGTGTCCAAAGACAGCATAGGGCTAGGGAAGCGGTTGTTCAACCTATAGTCCTAATTTATAGTCTACCATTGAGGGAAAGTTGAGGCAGGAGCTAAAAGCAGCTCAGATAACACCCACAGTCTAGATGTAATGTTACATTCCACCAGAGGCAGGAGGAACTCTGGTGAGTTTGAGGCCAGCTTGGTCTATATAGAGAGTTCCAGGGGCTATATCAAGAAGCCATGACTCGCCGGGCGTGGTGGCGCACGCCTTTAATCCCAGCACTCAGGAGGCAGAGGCAGGTGGATTTCTGAGTTCGAGGCCAGCCTGGTCTACAAAGTGAATCTAGGACAGCCAGGGCTGTACAGAGAAACCCTGTCTCGAAAAACCAAAAAAAAAGAAGAAGAAGAAGCCATGACTCAAAGCAGAGATAAGTGTGTGGGCCCTTGTTTGCTGCTTATATTCAATTAGCTTTCTTCATTCTTTTTTTTTTTTTTTTTTTTGGTTTTTCGAGACAGGGTTTCTCTGTATTGCCCTGGCTGTCCTGGAACTCACTCTGTAGACCAGGCTGGCCTCGAACTCAGAAATCCACCTGCCTCTGCCTCCCAAGTGCTGGGATTAAAGGCGTGCGCCACCACGCCCGGCTAGCTTTCTTCATTCTTAAACAGATGAGGGCTCTCTGCCTAGGGAATGGTAACAGCCATGGTGGGCCTGGTGTTCCTACATCAATTAAGACAGTCTTCCACAGACGTGCTCACAGGTCCACCTGATTTATATAAATCTAGTCCTCAGTTAGAACTGTTCCCAGGTAATGGTTCTCTTGTGTCTGGTTAACAGCTAAAACTAACCATGTGTTTGTAGCCCAAGCCGGTCTAGAACTGTGTTCTTCTTGCCTCAGTTTCCCAAGTGCTAATGTTAGAGCTGTGCCCCAATATACCTAGCTCTATTAAAGTTGGGTTCTATTCTTTTAAAATATACTGAAATTGGATGGGGAATAAAATTTGAAAAGTTGAAGATGTTAGTTTTGTTAGCTACATGGGTATCTTCTGGAGTAAAAACACTGAGTCTTCCTTGTTTTTTTTCAGCTTGCAGTTTGACCCAGCACCTCGTAGAGGCGAGCCACATGTCACTCGTCGTACCCCAGACTACTTCCTGTAATGAAAATTTAAACTTGTACAGTATTGCCATGAACCGTATATTGACCTAATGGAAATGGGAAGAGCAACAGTAACTCCAAAGTGTCAGAAAATAGTTAACATTCAAAAAACTTGTTTTCACACGGACCAAAAGATGTGCCATATAAAAATACAAAAAGCCTCTTGTCATCAACAGCCGTGACCACTTTAGAATGAACCAGTTCATTGCATGCTGACGCGACATTGTTGGTCAAGAATCCAGTTTCTGGCATAGCGCTATTTGTAGTTACTTTTGCTTTCTTGAGAGACTGCAGATATAGGATGTAAACATTAACACCTGTGAGTCCAGTTGACTTCCACTTAGCTGTAGCTTACTCAGCATGACTGTAGATGAGGATAGCAAACAATCATTGGAGCTTAATGAACATTTTTAAATAAGTACCGAGGCCTCCCCTCTTGTTGTGTTTCTTTCAGGGATACCATTAATTTAATTGTATGATTTGTCTGCACTCAGTTTCTCCCCTTCTCAAATCTCAGCCCCGCGTTGTTCTTTGTTACTGTCAGAAAACCTGGTGAGTTGTTTTGAACAGAACTGTTTCCCTCCTGTAAGATGATGTTACTGCACAAGTCACCGCAGTGTTTTCATAATAAACTTGAGAACTGAGAAAGTCAGGTTTGAATTGTATCAGTGGGCACGACTGGTGCTGTTTATTAACAAGATAAATCTATTGATCAATTTCAGAATTTGTAGAATCCCAGGTAAAGAAAAATAAAGATCAAGGCCACTGTGTAACCTCTCTGGCAACTCTTTGGTGTTCTTCAGAAGAACTTGGGGACCTGTTTGTCTGATATACTGCAGTTTGTCTTGTTGCTGGCCTGCGCTTGTGAAAGGAAATCTGTGCTCTTTTAGTGGGACTTGATTGTTAAACCATAGAACTTGAGAGTTACGTTTTTAGGATTTTACTTAAAATAGCATGTTTTCGGGTAGAACTTAACAAACTAAATGATGTGTCTAATTAGTGTAGTATCTGGTTACAAATATATTGCTATGTATATTTCATGGACTCTTTAAAATGATTGACAGAACGGTAAGTTCTTAACTACCATTTGTATATTTCTTGTCAAGTCATGTGATCTTAGAGTTAGTTAAACTTGTCTGGACAAGGTGTTAGAACATTAGCTTGTGTTCCTTACCTGGTAAAGCAGTGAAGCCGAGTAGAAGCAATGGTGATGTGGGCTTATGTTTGCACCAGGTCCGAGAGTGGTGCCTGAGTGCCGAGCTCAGCGAGTAATGGGTTTCTCTTCTATTCTTTGACTTGGCTTAAAACCGAAGACAGTTCTTCTGTGGGGACTGAATATTTGCTATTTTAAGCTACCTGGGAAAACATGAGGATGCTTGATCATTACTGTGTGAGTGTAGTAAATAAATGTTTCCTTGCTTTGTACTGTGTTGAATTTGGAACCAACAGTGAAGTTACAATATTGCCCTGTATAAAAAAGCCAAGCTGGGGGCGTGGTGGCGCACGCCTTTAGTCCCAGCACTCGGGAGGCAGAGGCAGGCAGATCTACAAAGTGAGTTCCAAGATAGCCAGGGCTATACAGAGAAACCTGTCTTGAAAAACCAAAAAAGAAAAAAAAAAAGAAGTCTGGACAGGTGCTTAGCAGTCAGTCTTGTAGCTCCCAGCTGCCTATAACTTCAACTGCAGAGGCCCTGATACTCTCTTCTCTCCACAGCATCAGGCACACACGTGGTGTACATGCCTGCAGGCAAACCACTCATACATAAAATAATAAATCAGCCTTTTTAAAGGCTACAAATGTAGTTCATTGGTAGAGCACTTGCCTAGCACATGTACTGTGCCCTGGGTTCCATCTCTAAATGTTGTATATAACGGTACACATGTCACCCAGCATTTTGGAGGCAGGTAGTGGATCTCTATGCCTAAGAATGAGTATTGCACAGAGAAGTGTACTTTGGAAATGGTAAGGTGACTCGGCTGGTAAAGGCATATACACTTAGCAGCCACCCTGAAGATTGAAGATCAGTCAGTGGGATCTACGTGGTGGAAGGAGAAAACCAAATCCTGCAAGTCATTCTCTGGCCTCCATACACAAATGGTGGTGTATACACACACACACACACATACACAGATGTGTGTGTTTGTTTTGTTTTGAAACAGGGTTTCTCTGTGTTGTCCTGGAAATCACTCTGTAACCATGCTGGCCTCGAACTCAGAAATCTGCCTGCCTCTGCCTCCCAAGTGCTGGGAATAAAGGTGTGCGCCACCAGTGCCCAGCTCAGATGTTTCAAAAAAAAACCATAATTTGGGGACTGGAGAGTGGAGCCATAGTTAAGAACACACTGCTCTTCAAGAGGACCTACACCCACCTCTGAAGCCTCACAGTGGCCCATGAATTGAGCTCCAGGGGATTTGGTGCCTCTGGTCTCCTTGGATATCAGTATTCATGTGCACATAAATTTTTTTTTATTAAAAGGTTGCTTTGAAACAATTTATAAAGCTTATTGTTGGGTTTGAATACTTGAAGAAGAGATGTATAATGGTTTTAGTAAAACAAAAACAATGTAATATTTAAAGGGTATCAGGTGATGTTTTGAGATTTGTATGTTGTGTAAAGTCGGGCTATGTATGCCTCAAGCATTTATCATTATGGTCCTTGTAGCTATTTGAAATGAAACACAGTGTGGTGGTGTGGTTGCCACCTGCCTGTGAAATGGCACATCTGAGCCTCTTGAAAAGTTCAGTGACCATTGGGAGGCCGTTTGACTTTCTTCATTACAAATGCAAATAGTTTCCCCTTTTCTTATTTCTGTTTTAGTTATGTGTGTGGTGCTAACAGAGGCCTCTAGGTCCTCTGGAGCTTCAGCTAGTATGAATGCTAAAGACCAAATCCAACCTCTGGAAGAGCAGCAGTTATTTCTGTAGTATTCAGTCTTGATGTCCACATATTTTACTTTGAATTCTTATGAGGCGGCTCTGGGCATAGTAAGTCTAGGGTTAAGAACCACTGCTTGAAGCCGGGCGGTTGGTGGCGCACACCTTTAATCCCAGCACTCAGGAGGCAGAGGCAGGTGGATTTCTGAGTTTGAGGACAGCCAGGGCTATACAGAGAAACCCTGTCTCAAAAAAAAGTAAATAACCATTGCCCATTTTCAAACTACAACTGGATTTTGTGTTACTGGTGGTATCTTCTGGGGTAACTAGCTTTTACTGTGTTCCTGGAAACAGCCAATAGTTTATAGGCTTAATTTTGAAGTGGATTTTGTTCTCCTGACCTCACCCTGTTTTGTTTTGTTTTTGCCCTAAAATTCTTTGACTGCTTTTACATTTTATATAGACTGTACTGTCTGGGTTTGTGTCAACTTGACACAGCTGGAGTTATCACAGAGAAAGCTTCAGTTAGGAAATGCCTCCATGAGATCCAGCTGTGAGGCATTTTCTCAATTAGTGATCAAGGGCCCCTTGTGGATGGGACCATCTCTGGGCTGGTAGTCTTGGGTTCTATAAGAGAGAAGGCTGAGCAAGCCAGGGGAAGCAAGCCAGTAAAGAACATCCCTCCATGGCTTCTGCATCAGCTCCTGCTTTCTGACCTGCTTGAGTTCCAGTCCTGACTTCCTTCAGTGATGAACAGCTGTATGGAAGTGTAAACTGAATAAACCCTTTCTTCCCCAACTTGCTTCTTGGTCATGATGTTTGTCCAGGAATAGAAACCCTGACTAAGACATAGACTTAAATCTTTTTGGTTAATTTTTCCACAATTGTGTCTATAGAAATAACCTCTGAGCCAGGCGTGGTGGCGCACGCCTTTGATCCCAGCACTCTGGAGGCAGAGGCAGATGGATTTCTGAGTTCGAAGACAGCCTGGTCTTCAAAGTGAGTTCCAGGACAGCCAGGGCTACACAGAGAAACCCTAGGGGGGTGCTGGGGAGGGGGGGAGAAAAGAAATAACCTCTGCCAGGTTGTAAATGTGTTTGACCATGGCCCTTGTCAGTTCTATATGATAGAACTGTAAAGATACTGTTTCATTGTGACATTTTCATACATGTGTGTGGTATACTTTGAAGCATCGCCATATTTCTCATTTCCATTCTATACCTTGATTATGGATTGCTTTCAGTAATATGACTCTTCTTTTTGTTTTGAGACAGGATCATCTTTTGTAGCGTAGCTGATCTCTGTTCAAATCAACCAAGCTATATAAGAGAGAAAACTCAACATAGATCTGCCTGCCTCTGTCCAAGTGCTGGGATTAAAGGTGTGGGCCACCACTCTCCAGCAATCTTACTCGACAGAGTAGAACTTTTAAAGGATTCATTTTGCTTTCTTTCATATTTCTGTCTTCTGATTGAGCTTTACACGCCTTTGGGGTATATATAGGTCAGTCACTTACATGTTGGACACTGTTCAAGGTGCAATCTTTTTAGGATGTACCTGAAGTCATGAAGTGC
Organism: Mus minutoides; assembly: GCA_902729485.2. Classification (NCBI taxonomy): domain Eukaryota; kingdom Metazoa; phylum Chordata; class Mammalia; order Rodentia; family Muridae; genus Mus; species Mus minutoides. The sequence goes on along the minus strand of LR749506.1, from coordinate 504,009 downwards.
TGAGTTATGTTGAAGGATCTCCTACCTAGATCCCTCTTTGCTGCTTCAGTAATGAGTGTACCTTGATACATTGTGTACTGTGGGGCAGTGGGCCATGAAAGTTAGCCTGGTGGTCCCCGTTGAGCTAAGGCTACCTTTCATAGTCCACTGCCTCATGGTGTATGTATTGGTGTTTTTCGGTAGGTCTTCCTCTCCTGGAGTTTCTCTCTGCTGTGGCTGTAGGATGGATGCCTAGCAGTGGCTCTTGAGCCCCATGCCCCTTTCTTTTGTTTGTTTGTTTTTTGGGGGAGGGGGGTGTTTTTTGTTTTCCAAGACAGGGTTTCTCTGTATAGCCCTGGCTGTCCTCAAATCCGCCTGCCTCTGCCTCCCGAGTGCTGGGATTTAAGGCGTATGCCACCATGCCCTGCCACCACTCCCCTTTCTACTGTCTAGCTATTCCCACTAGGATCCCAGTCACTGGGTTGGGATGTAGCTGTCAGCAAATGCCTGACAAGAGCATCTTAGAGGAGGAGAGGTTAATTTTGGCCCAGTTTCAGGGTTATAGTCTGCCAGAGTGAGCAAGGAACAGGGATGAAGGCTGCCTGCCCTGTTTGTGGCAGCAGGAGAAGTTAGTTATCAAGTTGTGGCTTGGGAGGAAGAGCAGAGAAAGACAGGAAGCAAAGAAGGTAGAAGCATCAAAGACCTGGCCCCATGATTCAACTGCCAGCCAAGTCTCAGCCTCTCAAAACACCACCAGTTAGGACCACCTATTGAACCATGGACTTGGGGATAATGTCCATAATGGGTGGTGGTAAGTACCATAAGGTGAGTACTGGGAACATGGCTAAGTGGCAGAGTTGCTCCTAGCATACCAAAAGGTGCTGCAGGAAGAAAGTGGAAACCACCAAGATAACCTCAAAAACAAGCAGAGGAAGTGGAAAGCATCCACCATGAGACCACCAGAGACAGCAGGAATGGTGGGAGCAGAAGGAAGATGGCCAGAGAGCTACAAATGAAGATGAGAGATGGAAAGCAAAAATAAATAGAATATTCAAAGTGAAAAGAGATGTCAGGGAAAGGTACGGTGGTGGCATATCCTAGTGGGTTGTACTTGTGTATGAAGTTATTAGAACACTGTCCAAGCCCTGTGCTGCAGGCAGTACTCCACTTACTGCCCAGCGTGCTGCATTCCTATACTGTACTCAATAAACTAAACACATATACCACCTCCTGATGTGTTGCACAGTCCCTTCTGTGGTGGTCAAACAAGGGTGACTTAACTCCTGCCAGTCTTGATCCCTCATCTTCTGGGCTGCTCGCAAGAGTAGGCTAGGTAATATTCACCCTGCTATTGTCACCATTTGATCAATACAAGCGGTGGAACCAGGGCTGTCCCTATTCTCGAGTACTGAAGTTCCTTGTGACAGGTGCCCTCAGAGAAGTGCATGTTGAGAAGGGAGATAAAGGACCAAGGCTATCATAGTAGGGCCTTGTGCTTTCCATTACCCGCATCTGTAGGTGGTTTTTAAAATCTGTGTGTCAGCCGTGCGTGGTGGCACTCGCCTTTTTAATCCCAGCACTCGGGAGGCAGAGGCAGGCAGATTTCTGAGTTCGAGGCCAGCCTGGTCTACAAAGTGGGTTCCAGGACAGCCAGGGCTACACAGAGAAACCCTGTCTCAAAAACCAAAACAAAAAAAAATCTGTGTGTCAGTGGGTGTGTGTGTGCACAGGAGCATAGTGGCCACAGAGGTCAGAAATGGGGTGGGGGTTGGGGGGTCGAGACAGGGTTTCCCTGTGCAGTCCTGGCTGTCCTGGAACTCTGTAGACCAGGCTGGCCTTGAACTCAGAAATCTGCCTGCCTCTGCCTCTCAAGTGCTGGGAATAAAGACCTGCATCACCACTGCCTGGCTCAGAAATGGGTGTTTTATCTCCTAGAGTCAGTCTGTAGAGATGGCTCAGTGGTTAAGAGGACTGTTTCCTCTTCCAGAGGTCCGGAGTTCAATTCTCAGGACTCACAACCACATTGTGGCTCACAACTATCTATAATGGGATCTGATATCCTCTTCTGGTATGTTTTTGTTTTTTTTGTTTTTTTGTTTTTTTTTTTTTTTGGTTTTTCGAGACAGGGTTTCTCTGTGTAGCCCTGGCTGTCCTGGAACTCACTCTGGAGACCAGGCTGGCCTCGAATTCAGAAATCCTCCTGCCTCTGCCTCCCGAGTACTGGGATTAAAGGCATGCACCACCACGCCCGGCTTCTGGTATGTCTTAAGACAGCTACAGTGTAGTGATATATTATATATATATATATATATATATATATATATATATATATATATATATATATATATGTGTGTGTGTGTGTGTGTGTGTGTGTATATATATATATATATATATATATATATATATATATATATATAAAATCTTTGTTTATAATGGGTTGAGCTGCTATGTGGGTGATGAGAGCCAAATTCAGCTCCTCTACAAGAGCAGCAGCTACTCCTCAGTTACTCAGCCATCTCTGCAGCCCTCCCACTATAGTCTTGTATGATTGTGCATGAGTTCAGGGTCTCTGTCGTATCTGTGTGCAGCAAGCGTGAATTGACCTTGCGATCCTCATGGCACTATGCTTTTTTTTTTTTTTTTGGTTTTCTGAGACAGGCTTTCTCTGTGTAGCCATGGCTGTCCTGGAACTCACTTTGTAGAGCAGGCTGGCCTCAAACTCAGAAATCCGCCTGCCTCTGCCTCCCGAGTGCTGGGATTAAAGGCGTGCGCCACCACGCCCGGCGGCACTATGCTTTTACACCAAGAAACAACTGTCCACAGCTCCCAGTGTAGCCAGATGGCAGGCTGCTGCTGCTGGCTGCTGCATCCTCTGTTCATTTCGTCTCCAGTGTATCTCTTTCCCTGACTCTGGGCTCTCTAGTCCCATGGCTGGTGTACTTTTCTCACCCTTCATAAGACAAGCCAGTCTGGCTGTCTCTTCTCATGCACAGTCATGAATGTGTGTTTCCCCATCCCCAGCCTCATTAAGTAGTTGTTCTCAGTCAGCAGTCTGAGCTGCTGGAAGCTGGAAGGTTGCTTTGAATCCCCATCTGTTGTTCTTTTTGGATGGTCATACCAGCTGTGCTGAGACTCTGTGGCAGAGGTAAGCTTTGAATTCCCAATCCTGCCTCCACCTCCAACCAGCTGGCATTATGATGCACACCACTACAGCTGGCCTCTCTTACATACATTGATGTACACATAGGTGTTTGTGGCCTGTGTGTGTGTGCGTGCACTGGAGCACACGTGTGTGTCATATACCAACATCATTGTGTAGCCCTGGCTGGCCTGGAAATTGTTATGTAGTACAGGCTGGCCTTGATTGCACAGAGATCTGCTGCCTTCAAATAGCTGTAAAGGCATGCACTGCCATACCCAGGCTTTTGTGGGGTGGGGGTGGGGTGGGGTGTTACATGAGAGAAAGGTACAATGCATTCCTGAAAGCCAGTATCCATAGAGGCCAGAAGAGGGCGTTGGATCCCCTTGGAGCTAGGGTTACAGGTAGTTGTGAGCTTCCAGGCTCTGAGCTTCTGAGAAATGAACCGGGGAAGGACCCTGTAAGAGCAGTCAGCACTCTTAGCTGCTGAGCCACCATCCTTCCAGCCTGTCTCAGAGGTTTCCTTAAAACAGAATCTTAAGGATTGTCTTTGTAGGTCTTGAGTTTCCAAGTTTATCTCAGATCCTCTGGGTAGGAGGTATGCAGAACACTAGAAATCAGAAACCAGCACTTTAAAAATAGGGCTGTGGGTATGTGAGGTTTTTGAAATGAGATTATTTGCTTAAGCTACCTAGAAACACTAGAATATTTCTGTCTTCATCCTGAGTGGCAGATGGCCCTGCGTCAGAAGCACAGCATAAAGTGATTTGCCGTTTCCACCAATTGCTCAGTTTGGTGCTGCGATCAATCCTGAGGCACAGCTGGCATAATGAACTAGCTTATATCAGTACTCCATGCAGAAGGAAGAATCCCTGAAGACGGTTGAAGTGAATGCAGAGGAGTCAGGAACAGTGATAATGAAGCTGCAGCTGAGAGAGGAGACTGCGTAGCCCCGAGCTTTTGCTGTGCCAGACATTTTGTGTGGCATACTTCAGTTTCGAGTCAGCTCAGTCAGAGCAGTGAAAGGCCTGCTCCGAGAGCATTCTCAGGGAGATCCTGGCTTTCAAACACCCCTACCTTTGCTGGAATCATTCAGTGGGCTTTGAAGGGGAGGTGCCTAGCTTTCAAGTTTAGAGAAAGTGACCTGTGTTTTGTGACTGGACCTTAGGGATACATGAAGAAAGCTTTGCGGGCTGGCTCCTGTGACTATTGGCACAAGTCACAGATCCGGTGCTCCAGAGTCTGTGCCCTGAACTCCCTGTCTCAATGGCACCTATTTGAACTAGGTTTTATTTAAACTTACTTGTGGTGCACATGCGTGGAGGTCAGAGACAACCTGTAGTAATCCCTTCCACCATATGAATGTGAGGGAAGTTCAGGTGGTCATCGGGCTGTGTTTCTCCTGCTTGTCTCTATGTACACCATGTGCTTGCGGTGCCCAGAATGGCCAGAAGACAATATAGAATTTCCCAGAGGCACCTAGTATGAGTGCTGGAAACTGATTTCAGGTCCCCTCCAAGTGCAACAGGTGCTCCTAATCACTGATCTGTCTCTCCAGCCCCTAATTCAATTGACTTTGTGTGTGTTTGTGCACACATGTACCCACAGTACATGCACGTATGTGCACATGGGAGTGCAGTGCCTGAGGAATCCACAAGAGGGTGTCAGATCCCCTGGAACTAGAGCTACTGATTGTGAATTGCCCCATATGAATGGTGTGGACTGACCTTGGGTCCTCTACAAGAGCAGCATGTACTCTTAATTTTGGAGCTGGTCATTGATTAATATTGCAAAACACAGTCAGACCAACACCTCTCTGTATTCTGCATTCACAGCTACCAGTCTGCAGCAGCGGCACCTCCAACCTTGGCCTGCACTGGACTATTCTTTTTTTTTTTTTTTTTAAAGAATGCCAATTTTTGCCGGGCGTGGTGGCGCATGCCTTTAATCCCAGCACTTGGGAGGCAGAGGCAGGCGGATTTCTGAGTTTGAGGCCAGCCTGGTCTACAAAGTGAGTTCCAGGACAGCCAGGGCTATACAGAGAAACCCTGTCTCGAAAAACCAAAAAAAAAAAAAAAAAAAGAATGCCAATTTTTTTTTAAGATTTATTTTATTTATTATATGTAAGTACACTGTAGCTGTCTTCAGACACTCCAGAAGAGGGAGCCAGATCTTGTTACGATGGCTGTGAGCCACCATGTGGTTGCTGGGATTTGAACTTATCACCTTCAGAAGAGCAGTCGGGTGCTCTTACCCGCTGAGCCATCTCACCAGCCCCCGCATTGGCCTATTCTACCAGCATGCAAACACAGCTCTCTATGCTCCTGGAAACAAACGCCTTAAGCACCTGCCTCTTCCTGTGCTCCCATAAGCAAAACTTGAAAGAGCATCTTGTGGGCTGGAGCTGGGGCTTGGTGGCAGGGTGTCTGCCCACTGTGTGCAAGGCCTTGGTTTCATCCCCAGTTCCATGGAAAACAAATCTCAGACCACCTTGTCTTCTGTTTGTTCTTTTTTATTTATTTTCACTTTTAAATTTATGTTTGTGTTTATCTGTGATACAGATTTGAATGTGTGGGTGTGTACACATACGCTCAAATTGCCCATAGAGGCCAGAAGAGGGCATCAGATTCCCTGGAACTGGAGTTGCAGATAATTTTAAGTGTCAAGTCCTCTGGAATAACAGCCAGTACCCTCTTTTCTTTCCTCTTTTTTTTTTCTCTTCTCTCTCTCTTTTTTTTTTCTTTCTAGAGACAGAGTTTTTTCTGTGTAACCCTAGATGTCCTGGAACTAGCTCTGTAGACCAGGCTGACCTCCAGCTCACAGAGATCTGGCTACCTCTGCCTCGCAAGTGCTGGGATTAAAAAGTCTTCACCACCCACCCCTGGCTAACAGCCTGTACTTGTAACCTCTGAGCCAGCATGCTACTACCACAAACTCTTCTCTGTGAACCTGTGAAGAGATGGCCAGAGAATCCCATTATGTAGCCTCGGACCGACCTCTACTGTGAGCTCCTGAGCTATGTAACCAACTGCCCACTTGATGTGCCCCCTTTGACCAGCATCTCAAAATGAATTCCTGGGGCCAATGAGCTGGCTCAGTGGGTAAAGGAGCTTGCTGCCAAGCCTGATGACGATGATGTGAGTTTGGTGCCCTGAATCCATGACATGGAAAGCAAGAATCGATCCCCACATTTTGTCTAATGACTTCTACCATAAGCTGAGCCTCACCCCGGCTCAAAAAGTAAATAGTGAATAAAAACAAAATGAGATCCTTGTCTCATGCTCAAGTTCCTGGGATTTTGTTCGCCTTTCATGCAGCTACCCTTGACACCCCTCTCTCCTCCTCCACGGGGAAGAGACTTCTAAAGCCATCTGCCTCCTTATCACCTGTCCTAGCTCAAGCCTCCTAAGAAAGCCCTCCAGCCCCTGCTGTCCGACCCAATGTGAACTCATTTCACAGAGGAGCACTGGCCCAGTGCTTGCTGGAGGATTGGACCAAGTTATACTGGCTCGAGGCCTCTGCTGGTCAGACTGGGTCAGACCAGGTCAAACAGGCTTCTGAACAGGACCCCATTGAATTCTAGATAGGAGAAGCAAAGGAGATGGAAAGCAGGGGTGGAGGAGGAGGGCTTGTGTGCTCTATGACAGACAAGTGGCCCTCTGGCACCATCTGCTGGGCAGACTGCTGAGTGATGATGGTTCGGGGACTTTAGCTAGGATAAAGCTGTTCAGTTACAATGCCCTGTCTCTGCCTTCTGTGGGCCCTTGGGGTGGGGGGTGGGGTTGTACTCATCTGTTCCAGTAGTTTCTCCATTCTGGGGGAGTGGCACAAAGTAAAGGGCATTCTCTTCGGATAAGCTTTGGCCTCCTGTGGTGAGATAGCCATAGTGAGGAGCCAGGTTCAGTCTCCTCACTTTGCTGATGTGTAATCTGGCACAGTTTATGTGCCATCTTGCCCAGTGTTACAGAGTTGTGCTCCTGTCTGGCACACTAGTTTACATAATACCATTTATCAGCAACTAACTTATAGGGAGGCCCACAACCTGGGCCTCTGGTGGTATGGGCTATAATTGTATGTCAACCAACTTTCTTCTCTGTCACTTAGAGGTGAACACCACTCTTGCCTCGAGCTTCTGACGAAGCATCCTGAGGTGAGGAATGTCACCCATCAGAAGGCTCTGCATAAGATGGCCCAAGTAGAGGCAAGAACGGACATTTCTGGAGCTTTGTCCAAGGTCAAGGGCCAAGGCTAGACTCTTGGCACTAAGCCCTCCTAGAAGCCTTCCAGAAACTTCCCTCTTTGTGTTCCTCCAGCTTTGGCACAGGGTGACTGGGCAGCCATGTGAATGAGCAGCCACAGAAGCTCCAAGGTGACAGACACTGGCATGGCAGAGGCTGGAGGAATGGTTAGGCTGTTCAGAGCACTTCTGGAGGATCTGGGTTCTGCTTCCAGCACCTATATCAGGAGTTCACAAACATGGCCACAAATACCCATAGCTCTGGTTCCAGGGGACCCAGCACCCCTTCTGGCCTCGGAGAGCATTTGCAAGGATATGGTGCACATGCATACATTTAGGTACATACACATAGATATAAAACAAATCATATTTTTTTTTTTTTTTTTTTTTTTGGTTTTTCGAGACAGGGTTTCTCTGTATAGCCCTGGCTGTCCTGGAACTCACTTTGTAGACCAGGCTGGCCTCGAACTCAGAAATCCGCCTGCCTCTGCCTCCCGAGTGCTGGGATTAAAGGCGTGCGCCACCACGCCCGGCTAACAAATCATATTTTAACATTTTTTTTTTAAAGATTTATTTTATTTATTATATGTAAGTACACTGTAGCTGTCTTCAGGCATTCCAGAAGAGGGCGCCAGATCTCATTAAGGATGGTTGTGAGCCACCATGTGGTTGCTGGGATTTGAACTTATCACCTTCGGAAGAGCAGTCGGGTGCTCTTACCCGCTGAGCCATCTCACCAGCCCCCATATTTTAACATTTTTAACATTTATTTTTTAAAAATTTTCGGGGCTGGTGAGATGGCTCAGCAGGTAAGAGCACCCGACTGCTCTTCCGAAGGTGATAAGTTCAAATCCCAGCATCCACATGGTGGCTCACAACCATCCGTAACGAGATCTGGTGCCCTCTTCTGGAGTGTCTGAAGACAGCTACAGTGTACTTACATATAATAAATAAAAATAGATCTTAAAAAAAAAATTTTCTCTCTCTGTCGGGCAGTGGTAGTGCACACCTCTAATCCCAGCACTTTCGAGGCAGAGACAGCTGGATCTTTATGAGTTGAGGCCAGGCTGGTCTACAGCGTGAGTTCCAGAGCATACAGAGCTACACAGAGAGACTTTTTTTTTAAGATTTATTTATTTATTACATGTAAGTACACTGTAGCTGTCTTCAGACACACCAGAAGAGGTCATCAGATCTCATTAAGGATAGTTGTAAGCCACCATGTGGTTGCTGGGATTTGAACTCAGGACCTTCGGAAGAGCAGTAGGTGCTCTTAACCACTGAGCTATATCTCCAGCCCTGAGAAACTTTGTCTTAAAAAATAATAATAACCTCCCTCTCCCCCTCCCTTCTCCCCTTCTCTCTCTCCCTGTGTGTGTGTGTGTGTGTGTGTGTGTGTGTGTGTGTGTGTGTGTACCTGTGTGTCATGCCACGCATGTGGATGTCAGAAGGCTGCTGAATCATCTTGCTGGCCCTATTTTAAATTTATTTTATCTGTATGGTGTGTGTGCATGGCATGTATGCTTTGGGAGTCCAAAAGATAACATCTGAGAATCAGCTCTCTTCTTACACCATATGGACACCTGGGTTTGAATTTGGGATGACAGGGTTTGTGACACTGAGCCATCTCTCCAGGCCACATGCTACTTACTGTCATTTGTTTTGTTTATTTGTTTGGGTTTTGTTGTTGTTGTTGTTGTTGTTCTGTTCTGTTCTGTTCTGTTCTGTTTTGCTTTGTTTTTCAAGACAGGGTTTTTCTGTTTAACAGCTCTGGCTGTCCAGGGATTCACTTTGTAGACTAGACTGGCTTCAACCTCACAGAGATGCCCCTGCCTCTGCCTCCCAAGTTCTGCCTTAAAGGTGTGTGCTGCCAGCATGCCTGATGCCTGGCTACATACATAACTTTTTTTGCTGTATTTATACATGAAACTGTTGGTGTCAGGACCTCTGAAACCCGTGACACCACAAAGGCAGGACCCGCAGGCCTGTTGCTAAGGCAACAACCACCATATTCCTAGAGTCCACTTGGCTCATCTCCCACCTTTTTTTAATTTTTTATTTTATTTTTATTTTTCCAGACAGAGTTTTTCTGTATAGCCCTGGCTGTCCTGGAACTCACTTTATAGACCAGGCTGGCCTCGAACTCAGAAATCCACCTGCCTCTGCCTCCCAAGTGCTGGGGGATTAAAGGCGTGTGCTACTACTGCCTGGCTCTCACCTCCCACCTTTACCTGTGATTATGTCATCATCCATATATAAAGAAAGCCCCCCCATCTCTCTCTCTTTCTCTCTCTCTCTCTCTCTCTCTCTCTCCCTCCCTCCTTCTCTTTCTGCCACCACCTTGTCCCTCTCTCCCAATAAACCTCACGTGGAGCTGTTTGGTCTGGCATGGTCTTTCTGAAGCCACATTGCGTTCAAGATCATAACAGAAACCAGCACCTGGATCAAGATAGATTCTGATGATGCCGGGCGTGGTGGCGCACGCCTTTAATCCCAGCACTTGGGAGGCAGAGGCAGGTGGATTTCTGAGTTCGAGGCCAGCCTGGTCTACAGAGTGAGCTCCAGGACAGCCAGGGCTACACAGAGAAACCCTGTCTCGAAAAACCAAAAAAAAAAAAAAAAAAAAAAAAAAAAAAAAAAAAAAAAAAAAAAAAAAAAAAAAAAAAAAAGAAAGAAAGATTCTGATGCCTCAGAGACCTCCCTCAACACCCATCAGCTGCTCCGCAGCCATTATCAGCTTTCATTTATCTCCCTTTGTGGTCTTTGTTGAAATGGAGTCACAGAGTAAGTCATTTTGCACCTAGTGCCTTTCATTCAACATTGAGGTTCATCTATGTCCTCTTGGTTTTCTCTTTCAGTTTAAAAGTCTGTGGCATGAATATCCTGCAAGTTATTTGTACAGCAGATGGTGGTGTTATTTCTAACTTTTAAAAAATTTTTATTTATGGGGCTGGTGAGATGGCTCAGTGGGTAAGAGCACCCGACTGCTCTTCCGAAGGTGATAAGTTCAAATCCCAGCATCCACATGGTGGCTCACAACCATCCGCAACGAGATCTGGCGCCCTCTTCTGGAGTGTCTGAGGACAGCTACAGTGTACTTACATATAATAAATAAAATAAATCTTTAAAAAAAAATTTTTTTATTTATATCGGGCGGTGGTGGCGCATGCCTTTAATCCCAGCACTCGGGAGATAGAGGCAGGCGGATTTCTGAGTTCGAGGCCAGCCTGGTCTACAAAGTGGGTTCCAGGACAGCCAGGGCTACACAGAGAAACCCTGTCTGGGAAAAGAAAAAAATTTTATTTATGTTTTTATTTCTTTAGTATGCAGTGTTCTGCCTGCATATATGCCTTCACTACAGAAGAGGGCGCCAGATCCCATTACAGACTGTTGTGAGCTTATGTGGTTGCTTAGGAAATTGAACTCAGGACCTCTGGAAGAGCAGTCAATGCTCTCAACCTCTGAGCCATCTCTCCAGCCCTATTTCTAACATTTGATTGGTGTTAAAGCTACTGTCATGCCTTACATACATAACCTGAGCATAACCACTAAGGTTCCCATCCTAGAAGTTCTGTCTCAAGTGGTGATGAGGAGGCAGAACCATTAAGTGATTTCTATCTCTTAAAGTACCTACTTAGAGGTAATTGTGTCATGGGACACTCCCCTTGAACATGGTTAACACTGTTCTTGTGGAATAAATTAGTTCTTGAGGGAAAGTGTTTGTCTACAAGTGTCCTCATCCTATGTACTTGGCCCCTAATACAACTGTTATGAATATTGAAACACACTTCTTTTTCTTTTTTCTTTTTTTTTTTTTTTTTTTTTTTTTTTTTTTTTTTTTTTTTTTTTAAGATTTATTTTATTTATTATATGTAAGTACACTGTAGCTGTCTTCAGACACTCCAGAAGAGGGCGCCAGATCTCGTTTCGGATGGTTGTGAGCCACCATGTGGATGCTGGGATTTGAACTTATTACCTTAGGAAGAGCAGTCGGGTGCTCTTACCCGCTGAGCCATCTCACCAGCCCCCTTTTTTTGGTTTTTTGAGACTGGGTTTTTCTGTGTAGCCCTGGCTGTCCTGGAACTCACTCTGTAGACCAGGCTGGCCTTGAACTCAGAAACTTGCCTTGCCTGCCTCTGCCACCCAAGTGCTAGGATTAAAGGCATGTGCCACCATTGCCCGGTAAGCACTTATTTCAATTGGACATAAATTCCATACTGGAGTTGCTGAGCCACTGGGTTCTTGGATGTTTATGTTTTGTAGATTTCTTCCAATTCACCAACGTGTACCTCCACTAACAGTGTTGTGGAAGAGAGAGTGTCAGTTGTTCCACGTCCTTGTCAATACTTGATACTGTCACTCTTTTAAGTTTAGCCATTCCAGTGACATAATTTTGCCAAAAACTGATGACATCTCTCATAACTGTTATCAAGGTCTGCCTTGTACACGAGTAGAGTGGCAGCCTGGGAAGAAGGCACCTTTCCCATCTCACATGAGACGTTTAAAGCAGTTGAGTGGCGGCAGATCTGCAAGATTTCTGTGCATCTGTGTAAGGCAAGTGGGCCAGACAGACATAAAGACTGCTAAGGTTGACTGAGCTCAGAGCTGTAGCTCTTCTTCCTGCCTGTCTCTGTACCAGCTCCTGGACACGTAACCACAACACCCCGCTGAGAGGATCCTGCGCAATCAGTCACGGGATGTAGCACCTGGAGTTCTTCTCCATGCAAATAGAGCATCTCAAACTCAACCAATAGGAAACATCTACCCCCTAAATCCCACCCCACTACTTAAGGTTCATACAGTCCCTGTCCACATTGGAATAACGAGGGTCTTCTGAGAGTGGCTATCTTTACTGAACTTGGGGAAGTGTTCTCTCTTCCGAAGCATTCATTGCTGGACCTTGGACCTGCCTGGCTGGGCAGGCACGCCTACTGCGGTTGCTGCCGCTGCCGAGGGAGTTAATGAGAGACCTGGGACCTTGGCTTCCTGCCCAAACCTGTTTGCTTCTCTTCTAAGAGCTGTAACACTTCCGCATTCCTGGCTGTACTGGAGCCCCACAGAAAGTCCTGGCTCCCCCTCCCCCTCCGCGTAGTCAGCACACCTGTAGTTATATGAACTTGAAACTGTTCGGACTTGTATAGATCAAAACGGAAGGGCTGCTCTCTTTTTTTTGTTTGTTTTGTTTTGTTTTGTTTTTCGAGACAGGGTTTCTCTGTATAGCCCCGGCTGTCCTGGAACTCACTCTGTAGACCAGGCTGGCCTCGAACTCAGAAATCCGCCTGCCTCTGCCTCCCGAGTGCTGGGATTAAAGGCGTGTGCCACCACTCTCCCCCCCCCCCCCCCAACAGTTGAAACCAAAGTTGGGCGTTGTGGTGCATGCCTTTAAACCCAGCACTCGGAAGGCAGAGGCAGGTGGATTTCTGAGTCTGAGAGTTTGAGGCCAGCCTGGTCTACAATGTGAGTTCCAGGACAGCCAGGGCAATACAGAGAAATTGTCTCGAAAAAAACAAAAAACAAAACAAAACAAAACAAAAAACAGTTGAAACCAGAGTGCGATGGCAAAATCTAGAGTCACCTAAGAGGCAAACCGGGTCTGGAACGACCCTTTCACAGGGGTCACCTAAGACCATGGGGAAACAGAGATATGTACATTATGATTCATAACAGTAGCAAGTTTACAGTTACAAAGTGGCAACGAAAATAATTTTATGGCTGGGGATCAACCCAATGTGAGGGAACTTTATTAAAGGGTCACAGCTTTAGGAAGGTGGAGAAGCCCTACTCTAGACACCTGTTAGGGATTATTCAGATTGGGTTAGGAGATGAGAGGACCACTCTAAGGGAGGGCCATAACATTTATTCTGGGCTTAAGGCTTAGACTACATAAAGAGAAGGCCGGGGATGGAGAGATGGCTCAGTGGTTAAGGGTGTTTACTGCTCTTGCAAATGACTTGAATTTGGGTCGAAGCACCTACATCTGGTAGCTTACAACTGCCTATACTCCAGTTTGAAGCAATCTGACACCTCTTCTGGTCTCTCTCTCTCTCTCTCTCTCTCTCTCTCAAATAAATGTTGTTTGTTTTTTCCTAAACAGATTCTCTGTGTATTCTGTGTAGCCCTGGCTCACCTGGACTGTCTTGGAACTCATTCTGTACACCAGGTTGGCCTCGAACTCTTAGAGATCCACCTGTCTCTGCCTCCTGAGTGCTGGTATTAAAGGTGTGCACTACCATGGCATGGCTTATAAATTTTTTTAAAAAAGAAAACTGTAGAACACTAACTGAACATAAGTGTTCATAAAAAATACATTTTTTGTTTGTTTGTTTTGAGACAGGGTTTCTCTGTGTAGTCCTGGCTGTCCTGGAACTCACTCTGTAGACCAGGCTGGCCTCGAACTCAGAAATCCATCTGCCTGCCTCTGCCTCCCAAGTGCTGGGATTACAGGCATGCGCCACCACTGCCCGGCTAAATACATCTTTTAAAAAAGAAAAGAAGGGGTTCGGGATTTAGCTCAGTGGTAGCTAAGCAAGCACAAGGCCCTGGGTTTGGTCCTCAGCTCCAGAGGATGGGTGGGTGGGGGTGGGGAGGGGGAGGGGGGAGACAAAAGAAAAAGAAAAAAACCAATGAGCTCATACATACAGAGGTTCAGGAAGTGTGCTCCCCCCCCCCCCCCCCCCCCCCCCCCCCCCCCCCCCCCCCCCCCCCCCCCCCCCCCCCCCCGTCAGCTCTGACTCAGGATATTTTAGACATTCATATTAGTCCTTTATTTAGAGGTAATAAACATTTAAAAGTTCATATTGACCTTTAACTTGATGGGTCCTATGTATGAAGCTTTGTGGAATTTCTTAAAATTAACAAATCTCACACAAAGCATACAGAACGTAACAGGGATGTGGTCAGCATGACCCTGCTCTCAGTCAAGTGATTTTTCTGCATCAATGACTGGCAGGCAGATTACAGCAACAATATGAAACAGCTGGCAGGCATCAAACAAAATTGCTACAGCTGTGTTGGGGTTCAGGGAGCAGGCCTCAACACAGGGTATTTTAGCATAGCAACAGGAGAGGTAACTAATACACTAGGTAAATATTCCACCAACTGGCTTTTTAATTTGAGATATGGTTTCCCTATATAGTCAGGCTGGCCTCAAACTTGCCTTCTGCTTCAGCCTCCTAAATCCTGGGATTGTAGATGTGTTACCATTCTTAGCAAGAAACAACTTGGTGGCGGGACCCAGGGATAGTTTTCCCCACTTTCAGACTCCCCAAAGTAATCTGGAGGTTTTGATCTGTTGTTGGGTTGAAGCGTAGGGGAGGGAGATGAGGAGAGTCTCCTCTCAGATTCACACTGGCAGTAGCTGCTCTTTTTATTTTTATGTTTTTTCGAGACAGGGTTTCTCTGTGTAGCCCTGGCTGTCCTGGAACTCACTATGTAGACCAGGCTAGCCTTGAACTCAGAAATCTGCCTGCCTCTGCCTCCCGAGTGCTGGGATTAAAGGCGTGCGCCACCACTGCCTGGCAGTAGCTGCTCTTTTGAGGCTCAATTCCTCCAATCCCAACCTTTTGGCAAATGGACACTGTCAGATCTTCTCCTTTTTGTTCTTTAATTCTTCCAACACAGGAGAGCAGTGCTCAGAGAAAAAGTAGTTCACTCCGGATTATATAACAGTGGTGAGCTGTAGAGTGTCCACGGAGAACCCAGACAGAGAGGCAACACAGTAGCAATCTGCAGTCAGGAGACCTTAGAACAAGCACACTGAATTACTGCAGCTGCTGCTGTGTGATGATACTGTTCCTGGAGAGATGTGACCCCTGTCTAACCACCCCGGATAGCGAATAGAAGACAGAGGCAAGCTAGCAACTGCCACCAAGCTCAACATAGCAGGCCAGTGAGTTTTACTAAGGTTGAGTATAGTTGAGGAATTACTTATAAAAGCAGAAAGGTCGGGGCTGGTGAGATGGCTCAGTGGGTAAGAGCACCCGACTGCTCTTCCGAAGGTGATAAGTTCAAATCCCAGCATCCACATGGTGGCTCAAAACCATCCGTAACGAGATCTGGCGCCCTCTTCTGGAGTGTCTGAAGACAGCTACAGTGTACTTACATATAATAAATAAAATGAATCTTTAAAAAAAAAAAAAAAAAAGCAGAAAGGTCTCAAAGACAGCTGTGTCACCAAAGCCCACCCCGGCATGGGTGACAGCTCATGAAAGCCAGGAGCATACAGCACAGTCTGCAGGCAGCTCAACAGGTTTAAGAGTTGCCTGTCCGTCAATCGAGTCGTTTTCCCCCCCTCCCCTCCTTACAGCAGAGATTTCTCCAACCCAGTCTTTTTGTGTTCTTCACTTCCTATATACCCTCAGGGAAGGGCAGAGCCTAGGAGTTGTTTACTTCCTGAGTGCTGAGGTACTTCTCAGGACAGAATTCTTCACTTTCCTTTTTGGGATTAGTAGGAGCTTTCCTTCCAGAAGGAATGCTTTCTCTTTGGTATGAAACAGCTACTTAATTTAGATGTTCTCTGGCCTAGAATGCACAGTAGGAGTCTTCCCTATCGGTGGATGCCTAAGAAAGGGAACATAAACTGAATTCTGAGCTGCTATGTGCCATTGGGTTGATGTATAAAGTTGGCTGAGACAGGGTCACATGTAATTCAGGGTGGCCTCCAACTTGCTATGTGGCTGAGGGTGGCCTTGAACTTCTGGTCCTTCTGTCTTTACCTCTCAAGTGCTGAGATCAAAAATGTGCGCACCATGTCCAGTCTGTATAGTCCGGGGGATGGAGCTCAGGACTTTGTGCTTCTTGGCAAGCACTCTATCAATTGAGCTACATCCCTAACCCCAAAGCTCTGGTGTTTGTTGTTCTTTTGTTTTAAATATTTATTTTTGTGTATGTGTGTGTCTTAGTTAGGGTTACTATTGCTGTAATGAAACACCATGATCAAAAGCAACGTGGGGAGGAAGGGTTTATTTTGCTCAATGTTCCATGTAATAGGTCATCATCAAAAGCAGTGAGGGCAGAAACCTAGAGGGAGGGGCTGTTAAAGAGGCCATGGAGGGATGCTGCTTACTGGCTTGCTCTCTGACAAACCCAGGAGTGGCATTGGGTTAGGCCCTCCCCATCAATCACTAATTAAGAGGATGCCTTACAGGCAGATCTTATGGAGGCGTTTTCTCACCTGAGATGAGGTTCTCCTCTGATGACTCTAGTTTGTGATAAGTTGACATAAAACTAGCCAGTACAGAGGGTTTGACTACATATATGTAAGTACACCATGTAACTACAATACCACCTGTAGAGGCCAAAAGAGTTCAGTAGATCCCCTGAAGCTGGAGTTACAGGCAGTTTTGATATACCTTACGTGGGTACTGGGACCAGAGCTCTGGTCTACCTGCAAGAGCAGCAAGTGCTCTTAAATGCTGGCATCTCTGCAGCCCCCAAATCCTGTTTTAAACCCGTTGAGAAGGCTGGTCCTCATAGGAATTTTGTATGGACATTTGACGGCAGTAGTGACTGACTCACTAAGGCAAATCATCTCCAGAAATAACAATCAAAACAACTGTGTTTTTTCCCAAGGGCTCTGCCTGCCGCCCAGGCTTTCGCTTTGCCTAGTCTGTATGGTGGGAAACAGGTGTACATCAGAACTTGTCTGGAGCACTGGAGGGGTTGGGGCAGGGCTAAGGTCCCGGTTGTTGATTTCATGTATGAAGAGAGAATGAAGGATGACACAGCTTTGGAACCATCTCTCTCTCTCTCTCTCTCTCTCTCTCTCTCTCTCTCTGTCACACACACACACACACACACACACACACACACACACACACACACACACGGACTCTGTAAAGCCAGTCCTTTCAGATCTAGACTGACAATTATTAATAAACTGGATGGAGGTGCACTGCTCCCAGCTTATTCTCTGCAATCCTGCAGCCATCTTGGCTCTTAGGCGGAGGTTTCCGGGGAAAGTAGAGTTGATTTAAAAAGTGTGGCACTACTCCAGCCTTTTCTGATAAATACTGCTCCTTCCTGGCGATGCCTTATCACTGAGGCCCGACCACAGAAGTTTCTCCAATTACCCTAAGCTTATGAATCTCCTTGGATAGTTTACAAAGTTAGATTCGTTATACTGAAAATGGACTCAGCTGCCTTTTCTTTTTTTTTTGTTTTGTTTTGTTTTGTTTTGTTTTGTTTTGTTTTTTGAGACAGGGTTTCTCTGTGTAGCCCTGGCTGTCCTGGAACTTACTCTGTAGACCAGGCTGGCCTCAAACTCAGAAATCTGCCTGCCTCTGCCTCCCAAGTGCTGGGAATAAAGGCGTGTGCCACCACCACCCGGCTCAGCTGCTTTTTCTTGAGTGGGGCCAATTAATTATTATATTATCCACTAAAAAATTCGTTTTTGATTTAGGTTCTTGCTTTATAGCCTTAGCTGACCCAAAATTATGTAGACCAGGCTATCCTTGAACTCACTATGTGCAGAGGATGCCCTTGAATTTCTGATTCTCCTGCTTCTGTCTCCTGAGTGCTGGAGTTACAGACCTGTGCCATCATGCAATTAGTGGGGGTGTTGGAAATCAAACCCATGGCCTCACACATGCTAGGCAAGCACACTGCCAACTGAACCACATCCCCAGAGCCAGAGAATAAATAGACTTGCAAAAGAGTTGTAGTCCTGTGTCCAATCCATTGCATGTCCACCTGCCTCTGCCTCCCGAGTGCTGGGATTAAAGGTGTGCGCCACCACGCACGGCTTAGTTCCATTTCTTTAGGCAAAGGATTTCTTGTGCATCTTTTGTGAACTAATTTGCACCTTAAATAGTCTGAGCATGGCAAGGATTGAACTCAGGGGCCTGGGCACACTAAGCTTTGTCTCAGCACCCAAATCTCCATTTTCTGCTCTAAACATTTGTTAATTCCGTTACTGGAAGCTCCCAGACCTCTGGGAAAAAAAACAAAAACATATACCTTGTGCCAAGCTGTGTGCTGGTTTCTTAGGCTCGCTGTATGACCCAGGACTGTTTAAGGAGCCCACTGAGTTGATGGCACATGGAGGAAAAGGTTCTCCAGTGGGCCTTCTCTAGGAGGCCCGAAGCAGGAGCTGTGAAGGGCAGGTAGCGCTGCAGATAAAAAGCCTGAGAACTGTGGGTCTTTCATCTTCTGTCATCGACTCTGGCACCTGGCAGACATTGGATACCATAGCCAGCAGACAAAGACCTGGTAATTCAACCCATTGCTTGGTCTCTCTGCCCAGTCTTGTCCTAGAGAAGCTGAAGTCTCTGGTTTCTTTAAGAGGCCCTGTGTGGAAATGTCTTTTGTCTTTGTGGTGCCAGGAATACCATCATGTGCTCACTGGCTAGGTGAGCCTGGCGCCTTGGTGGGGATAGTGATGCTCCCTAGACACCGCAGGGCAGGGCAGGGCAGGCAATTGCCCTCTTCCTGGCTGGGCGGAGGCCAGATGGATGCTTTCAGGCCTCTCCCTTTATTTCAAAGCAGTTTCATTATCACAGCCTTCTGTGAGCCTCCCATAAAGCATAGCCCGTTCAGGTTGAGCCTGACTGTCCCTGTTCACTGCTGGATCGATCCCCAGCACTGGCCTCATAGGCCTCGCAGATCCGCAGATCGGCAGAGAGCATGGTTACCCAAAGAATGTAACCTCCGTGCTACATTCACATTTACTCTCTCCAGGCTTTGCGCTTCACTCCAACAATGGCTATTTGAAAAAGTTCAAAGGTAGGAAATAAAGGTTAAGATTAGCCAACAAGGTGGTGCTAGCCTCGAATCTCCATGCTGGCTATTGGGAGGGAGACAGACCTAAGTTTAAAGCCAGCCTGGTCTAAATAGTGAGTTCCAAGCCTGGTTTACATAGTAAGACCCTGTCTCAAAACAAAACAACAAGAATATCAGGCAAGCATATATGTGGTGAAAAATGCCTGTAACCCCAGCGCAGGAGGTAGAAGGAGATCAACCTGGTCTACATACTGAATTTACCGCCACTCTATGCCAAACAGGGTCCCGTATTAAAATGCAAAGAAAACAGAACTTTAAAAATCAAATAAGCAGGTGTACCAAGTCAGGAGTATTTAAGAATTATAAGCGGCCTAAGCTAAAGAAACACCTTGTCTCAACCAACATGATTGATATATATATATATTCAGTATCAGTGGAGTAGGTTCAAGTCCTGAATCCCAGGTCTGCAAACTCAACTCTATTTCCTTAGGTTATTAGGAGAGTAACGGTGGTCAGGCTGAGGTGATTCCTTTAAGGAAAACACACACCCACAACCGGTTTTGCGGTTTGTTGTTTCCAGGCTTTTCCAGGACTGGGGTCTTTCCAGTAGTTTAAGACAGCCCCTGCCTGAAAGACCCTTCGGGTCGCGCTGGTTCCCCAGCCCGTGCCGGCGTCCGCATTGAAGGAGAGCATGGCGCTGTTTAGGACAGTGGAGTAAAGAGGAAGCCCTTCTCCTATCCAGCCACCTCCTCCACCCACCGCAGCTCAGCACCTCTCCAGGAGATCTCTGTGGCGCTCAGAGCCTGCCGCCTGCCTGCCGCCTGCCGTCAGGCGATCTCAACGGCCAGCCCGGCCGGCTGCGTGACGTCACGGGCCCGGGGTCCTCGGCGCCCGCTTCCCGCTGCTATAAAAGGCGACGCCGCGGGACGCCGCTCGAGTGGCCTTGTTCTCGATACTTCGGTGCGGTTGGGAACTCTGTCCGGCAGCCTCGGGCCTGCGGTCTTGAGACCGAGCACCGTGAGTAGCAGCCCGCGAGCCGGACCTGTTCCTCAAGGGAGGGCCTGGGTGGGAGCCTCGCGTCGGCTGTGGCGTGCACGAGGCGGCGAGGCGGCCTGGTCACGTATCCTGAGGCGCCGTGCGGCCCGTTGCACACCCCCGGCCCGCGGGAGGCACGAGTCGGCCGAGTCAGGCCTTCGAGGGCCGCCCATCCTTTCGGCGCTCGCTCGGGGGAGAGAGTCGAGCCCTGTGGCAGGCCTGCAGCTTTGCGGGCGACTGTCGGCCCTGAACGCGGCTGCAAGGCCCAGGCTTCGTACCGGGCCTGCCTTAGCGACAGACTTGCTGCTCCGCGCTCCAGGGCGGGTGGGCGGCGAGGCTTTGAGTAGGGGTCCTGGGCCGTCCAGGTGGTGGCGGTCTTAGCTCCTTATTGGTCTTACCTTCTTAACCACCGAATATGCAGGTAACAGGCTCCCGATGTTTCCTTGCGTTGTTTTGTTACGTTCTGCAGTCTCTGAACTTATTACTGTAATAGACACTGTCGTCCGAGGTGTGTGGCTTTTAGGAGCCCTTGAAGCCAAAACCTGAGGTGTTTGGGTTTTTTAAGGGATAGTGTTAAAACCTGCCTTCTGGTTCACTTTTTCATGGGAGTCCCCAGGTTAGGAGACTCAGTTTTTCATCAGAATGTTACAGTAGACTGTATTGTGGCATAGAACAATGCAGTCTCTTCCGTCCTGCAGTGTAGTAACAAGTGTCAGAATTTCGAGTCACTTAAAACAGGTTTGTTTTTAAAGTCTGGTATACTAGAATTCTCATGCTAGACTTGGATGATTAATTTCCAAGCCTAGGAGCTTAGAATACTGAAGAAGGGTTTGTTTTGAAAGCATATCGAATCGAAACCTCATACATTATTACTTAAAATTTTTGCACTTAATTCCAACACAACAACAAAAGTGAAGTATAGGATTACAGAGTGCGTTGAATTACAGATTAACCGATCGTCTCCCTGTCATTTAATAAGATCCTGGCTCCCATGCAAGTAACCTAATACCTAAATTTGACTATGACTAAGCACGACTTTATTTATTGTGAATTATTTCAAGGAAAAACGGAATGGTCTTTTAAAGTACTTTTATCAGCTACATAGACTTGTTCTGGAGTGCTCATTGTAGTACTAGGGACCATAAAAAGAACATAGTGTCTTGCTATTAAAAACTGGCCTATTTTAACTTTTATTGTTGACTTATCATAGGGAGGGTCTGCTGCTCTGGACTTCTCTGTTCTGCAGACGTGTTTGTTATTTGAAAAGTGAACTCTGAGTCTCTTCAACCATGGATGAGTGGGAGCTGGGTATTTCAATGGATGATTGTAAAACAACCTTGGCTGTTCTGGAACTCACTTTGTAGACTGGCGTTGAACTCAAAGACCTTTGTCTTGACTCCCAAGTGCTGGAATTAAAGGCATACACTACTACCATGCCGTTTTAAATTAGTTTATATTTGGTGGGTTTTTTGTTTGTTTGGTTTTTTTTTTTTTTTTTTTTTGAGACAGATTCCTACATAACCCAGGCTGGATTTGAACTTGGCTGTGTGCCTAATGTCTGAATTCTTGTGTCTCAAGTCCTGGCTTTATAGGCACCTGCCACTATGACATAAATGCATTTTGTAGTTTTGTTTGTTTTTTTTTGGAGACTAGGTCTGTCTGTAGTCCTGGCTATCCAGGACTACTATACAGGCTATCCTGTATCTAGCTATTTAGACCAGGCTGGCCTCCATCTGCCTGCCTCTACCTTCCAAGTGCTGGGATTAAAGGCCTGTGCCACCACTCCTGGTTTTAAATGCATTTTAGAAGAGTTTTTTTGTTTGTTTGTTTTGTTTTGTTAAGAGTTTCTCTGTGCAGCCTTGGCTGTCCTGGAACTTTCTCTGTAGACCAGGCTGGCCTCAACTCACAGAAGTCTGCCAGCCTCTTCCTCCCAGTGCTGGGGTTAGGGTAAAGTCATGAACCACCACCACCCAGCTCCTTTTAAAATTTTCATTACCTATTGCTCACTCAGGTGTCCAAGTTTGAGATCATTTGGCTAAGTCCCTACCAAAAAAAAAAAAAAAAAAAATAGACCTGCTTCAGCCAGGCGGTGGTGGAGCACGCCTTGATTGGAGCAATATTGAGTTCAAGACCAGCCTGGTCTAGAGTGAGTTCTAGGACAGTCACAGCTACACTAGGAAACCTTGCCTCGAAAACCCAAAAGAATAAAAGGACTCTTATAAATTTAAGTTCCTTATGGGTTTTAGGGATGGTATGTCCTTTATTATCTTGTATGTGGTCTTGCACTTGTTTCAAAATGAGCATACCTTAGTCTTCTCTTTGAGGTAGTTTACTTGTTTTTTACCGGTAGATTTCATTGTAGGAAATTTACTTTTATTTGATAGCTTTATTTAGTTTGGACTGACTTTGCTCAGGTTTGTTAGTAATTGTGGCAGTTAATTTTTCAGATTGAGTAGTTATTACTCCATGAGAGCGTAAAGGAGTATAGAAAGCGTGTATTATATGGAGATTTCTTTGTCCTGCCAGCAGATGAACAATGACACAGAGACTTATTACTTTTTTTTGTTTTTGTTTTTGTTTTTTTTTCGAGACATGGTTTCTCTGGCCCTGGCTGTCCTGGAACTCACTCTGTAGACGAGTCTGGCCTCGAACTCAGAAATCTGCCTGCCTCTGTGCTGGGATTAAAGGCATGCACCACCACGCCCGACAAGACATTAATTTTATTATAGCTTAGGCTACTTTCTAGCTAACTTATCTAACTTAAGTAACCCTCTCTCTCCAACTTCCTCCCTGTCCCCAACTGATTTCTCCTCCCAGCGACCCTCTCTGAACCCAGAAGTCCTGTCTTCCCTTTTCTGCCTAGCAATTGACTGTCAGCTCTTTATTAAACCAAACATCCAGCTAGGAAGGTGAGGAGCCATAAGAATAACAAAACCAAAATCCATACTGGCTCTCTGCCAATACAGAATTAACAACTGAATAGCACAAAAGACAATCACACATTGTACAAAAGTCACCCCACGGTATGTCTTAAAATTATTGAGGAGTTAGCAAATGGTTGGCTCAAGCCTGATGATCTAAGCCTGATCCTTGGAACCCACACAATAAAAGAGGGATCCACCTTCCTACAACTTGTTCTCTGACCTCCACATGTGTGCTGAGGTATATGCACACCCACACATTTCTAAAAGTACATGTCAAAAACACTGCTCTTGCCTTTAAATGGACCTTAAAGGCTGAGAAAATATTTCTCCCTCCCCTCTCCTTGTTCCTTTCCCTCCCCTGTTCTCCCCCTACCCTCTTCTTTCTCTCTAGATCAAAGCCAGGTAGTGGTGGTGAACACCTCTGATCACAGCACTTGTGAGGCAGATGCAGACAGATCTCTTGAGTTCAAGGCCAGCCTGGTCTACAGAGTTCCAGGACAGCTAAGGCTTACACAAAGAAACTCTGTCTCCCCCCCCACACACACACACATAAAACAATTTCAACAATTACAGGCTTGTTTGTGAAGGACTTAGAACTGTACAAACTGCTTTCTGACAGTCTAGTTGATGAAATGTCTTATGGGATGGAATTAATAGCACTTAAATTTCTGTACCTTTTTTAGATGCCTACGATAAAGTTGCAGAGTTCTGATGGAGAGATATTTGAAGTTGATGTAGAAATTGCCAAACAATCTGTGACTATTAAGACCATGCTGGAAGGTAAGTTTATGAGACCTTGTGTGATGAAAAGGGGTATATAACATAGGATGGGGCGGGTAACCTGCAAGTATTTACTTAAGCTCGTCTGTTATAAGCTTGAGAAGGTAATTTTCTTTCTGCTTTGTGTGAATTAAACCATAAACTATTAAAGTGTTTTTTTAAAATTTATTTTATTATTTTTTTAAAAAGATTTACTAGGCAAGGTGGCTCATACCTTTAAACCCAGCACTTATCAGAGCAGAGACTAGGGATCTTGAGTTCCAGGCTAGCCAAGACTAAATAGTTGACACACTGTCTCACAAACAACCAAAGGAAAAAAAAAAAGATTATTGTGTGTGCAGGCATGCCATGTCACCCCAGATAATGTATTTCAGGAGTCAGTTTTCTGCTTTCACCTCTCCTATCCTACTTTATTGATGTTTGTTGTGTTTTAGCTTTTGGTTTTGAGACAAGTCTCTTTGTATAGCCCATGATGTTCTAGTACTCCATGTAGACCAGGTTGGCCTTGAATTCAAGGAAATTCACCTGTCTCTGCCTTCCAAGTGGTAGGATTAAAGGTATGCTCACTATACCTGGCTACTTTGTTGTTTTTTAAATTTTTGTTAATTATGTGTGTGTTTAAGTATATGCACATGCTTTCAATTGCCTGTGAAGACCAGAGGAATTTGGTTCAGCTGGTGCTGGAGTTAACAGGGGGTTGTAAATTGCTCAGTATGGATGCTACAAGAGCAATACACTCTTTTGACCAGCAAACCATCTCTCCAGTCCCTCCCCTTTACCCCTTCCACTCCCTTTTAAGGCAGGGTCTCTCTTGTTTCTGCTACTATACACATCCTTACCTCTTTGCCACAAAGAGTGCTTAGATTACAAATACAAGCTACCACATCTAGCTTCTTATGTTGATTCTGAGGATCAAATTCCCCTCTTCTTACATAGCAGACTTCTCCCCAGTGAGTCCTTTTGCTGACCCTAATGTGACTTTACATATCAGACAATGGTTCCTTTTTGCTTGTTTTTTTGTTTTTGAGTTTTTTGAGACAGGGTTTCTCTGTGCAGTCCTGGCTATCTTGAAATTACTTCTGTAGACCTCTGCTGCCTGGAAAGCAGATCACTTGCCTCTGACTGAGTTCTGAGTGTTGGGATTAAAGGCACGTAGTACCATGCCAGACTACAACAGTTCGTTTCTGTTTCAAGTAAATTGGATTTAAAAGTGTTGTTCGTATTTGTCAAAATCAAAACATTTGGATAGGGGGTTGTCTTGATAACATGGCAACCAAATAGAACTGCTTGCTGTTTCATTGTAGAAAATAAGCTGTATGGATCGGCTGCTGTTGAAGACTTTCAAACGTCTACACCTGAAGACTATCTGCATTTAATTTTTTAAAAAAGATTTATTTATTTTTATGTATTGTATGTGAGTACACTGTTGCTGTCTTCAGATACACCAGAGAGGGTATCAGATCTTATTACAGATGGTTGTGAGCCACCATGTGGTTGCTGGGAATTGAACTCAGGACTCAGGGTTTCTCTGTGTAGCTCTGGCTGTCCTGGAACTCACGCTGTAGACCAGGCTAGCCTCAAATTCAGAAATTCACCTGCCTCTGCCTCCCAAGTGCTGGGATCAAAGGCGTGTGCCACCACTGCCCAGCATAATGTTTATTCTTAAAGAATTTACGAACTAGGAACAATACCAGATACTAAACAAAACTTGTCAGTTATATGCCAAATAATGCTGCAATAGCATCTTGAGTGGTGTCAGTGCATGTTTTAGAGAGACTACAGTGTGTGGTGGTAGTGAGACAGATTTTAAGTTCCATAATTTCGAGAAATCATGCTGGGCTAAAGTAAACAGGATTATTAAGGAAAATTAAGCTAGTTATAGTGGTGCATGCCAGTAATTACAACACACAGGAAGGTCAAAGTCAGCTTCTGCTACATAGAAAGTTTTAAGGCCTTCCTGAACTGTCCTTTCAAAAAAGGAGAATTGAGCCGGGCGTGGTGGCGCACACCTTTAGTCCTAGCACTTGGGAGGCAGAGGCAGGCGGATTTCTGAGTTCGAGGCCAGCCTGGTCTACTGAGTGAGTTCCAGGACAGCCAGGGCTATACAGAGAAACCCTGTCTCGGAAAAAAAAAAAAAAAAAAAAAAAAAAAGAATTCGGTGGTTAAGAGTACTGGCTGCCCCTCCAGAGGACCCATGTATGATTCTCAGCAGCTACACAGTTCACACACACAGTAGCAGCTCACTACTCTCTGTAACTGTATTCCCAGGCCATCCAGCACCCTCTTCTGGCCTCCACAGGCACCAGGTATGCAGGTGGTACATGGACATATGCAGACAAATAATTATACACATAAAATAAATACATAGTTGGGTTTTTGTTTTTTTTTTTTAAGGAGAAATTGATATTTTTAGTGGCCATTTGTCTAGATGGGATAGAATTGTAATGCTGTAATTGGTTAAAATGTAAATGAGTTTGAGAGGAATATTGATTAAAGACTGAACTTGAATTGTGTTTTAAATGCCTTCGAGGGAAGTGGGAACATTTCTAGGTGACTGGAATGCTTGCCAGATTTCATAACTAATATAGGGCCTTTAACCTCTTGGGAGTGCTGGGGACTGAACGAACCCAAGGCTTGTGCAGTATTAGACAAGTGCTCCTCACCTTAGGGAGAGGACTTGTAATGCTGATGGCACAGGATGTGTCTTCTATGTGATTTCTTAAAATAAAAACTGGACACATTCTTTTTGGTAATTGGTATATGGCATATGGCACTTGAAGTCCTCTATTCTTGTAAGAACATTATAGATCCCTTCAGTTAAGTCTGTAGTCAAGTACCTGTTGAATGAAGGAGTATGGAATGATCATAATAAAGAGAAAGTGGTTTGCCAGGCAGTGGTGGCACATGCCTTTAATCCCAGCACTTGGGAGGCAGAGGCAGGCAGATTTCTGAGTTCGAGACCAGCCTGGGCTACACAGCAAAACCCTGTCTCAAAAAACCAAAAAAAAAAAAAAAAAAAGGTGGTTCAAGTATCTCTGTAAAGGTAGGTAAGTAACAGCAAATTTGCTCCCTCAGTACTTGTTTTGGCAATGGAAGTATTTGCTTCATCTTAGTGGTTGTTTGATGTGCTGATCTGACCTGTGCTGCTTCAAAGAAGCATTTGCCATTTTAAAGAGCATTAGTTGCCTAAAAACTTGTGCAGACTGACTTTGATCTCAGAAGTAGATTGATATAGATAGCAGTAGTTAAGGGTTCTTTCTCTTTGTATCCTTTGTGGGGTCAGCAGAATGGTTTCATCTAAAGTGAAGTACCTGTAGCTTATAGGATTCTAGCCTATTGAGATGTGGAGTTCTTTGAGTTTGACATCTTACTTTCTGTGTTTTGTATCAGCAGAGAGAGACCTTGTGACTTTAAAGTCAAAATTAAACTTTTAGAAATCTTGATAAATGTGCATGTGGATTGGCTTATTCAAGTCGGGAAGTGTGGTATCTGATACAGGTGTCTATCAGAACACCCTGAAACAAATTAACTTAAAGGCACGTGTTCTGCTTTCTGGTCATAAAGAAAAAAAATGCAGCATATCTTCATACTAGAGAAGCAGTTCTTAATAGTCGCAAGGACCTTAATATTACTCAGCCCCTCTTCCAAATAGCTTTATATTTAAACAAACATAGTATTTTATGTTGTCTTTAAATATCAATGTCTCACCCAAAGAGATATTTTACAGTATAGATTATTTTAACAGTATTTGTTGGGGAGAAAGGGTGGTTTTTACATATGAAACTTGAGGCTTTGCTTTTTGTCTTTGTTTACTCTAAACTGGGAAGAAGTCTAGGAAAACTATTGGAATTATGAGGAGAGATGATCTCTCTTTAGTACTCTACTGAAACTTCTTGTAAAGGACCTCAGTGAATACTTTGTTCTCAAGTGCAGTGTCTTTTTTGGTTCTCATCTAGACTAAGGGTTTACCTTTTACTTTTCTTTTGACTTTCAGAATATATTTACTTTTTTATGTATGCAGTCTCTACGGAGGAGAGAGCATTGGATTCTCCTTGAACTGGTGTTAGAGACTGTTTTGCAAGTTAATAAAGAGGGGAATCCCCATAAAAAGATTAATCATAGTTGTGTAGTGCCTAAGGTCTATGGCAAAGAATCTCAGGCCAAGGATATCCCCAAAGAGTACTTCAAATATAAGAAATGAAACAATAAGATTTTTGGCTCATTTGGGGGGAGGGGAGAAAATTAGAATTCAGTTTTTGCAGATTGTTGCTCTCCATACTTCATTAAATTATCAACAAAAATGTGCCCCCATGGCCATCCATACTATAGCTAGTTTTAGGTCAGCTTGACACAAACTAGGGTCATATATAAAAAAAGGAACCTCAGTTGAGAAAATGTCTCCATTAGATTGGCCTGTGGGCATTTTCTTGATTAATGATTGTGGGAAGGCCTAACCCATTGTGGGTGGTCTTATCTGTAGGCAGGTAGTCCAGAGTTGTATAAGAAAGCTGGCTGACCAGGCAGAAGAGCAAGTCAGCTAACAGTGACTTCTATTTTAGTTCTTGACTTCAGATTCCTGCCCTGGTTCAGTTCCTGTCTTGGCAGGCTGTTACCTGGAAGTATAAGGTGAAATTGATTCTTTTCTCTCCAGTTGCTTTTGGTATTTTATCACAGCAATAGAAGTTGTATGTTATGGAGTTAAGAAACAATGACTTCTCTTTCCTGGTTTTCTTAGATTTGGGAATGGATGATGAAGGAGATGATGATCCTGTTCCTTTACCAAATGTTAATGCAGCTATTCTAAAAAAGGTAAGTAATGATTTTGTTTTTGTTTTTCTTATTTTGGTACTGGGGATTGAATTTAGGGTCTGAAACATGATTAACATATGATCTGTTACTAAACTAAGCCCCAACCCAGGTAAGATCTTTTGGGGGGGGTGGAATTTGTTTTATTTCTTTGGTTTGTTTTTGTTTGTTTATTCATTTTTGTTTTCGAGGCAGGGTTTCTCTGTATAGCCCTGGCTGTTCTGGAACTCACTCTGAAGACCAGGCTGGCCTCGAACTCAGAGATTGACTTGCCTCTGCCTCTGAGTAGTGATAGTAAAGATGAGAGACACCAGGCTGGAGAGATAGCTCAGTGGTTAAGAGCACCGACTGCTCTTCCAAAGGTCCTGAGTTCAAATCCCAGTAACCACATGGTGGCTCACAACCATCCATAATGAGATCTGATGCCCTCTTCTGGTGCATCTGAAGACAGCTGCAGCGTACTTAGATATAATAATAAATAAATCTTTAAAAAAAAAAAGATGAGAGGCACCACCTCCTGGCTTGTTTTTTTTTTTTTTTTTTTTTTTTTTTTTTTTTTTTTTAAATAAGGGTCTTGTTTGATAGCTCAGGCTGGCTTTGAACTTGGAAGAAATCCTACTGTTGCATTATGGGTGCTAGAATTGGAGGCATGTGTTACCATACCTGTCTGGACTTCTTAATGAACTTAGGTTATAGTCATTCTGCTGTTTCTTTGTATAAATGAGTAATTTGGTTTGTGATATATATGTACATGTGTTTTGGCTGTGTACCTGAAGCCAGAGAAAGACATTAGGTGTTCTGATACATTCCTTCTCTGTTTCCTGAATCTAGAGCTAGACTGTTAACCAGCAAGTTCCCCAATACCACCAGCACTAGGAATTGCAAGTACATGCTGTCTCAACATTTTTATATAGATACTAAGGATTCAAAATGAGATCCTTATGCTTGTTCAACAAGTGCTCTTACTGACTGAGTTATCTTACCAGCGAGGGGGCGGGATGAGGGGAGGAGGGAGGGGGAGGGGGGGAGAGAGCGAGAGAGAGAGAGAGAGAGAGAGAGAGAGAGAGAGAGAGAGAGAGAGAGCATGATAATTAAAATATTTTTAAAAATTGACTCAACTTTTTGTTAGACTTCCTTTAGCTAGTTCTCATCACAGTGTAGTGATGCCCCCAGCATTGAACTGAAAATCTTGTAATAGAATGCCAGAAGTATTTGTTGTTGTAGGTCATTCAGTGGTGCACCCACCACAAAGATGACCCTCCTCCTCCTGAGGATGATGAAAACAAAGAAAAGCGGACAGATGATATTCCTGTTTGGGACCAAGAATTCCTGAAAGTTGACCAAGGAACACTTTTTGAACTTATTCTGGTATGTTAATGTATAAAGTAGTTATATTACAGAGCCTTTACCTATTAAAGGATTGAATTGGCTAGGTGCATTGATCTTTAACTGTGGATATTCTTTGTACTCATACTTTAGTAGTTACATTAAATGTAATGATCCAAACACCTTTGAGGGGTAGAAATAACAGGTCAGATAAAGCAAAACTATTTTTTGCTGCCTGTGTGAAACAAACTTCACCACAGGTACAATTAAAATGGAAAAGAGTATGCTAATGCAAATCAGAAGAAAGCTGGTTGTATTTTGAAGTTAAGAGGGTTATTTTCATAATGATAAAGGGGTTTGATTCATGAAGAATAATTGTCATAGACATCTACCTAGAAGCAGAACTTCAAAAAGTGAGAAAAGGAATGAAGCACAAAGGTCAGTACACAGTTGTGCAGGCATAGAAACTCCAATGTTGCTTCTCAGTAATAATAACAAGTGGACAGAAAACCAGGTCAGCAGCACTGCTGAACAGCTTGTCTTAATTTATATGTAGGATGTTATTTTTAATTATGGCCAAATAAATTCTTGTCAAGATAGACTTAAGTTCTGGGCCATACAAATCCCAAATGTAAAAGTATTCAAGTTATACAAAGTATGTTCTCTGACTTAAGTGGTAGAAGCATGAAAAATGTTTGAAGCTGGGTGCGGTGGTACATACCTTTAATATAGAATATAGGGGCAGAGCCCTGAGTTTGAGGTCAGCCTGGTCTACATAGCATGTTTTAGGATATTCAAGGCTATGTAGTGAGGTCTTGTCTCAAAATAAAGTTAAACCTGGGAAAGAATTGTGAATATTTGAAAATTCAGTAATTTCTTAGTAATTTTTAAGCTAAAGGAAAATTTTAAATTAGTATTTTTTTTTAATTTTATTTTATTTATTATATATAAGTACACTGTAGCTGTCTTCAGGCATTCCAGAAGAGGGTGCCAGATCTCATTAAGGATGGTTGTGAGCCACCATGTGGTTGCTGGGATTTGAACTTATCACCTTTGGAAGAGCAGTCGGGTGCTCTTACCCGCTGAGCCATCTCACCAGCTCCTAAATTAGTATTTTTAATTGAGTTTAAAACAACTTAAGCCGGGCATGGTGGCGCACACCTTTAATCCCAGCACTCAGTAGGCAGAGGCAGGCGGATTTCTGAGTTCGAGGCCAGCCTGGTCTACAGAGTGAGTTCCAGGACAGCCAGGGCTACACAGAGAAACCCTGTCTCGAAAAACCAAAAAAAAAAAAAACCAAAAAAACTTAAAATTCAGGATAAAGCTAAAGCAGTGTATAAGCTAGTGAAAGGTGAAGTCACATTGAAAATAATCAGTATTACAGGGCAAAGAATTTTGGGGTATCATTTTAAGCTCAATTTGATGTAAATTGTTAACCTCAAATATTCAGTACATATGTCTAAAAACCAGCTATCATTTACAGGCTGCAAACTACTTAGACATCAAAGGTTTGCTTGATGTCACATGCAAGACTGTGGCCAATATGATTAAGGGGAAAACTCCTGAGGAGATTCGTAAAACCTTCAATATCAAAAATGACTTTACTGAAGAGGAGGAGGCCCAGGTAGGTAGCACACAATCCATCTTCAATTGCTTTAAAAAAAAAAAAAAAACAAAAAACAAAAAAAACCTGGAACCCAATATCAAGACAAGAAAAGCCCATCAGAAGGGCTTGGGCTTGGGCTGCTTACCGGAGCACACCTTTAAAATCCCTTGATACCAGCAGGGCATGGTGGCAAATGCCCTTTATCTCCCAGTACTTGGGAAGCTGAGGTAGACTGAGTTCCAGGGCATTCAGGGCTATATAGAGAAACCTGTGTTAGAGAACAAAAGAACCAATAACAACAAAAGGCTTGATACAGAGGCATAATGTGCATCTGTCTCTGGATCTGAGCACTTGGGTGAGAGAGTTCTTGAAGACTTTAATTTTAATTCATGAGTATGAGCATGGTGCCCAGAAGAGGGCATCAGATTTCTTGGAGCTGGAGTTACAGGTGGTTGTGAGTGGGGGGTGGGGGTGGGATAGGAATTATGTCCTCCAGGATAACCGTTCAGCCTGGTACTGTTCTTTTAGAAACAAAAGAAAAATGGATTTTGAACTATAAAGAGGTTCTTCATTATCAGATTTTTTATTTTATTTTATTTTTTCTTTACCTGTGACATTTGTATAGGTTGTAAAGTGTTGGCTTTAGGAATCAGTGCCTGATAATAGAAGGGTGGATGAGTTGGGTTTGCTTGCCAGCTTAGAAAGTGGGACTAGAGCTCTCGGTTGACATCTGCTGTTCAGTGTTAGAAAGTTAGTCATCAAGTCTGCTTTTACTTAGCCTAATATTTTCCCAGCTTTCCATTTTCCT
Source organism: Mus minutoides (assembly GCA_902729485.2). Taxonomy (NCBI): domain Eukaryota; kingdom Metazoa; phylum Chordata; class Mammalia; order Rodentia; family Muridae; genus Mus; species Mus minutoides. The sequence continues at coordinate 471,651 of LR749506.1, read as the reverse complement.
TTTTCATATGACACAGGCTATTGATGATACAGTATAGGTAGTGCTTAGCCATCTCAGAAAAGACTACTCAAGGTATACCTTCTCTGTCTCTTCTAGGTACGCAAAGAGAACCAATGGTGTGAAGAGAAGTGAACTGCTGTGCCTGTCACTGTAACACTAGAAGGATTGTTCCAAATGCTAGTTGCACTGCTCTGTTTATAATTGTTAATATTAGAGATCAGTAGACAAACATCGCCTTGTCTTCACTGCATGTGTAGTTCCAGTCCAGATCAGACCTGTCTGTGGCTGAGGTTCTTCTATGAGCAGAAGTTTCCTTTTCCCCCCATTACTCTGAATAAAACCGAACTAGGGGTTCTCTGCGGAAAGTGGCATTTTGGGCTTTCCCTCTTTCTGTAAAGTGATTTCTGCCTCTAGTTCATTGTCCAGTTAACTTCAGTGAGCCTTTCAAATTTGGCATTGTAAATAAAACAACTTAAGAAAAGTATGCTGAAATAGAATTAACAAAACATGATTATTTGTTCATGAATCAGAAACTGGAATAGGGCAGCTTGAAGTTAACCATGTGGGTGTCTTCCAACCTCTATGCTGCTGGTAAGCTTGAGTGCAGTTGGGCTCTCTTAATTGGATCTGAGGCCTTGTTTTGTCCTTTTTTTTTCTTCTCAGCTTTGAATATGTTGCCTAGAGATTTAGTTTTAGTTTACTACCCAGTTTGTGGTTTTGGAGTGGGGACTGTAACTCAACAATTTGTTAGCTTTTCAATTAAAAAAGACACTTACTTCATGTGGTATGTCATCTTTTTATCATCATTGTTCACAGGTGGGGAAACACTACTTGCATGTAAAAATTAACTTTTAACATTAAAAGTGTATGGTGTGAAACTCAGTAAACAGCCATCCTAAGTGCAAGATGCTTTTCAATAAAAAGTAGTACAATAGGTAGTAAACAGTTGCTTTTGTGGATGTAAATGTGTTTCTTCTCTTAATGAATTAAGGTGTTTTTTTGTTTTTTTTTTAAGATTATACATAACTACACTGTAGCTGTCTTCAGACACATCAGAAGAAGGTGTCAGGTCTCATTACGGGTGGTTGTGAGCCACTATATGGTTGCTGGGAATTGAACTCAGGACCTTTGGAAGAACAGAAGAACAGTCAGTGTTCTTCACTGCTAAGCCATCTCTCCAGCCCAATTCAAGAGATTCTTAAGCAGCTTGTCGTTCACTGGAGGCTATCATTTATGCTACTTTAAGCCAATACTTCTTTTTTTCTTTTTATATTAAAATATTTTATGTGTGTGCGTGCAGGACAACTTGTCAGCTGTCTTCTGCCACCTATGTGTCCTAGGAATCAACCTCAGGTTGTATACCTTAGCCATTTTGTTGGCTTGTACTTTGCACCTCCACCTCAACCTTTTTTTTTTTTTTTTTTTTTTTTTTAAGATTTATTTATTGAGTACACTGTAGCTGTCTTCAGACACACCAGAAGAGGCATCGGATTTGGCTATAGATGGTTGTGAACCACCATGTGGTTGCTGGGAATTGAACTCAGGACCTCTGGAAGAGCAGTCAGTGCTCCTAACCACTGAGCCATCTTTCCAGTGCCCTCCCCTTTTAAGTCTCTCTCTCTCTGTCTCCCGAGACAGAGTTACTCTAGACCAGGCTGGCCTCAAACTCAGACATCCGCCTGCCAAGTTTGAGGCCAACCTGGTCTACGAAGGGAGTTCTAGGATAGCCACAGCTACTCAGAGAAACCTTGCTGTGAAAAGCAGAAATAAACAAATAGGGCTGAGTAGATGAAAGCGCTTGCCCCCAAGGCTGATGAACTGAGTTTGATCTTAGGAACCTACAAAATGGGAGGGGAAAACTGACTCCTGTGGGTGCTCTGCTGCTTGCCTGCATGACACAAAAGCACTCTCCCCACCCCCCCTCCATTTTTTTAAAATAGCCAGATGGTGGTGGCACCCGCCTTTAATCCTAGTACTCAGGAGGCAGAGACTGGGGTTCTCTGAGTTTGTGGACAGCTTGGTCTATAGAATTAGTTCCAGGACAGCAAGGTTACACAAACTAGGAAAACAACCCCCCCCCCCCACACACACACACACAAAAATATGAAAGCCAGGCGTGGTGGCGCACGCTTTTAATCCCAGGCAGGTGGATTTCTGAGTTTGAGGCCAGCCTGGTCTACAGGGTGAGTTCCAGGACAGCTGGGGCTATACAGGGAAACCCTGTCTCGAAAAACCAAAAAAAAAAAAGAAAATAGGTCAAAAAGTATAAAATATCTGGCTTTCTTTTTCTGAAGAAATTTACCCCCCCCCCATTTTGTTGGTTTAGGAAAGAAGGTGATAGTCCAATGATAGTCCAGTGTTAGCTGTAGTATTTCACTTACTGTTATAATAACACAAATTACCCAGCTTCGAAACCCTGCTTGTGTCAGGACAAACCCAAGTCTTTACTAAAGCTTTAGGATTAGTGTTACATATCGTGTTTATAAAGCAAGTGTCAACTTCTAGGAAAAACCTTTCAGTGAGCCAGGTCTTGCTGAATGGCCCAGGCTGATCTCAACTCATGTTGAGATCATCTCTTCTATAGAAGTCTTACCCTAGCATCTCTAAGGGCTGGAATTGGGGTGTGTGTGGGATGGGGGAGTGTTAGCATTGACTTCATGCTGCTTTGAGATTTAGTAAGCCCAGGATTTTGTGAGAATGGCAGTAGGAGTAGGGACATCACTATCTCTATTTAAAAGGTGAAATGAGCAGAGGTATGCTGAGTTTGAATTCGAGACTTGACTGAAAATTATAGCTTAGTCCTCTATTCTGATGTCTCTCTTAGATATCTTTCACTATATAAAATACCACTATATTGGCTCATATCAGACTTGTATTTGCCAAGAAGCTGAATTCTGCTAACATGACTTATCTGAGGGAAAATTGGCAATTTGTGTCCACTGTTCACCAAACAGGTTCTAGCTCTGGTCTTGAGCCCTTTGCCATGCTGGCAGTTTATGCCACTTCCTGTCAGGTACTCATTTCTTTATTTGTGTGTTCATATGTTCATAAGTATGCATACGTTGAAGTCAAAGGACAACTTTCAGGAATTGGTTCTTTGCTTCAACAATGTGGGGCCTGGGGGTTGAACTCAAGTTGGCATACTTGGCAGCACTTTTACTAGCTGAGCCATCTTGCCAGCCCTCATTCCTTTAATATGTCTACCAAGTGTTTTCCAGGCTCTCTCCCCTTCCCCTTCGTGGCTAGACCTTACTCTTCGGGTGCGCATTTATACTTTGCTGCTATCCCCTCTTGTCTTTCATTGGTCTGAAGACAGCCTTGGCAGTCCTGAAACTTGCTATGTAGGCCAGCACTGCACTGAGGCTGGACTGAGCCTCCACTGCTTCAATCCCGAATGGCCCTGAGCAAGTTGCTATTTTTAGCCTTTCAGTCTGTCTATGATCGTTGGTCCAGGGCTTGGCCACTTGATGGCAGGGCTTACCTTTACTTGGCAGCACTGTTCCTCTAGAAGGATCACAAGTGAGAAACTCAGCAAGTACACAAGTTAGGTGCCCAGTGTGAATGAGAGGACGCTCACAGCCTTGTATTTGAACCCAGCCTTGTATTTGAACCCAGCGTTTTGTATATACCAGGCAAATATTCTACAAATGGAGCTAAGTCCCAGACAGGGAAATTGTTCTTGAGCAACCTTTAGGCTTAATTAGAGGAATGCATTTTGTTGTGTTAGATTGGTGATTGCCAGCTAGAACTGAGGAGTGTCAAATGTTGTCTGTACCCAAACCAAGTGCCCAGCTGCCACCTACGATGCCGTGCTTCTCAATGCTTCAAACTCCTGTGACTGTTTGGCTGTCAGCTTTAATTTTTTGCACACAGCCCCTCCAGCCCCCTCCCCCATCCTCCCCCCCCCCTTTAGGATTAAGGCTCGCTCATAATATGAAGGTCAGAGGACAACTTAGTCATTTCTCACCAGATCATGCTTGGCAGTAAATTTTTTTACCTGTTTAGTCAATAGGACATTTTTATTAAGGTGTATGGTTTCACTGAACCTTGAATCCTATGGTGTGTTGTTGCTATTTCTGACTTTAAACTCCCAAAGCCTGAAGAGCTTCCCTCCATCCTGTGCTCCTCCTTCATGTAGCCAAGGCTAGCTTCTAGCTCAATGTATATCCTTGTTTGTGTGTTCACTTCCGAAGTTCTGGGATTATAGGACTGGAAGCACTAAGGAGCTTTAAGAAAGCTCTGAAGGAAACTAGCCTAGCCTTCCTGATCACAGAGAAAAGCCACCTCAGCTTTATGTAGTTATTTGGGGGTCTTAAATTCTTTGATATGGGTCTGGCAAGTCGGACATGGTCTTGTATTCTTGCCCCTTCTGTTTGCTGATTATCAGAGGCAGGAAAGAGCAGAATGTAAAGCGCCAAGCCGTTCCTCTCTATGAGGCTAGACTTCCTATCTCTGCCCTTTGTTTCCCGAACAGAGATAGGCAGAGATTTAGCTTGGGCTTCCACACCCAAAAGGAACTTGAGATATAGGTGTATCTCGGAGAGTCCAGTCAACTGGGCTTGGAAAAGAGGGAAACTTCTACCTTCAACTTGGAAACCATGGCTTCAGTTGAAGCCGTGAGAGCTTGCAGGGCTCAGCTCTTTGTCTATTCAGCACAGAGTGGGGAGGGATTGCAGCGGAAAAGAGCATTTAAGATAATGCATTGCAGGAAGTCCTAGTTATTGTCTTGGAATGGGTTACAAAGGCTACAGGGGGATCTTGTTCTTTGTCTTAAGAAATTGGGTTAGTTCTTGTCTGGTTGTGTGATGAGATTGCTGTGGTATTTGAAATCGAATTAGGTTTCTGTTTTCAAGTCCTTAAGACCTCCTCAGGTCTCAGGAATGTAGTCCTGTGAATTGGAAGGACTCAAATTTTGTTTTTGGAGTCTGTTTTTCTAAAGGGTTTCTTTAATTCTAACAAAGTTGCCAATGTCTTCTCCCCACCACACACACCAGCTCTGCACTCCACAAAGAGTGTATTGTTCATGTACCCAGCGTACTCTAGAGGATACACCAGATCAGATACCAAACCCCCCAGCTTGCACCTGGTAAGAATGCAAGGTCTTTTTGTTGTTTTTAAACATCAAGGCTCACAGCCAGGGCAGAATTCTTTAAAATGGGACAAATGCAAATGTCCAAAGATTGCCTGGTCATCCTTAGCACCCTCCCAGAAAATGGTTAAAGTCCAAGATTTCAATTTCCAGTGTCCTATTAAAGTACTTTGGGAACTAAAAGCTGCAATGCAGGATAATGGTTTGCTGGCTGTCCTTGAACATTAAGTATCTAGGTTGACCTACTGAGGTGGTGTTCAGACCATCATGATCGAGCTCTACATGGTGTACTTATGTCTAAAAACATAGTCACCATTCCAACTTCACAGGCCTAATACTTAAGTGCTTTAAAAAGGCAGTCCTTCTAAGAATCTAGCAGTCTTTGTGTAGGACTTTTTTTTTTTTTTTTAAGATTTATTTTATTATATGTAAGTACACTGTAGCTGTCCTCAGACACTCCAGAAGAAGGAGCCAGATCTTGTTACGGATGGTTGTGAGCCACCATGTGGTTGCTGGGATTTGAACTTATCACCTTCGGAAGAGCAGTCGGGTGCTCTTACCCGCTGAGCCATTTCACCAGCCCTGTGTAGGACTTTTATGACAATAAATTTTAAGACTGGACTGTGTATTTTTCTTCAAATAAGTTTGAAGTGTTTTTCTTTCTGTCCTTAGAGGAAAGTAGACCCTGAATACACTTCAGGTTGGACGGTTCAATATCAGAATGGCAGCTGCCAGCTAGCTCATTGGTGCACAAGGGTATTGGGGAGTAGGCCAGCCTGCCGTGATTGTAGTGTCAGGATTAAAAGCAGAGCTTGGGAACTGAGCTCAGCTGTGACGATCAGGACCAAGCCTGTCAGAGACACTGTGATTTTTGGCTTTTGCAGATTGGCAGTCTTGGAATCTTTGTTCAGACTAAGGGATACACTCCAGGTTTTGTGACATTAGAGAACATTAGTAGGCACTGTTGAGAGCTGCCATGCAAGTGCTGGGAACAAAACCCCAGTTCTCTGCAAGAGCAGCAAACTCAAACAGCTACTCAGTCAGACTTTGAAAAACCAAGTAAAAAGATTCTTTATTTTCAATGTTAAAAAAGCTTTTCTATGGTAATGCATTACAATACAAAAATATTTTGGATACAACAGTTTTTCTTTTTGAGAAAAGGTCTTCTATACAGCCCTGGTTGTCCTGGAATTCAGGTCCCCCTGCCTCTGTCTCGCAAGTGCTGGGGGTATAGATGCACACTACCACACTTTGCCAGACTTTCTCAAGACTTTCAACAAGTGACTAAAGTAGGAACTAAAGGGTATTTTTGTTTTGTTTTTGTGTGGAATACTTGGATAACCCCTTTTTGTTTTCTTTGGATTCAGGCTATCTACAGCGAGAATGAAAAAAAAAAAAGTTACAACAAACAAACAAACAAAAAACTTGTTTTTTCAAGGCTCAGGGTTTAGTTTGGCTCAAAAAGAGTTTCTAGAATGTGGCAAGGAACCATGCCCACCACAGAGAGGTTTTAAGGGCTCCTTGCTTTAGTAGTAACATTTCTTCCTGCAGCCCCACAGAGAAACTGAAGCTGGCCGGTTCTCAATGCTGAAAGATAGGCTCTGGCTGTGGGGTTTGCCCTCTCACAGCTGCCCAGGACCTTACTCAGCTGACACAGATGAGCTGGAAATGGGACTGGGAAGAGCCCGATAGGAAGGGTGAACACTGGATTTAGGCCATCTTTAATTTATTGACTGTAGTTTTTAATTCTGGTAAGCTTCTTGGGAAAGACGGAAATGAAAGCTGACTACTGCCCACCAATAGGTAGGTCAGTGTTATGTTGCCAAGGTTGAAAGGCCTAAATGTATCCTAGTCCCTCCTCTTGCAAGCGCCTGAGAACACAGGGAGACACTTCCTCCGGCCCAGCTTATGAACAGCAGCTGTTTTTTTGTAAACAGAGCTTCTTTCTCCGTTTTTTTTAAGAGAGAAGCATTATTGTTTAGACTTGCGGCTGGTCAACCACAGAAGAGTTATTTTGTGTGACAAACCAGGTATTCTTGGTCCAAGAAGTATTGGCATAGGGAAGGTGTGGCAGAGGGCAGGAGAAGCATTTGTAGAGTAGGCAGCTGAAGAGGTCAGTCCAGCCCATCTGACCTACAGCAAAACAAAACCTTCTAGGACAATAAGGATGTCCAGCCAGCAATAAGAGATATGGCTGTCAGAGGCAGCAGGATCCCCTTAAGATGATACAGCTACATAGATCTGATCCCCCACCTCTTGAATTGATGGCCCCTGGTTCAGGGAGTTGTGCAGCCTTTGAAATCTTCATCACCTTAAGAGGACCCCTAGCTGGTTCCATGGGAGCTGATCATGTTGCCTCCTCCTGAGTTAGGGGTGGGCCCCTGGAGCAAGCCAGGTGTTCTGTGCCTAGCAACCAAGGCTGTTAGGCAGCCTGTCTCTGAGATTCTTGTTGCTGTATCTGTGGATTCTGGAGGGTGCTGTGGGGGGTCTTTGGAGACTTAGGGGCTGGAAGAGTGAGAGCTGCAGAGCGACCTGAGAGTGTTGGTGCTGGCTCCACTGGGCTAGCAAGCAGCTCTGTGGGGAAGGAGGGCAACAGAAGATACGAGGGCGAGTCCTGGGGAGCTGGGGACCGGGGACAGCCTAGAGCACTGTCATCGGAAGGAACGGGGCTGGGGCAGCGGCCTTCTCCGGGTAAGTAACGAATGCATTTCTTTTTCCTCCTAGGAATAGTGAAGAGAGTTATCTGTAAACAGAGGGTGAATCCATAGTCACACATCACAACCAGAAAATGGCTGTCCTTGAACAGGCCTGGCTAACCACTTTTTTTCTCTCTCCATGGCCAAGAAAACTTTGCCCATCTTCCAGTCCTGCCTGGCCCAGTAGGACAAGTGCAATTACATGGAACAGCCACAAGGTGGCAAGAGGAATCTTGTGTGTAGGCCTGTGGGCTGCTGCTTGTTTTCCAGGTAAACCGTCTCTCTCTCTTTTTTTTTTTTGTTTGGTTTTTCGAGACAGGGTTTCTCTGTGTAGCCCTGGCTGTCCTAGAACTCAGAAATCTGCCTCCCGAGTGCTGGGATAAAGGCACGCGCCACCACGCCAAGCGGGGACTGTCTCTTATTTTGGAGGGAACAGTCTCTTAGTTTGGGTCTTTAAGCTACTGTTCAATGTATATTTGTAGGGACTAGATGGGCATTATTAATGCAAGGTTGACTGTAATGCTTGCGAGAAAATTTGGTTCTCACAACAAGCTAGTAGAAGAAATGCAAAGTAACTGTTGCTTATTAATAACTCGCTCTTGCTAGTTATTTGGGGACACTTTGTCTTTTGCTCTTTGTTTTAGACAGGGTCTCTCAGTGGTGCTGGCTGGCCTACCTCAGCCTCCTGAGTGCTAGGGCTCTGGGTGTACACTTGTCCCCAGCCACAATCTGTCTTAAATAGCACTCATGGATGGAACAGGACCTCCCCTAGGAATGGAGTCTCCCTTTCCTATTGTGAGCACAGCACACACCCACTTCTTTCCTCCTTGCTCCTGGATGCTTCTCTCCCCGTATCCTCTGTCTCCTTTTTTGGTATTACAGAGCTAAAGTGCCAAGTGATTACACACTGGTGGTCAGACTACCTCTAGGACTCTCTGATACCAGCACCTCGTATCTCTTAAGTAGGAATTCTATTTTAAAGAAATGAGGGAGTTTGTGGAACTTAATCACTTTGGGGCTAGGAGTAGGGGCTTCAGCTACCTAAATGTGTGACAGATTTGTTTCCTAAGGTAAGGATTTGGTTATCTTGTTACCAGACCCACCCTTGCTACTTGTCTCACCTTGACCAGTCATCTCCTTCACAAGCTGTGCTCAAAATTCAGTTGTATTCTTAGGAGACATGGGTTTCCTTCTCTACAGGGCTTGCTAGGGGACTGAGGGACAAAGGAAGGGCTGCAGACCCAGCAGAACATGTGTAATAAGGGAAGCAGCTTGAAGCAAAGGGAGGATGACGGTGGGGACAAACCCACCTGCACGGACCACACCAATCCGTCTGCTGGTTGAGGCCAAAGCGAGCACGACATTTCTTAGGCGAGCCAGGGTCTGCTCACACCCATGCCAGAGGGGCAGAACAGGGCAGAGGGCGAGCAGGCAGGCAGCAGGGCAGAACAGGGCCCAGAAAGAAGAGGTAACATCAGTGTTAGCCAGTTACAGACACCCCATAGCCCCCACAGGCAGAGTGGACTTTCCCATGGCAGAGCCAGACCCAGGGGAAGCCTTAGGACCCAGAGCAAGGGATGAGAAAAGGCAGTCACTCAGTTGGGCAAGAGGGAGTGGGAAGAGTGGTGGAGTGTGGAGGTGGTCCTCACGCTGCCCTCCCTTTCCCTTAGTGATGGAGTGTGGAGGTGGTCCTCACGCTGCCCTCCCTTTCCCTTGGTGATGGAGTGTGGAGGTGGTCCTCACGCTGCCCTCCCTTTCCTTTGGTGATGGAGTGTGGAGGTGGTCCTCACGCTGCCCTCCCTTTCCCTCAGCTGATCATCCTTCTAGCATGGAGGCTCCAGAACTGCATAGGGGGTCTTTAAGGCTTCTACATTTTCTATGTTGGGGCTGTCCTCTTTCCTCAACTACCTGCATGTTTTACGCAGTTTTCTTGAGAATGTCCCATCTCCCTCTGGCCCACATTCCTAATAAGGCTAAAGGTATATATGGCATAATTATACCTAATGTTCCACACTTACAGATGGAAATAAAGATCTGTTCTATCCTCAGAGAAAGGCCTAGGAAATTTGTTCCTGTCCTGTCCCAGTCCTAGGCTCCAGCTTTTCTGTATGGGAGCAACACAGGTGAGAATGTCCTTCTGTCATCTAAATCATCTGAGTTGGGGGATTCGAACAGGCCTATAGCAGGACGGGTTCTCTGTGCTCTCTGCAGCACTGCACTTCCACGAGAAATGGGAACTAGTGATGGAGAAATCACCTGGTACCTGTCAGCCGGCTGTGTGATTACTACTGGGTCCTGGCTAACATTTTTGGTTTAGAAATACAACTTTATGACCAGTTCCTCATTAGCTGTTCTCGGGGAACCTAGCTGGGAGCGGGGCTGGCAAAGGTGGCATGGGGTGTGTCGTGGGCTTCTGCTGGTCCGTTCCTACAGTTAAGCTGTTACTTGCATGAAATTAGATTTAAGAGATGCAGGTTTGTTTCCAGAGGGCTCAAGCACTGAAGGTTTGTGGCTGAGAGTTCTACCCCACCCTCTGGGCCAGAGCAGGGCTGCTCTTGAAATGGGAATGTGGAGAGGAACCTCTATATTACTGAAGCAAGCCCTCACCTGTGGTAGATTCTTGATGCTTTTCCCTTGACCGCCTCTTCTTCTTTCCCTGCAGGAACAAGAGAGATGGTTGGTTCTGGGCTATCTGCAGCCTACTACCTCTAGGATATAGACCTCTCCTACTTTGGGACTCCTCTTTCTTGACTTTAGTTCTTGTAAGGCTACAGTAGACAGGGTATGATTAGGGATTTCTCCCTCTCTCATCTTATCTCCCATTTGAGGAGGGTTTTCCAGGCCCCTTCCTTCCCCTTCTCACATGGCCACACTAAATCCCGAGCAACAGTTCCATAACTGAATACATGCTGCAGTGGAGAACCATCTTTAAGGGAAGTTGCTTAAGCCTTCTTCTGATATAGTCAGGGGGGGGTCTTGGGCTTTCTGTGTTACTTTGCCTATATTGTCAAGATAAATTCCCCTTCCTGTGTTGAGGTTGTTGTTTTGGGTATGATATTTCAGGGTCCCCGTCCCCCCTGCCCCATGATGTACTGCCAGCCACTTACGTAGTTATCCCGCGCGGACCAGCCTGGGTATAGCTGCATGTGCAGCTGCCTTTCCTTGCGGGCCAGTTCATAGTACTTGGCCTGCTCTTCTCGAGATAGTGCATGCCACTGCAACAGGGAAGCGGGGCAGACGGGATGCATCAGGAAATGAGGAAGCCGTGCCAGGGTGAAAAGGGGTGGAGGCAATCCCTCAGCCCACTTGCCAATGGCCTCACCCTGCGACCCAGGATCTGGTTGATGGCAGCGCTCTCCTTGAGTGTGCACTCGGCAATGACCTTGGCTCTCATCTCCTTCATGTAAAGCATGAAAGCATTGAGGGGTTTCTTGATGACGGGCTTCTTAGCCTCCTTCTCTGCCTTGGGTTCTGCCTGTGTTTTCCTGAGGTACACAACCAGATTACATTACTTGGAAAGTATCCTCCCCCTCTCCCTCCTCCCCACCCCCCAGCCCCCAGCAGTGAATATGACCTAATGCCACCACTTCTGTTCTTTGGACAGGGCTTCTCTGTGTATCCATGGACATCCTGGAACTCACTATGTTAAACAGGCTAGCACTGAACCCAGAGATCCGCCTGCCTCTGCCTCCCAAGTGCTGGGACTAAAGGCCAGCTCTGCCATTCTTCAGGTAGTAGAGTTTTCTAACTGCCTCACATGAATGAGCAGAGAGTAACTGTTCCTTTCAAGAATACCATAGCCAAGTGGGAAGAGCACGTAGAGACTCATCCAAGATCTTCCTTCTTGGCTCCTGATTCTTCCCCACCCACTCCTGCTTTTGAAGATTACAAAGCACAGAGGCACAGCGGTCAATGCCAGAGCCACAGGACAGCTGGGCAGAGCCCTCCAGGCAGTCCTTTGAGGTGCCAGGAAGGGGACCTTGGACCCCGTGGGAGGCATGTATGTCCTGGCTGACTGACCAATCCACTCTGTTCACCTGCCTGGCTCACACCCTCCCCGTCCCTTCCCCTCAGCCTCTGTTCACCTGCCCAGCTCACACCCTCCTGGGCTCACACCTTCCTATCCCTTCCCCTCAGCCTCTGTATTACTCACAGGTTTCTCTCATACGGCTGCAGCTCCTGCTTCCCTGAGGAGGGCACAATGGCTGGGTGAGGGATGGCTGCTGGGTGTCCAGGTACGCCAGATCCCAGCATCAAGGACGGGTGGGTGAACCTGAAGGCAGGAGGAGAGCAACACTAAACCAGAAATTTGGGCTAGACTTTGAACACACATGGAGATCCCTGCACAGAGGACACAGCTGACAGATACTATATATGCATTGGTTTGGACACAGGTACACACATATGTATGCACAGACACTGCAGAAGACGCGCATGTGTTACTCAGATGGATAGTAATCTGGCCCCTGTGAACAAGAGTGGGACCTTTTGGCTACCTGTGCTCTCCAAGGCAGTCCTCCATGCTCCCCTCTCAACACACTGACTTTTTTTTTTTTTTGGTTTTTCGAAACAGGGTTTCTCTGTATAGCCCTGGCTGTCCTGGAACTCAGTCTGTAGACCAGGCTGGCCTCGAACTCAGAAATCCGTCTGCCTCTGCCTCCCAAGTGCTGGGATTAAAGGCGTGTGCCACCACACCCGGCTCATACTGATTTTTTAAAAGACTGCTTCAGGCTTACCCCAGCTCAAGGTCTTCTGCTACACACAACGGAATAAAACTCAGCACCCCTACTACATTCCTCCCCATCTTCCTACTTCCCTGTCACAATCATCCTCCCATCCCCCAGCCAGCTCCAGCTTCTCAGTCTACCTTTTTCAGGAGTTGCTACCCACAATCCTCTCTGACCCATCATGCCTGTTGGGGCCTCCTTAAGGCTTGTCTTCAGCCCAGCTGACCCATTCTGCTGCTGTTCCTGTATCTCTACCTTCTAATCATGGCATGTCTAGTGCTACATCTGTCACTAATGAGCTAAATGAGGGGGCACATATATACACCCTCACCCCCAGTCCCTCTTCCCTGCTAGTGTGTGGAGAGTACTCTGCCCTTTGCTGCTTGCAGAGATCTAAGAATCCTGAGCAGGCATGCCCTAGGGGACAGCACTATCTAAAAGGTACTGCCTTGGCTTGGGCAGAGCTCAAAGGATGTCAAGGCAAAGGAGAGCAGTAGAGCTGAATTAACCACATACACGTTGCTGACTTGACTGCTCTGGGATGCTCTGTCCAGTGTGTCTTAGGCTGAGACTTCTAGTTGAATCCTCAGGCACAGAACAGCATGGGACTCCAAAGTTACAGACAGACAGATGGACAGACAACTAACAGGGTAAGCACTGTCCTGAACACAGCCCTGTGTGGGCATCGAAGCCTGGGCAACAGGAAGCAGGAGCCTGGCTGCAGGGACAGGGGACTCACCTGGGATAGGGGGCGCCAGGGGCTGCAGTGGGGGCGGGGAAGTGCTGTCTATATCCGCAGGAAGGGGACAGGGGGTAGAGAGGAGGGCTGGGCCTGTGGTTGGGAGAGACAGCTGTTAGCCGTCTGACTGCTAGCCAGACATGGGGAAGGACTTCTGGGCCTTGTGTGGTGGGACTCGTACATAGCGCTGCATGCACCTGGCAGCCTTCTCTCAGAAGTGAGATCTATATGCTTTCTCCTGACACTGTCTGGATTGCTCTTCAGTCCCAATTGGCCTGCTCCAGCTCATAAGTTTTATCATTTTCTAATGTGCATCAGTGTTTGGCACGTCTGTGCACCACATGCATGTCTGGTACTCCAGGAGCTCCAAAGAAGGGATTGGCTCCACCACATGGGTGCTGGGAACCAAACCCTAGGTCCTCTGGAAGAACAGCCAGTTCTCTTTAACTGCTGAGCCATCTCTTCACAGCCCCTACTTCAACTCAAAAGCCCGGGCCCCAAGGAGATGAGTTGTCTCTCTGGGCTGCTACAGTTCCAAACCAAGACAGTGTTAAGAGTGCATCCTACCTAACTCCTGGCTTCTTGCCTGTTTGTCCACTGGGCAGACTTTGCTTTGAAAGAGCAGAGATCTAAGGTCACAATCAGCTCCGGCAGAGTTTCTCTGGCACCCAAGATTTCTTGCTAGCACATGCAAGGCTCGCTCAGTGCAAAGTGAGAGTGTCCACGTCTCACCTGGCAGCAGCTAAGAGCATAGAGCTACCCTTCCCTGGGGGCTCGGTTGGCTCGGATTTCCTGGTCTTTGGAGCTGCAGGCCTAAGGGATTTAATAGGCTGTTGTTCAGAGAACCTCTGAGAGTTGCCTGTTCAGGGCACTGGTCTGACACCATCAGGCTGAATGCCGAGTCCCACCTTGGTGCTGGGATAGGCTGACTTGTATTCAGAACAGAACTTTGTCCCAAACAATCTGGAAATGAAGAGTGTGCTGATCATGGATAAGAAACAGGTGGAACAGGGCAGGTAGGCCCAGGTTGAAGGTCTGCCCTTCACTGCCTTCTTGGGAAGACAGCCTTTCCTGCTGCTGGTTAGAGACCTGCTCAGGTCACACTGTGGCCAATGAGTAAAAGGCAGGCCAGTGGCCTGTTGAGACCCGATTCCAGCTGAGAACAGACTCTGGACAACAGGTCTGGTCCAGCCTTGGTAGACCCTTCCAGTAGTCTGGTCGCAAGTGTGGCTAAAGCAAGCACCAGAGACCAGGAAGGACCCCACTCTTCATACAGCCCCCCACGGCTGGGACAGACTGGCAACACACAGGCCACCAGGGAGTTACCTGCCTGCCTAGCGGGCAGCTGTGAGAGGTAGTAGCCTCTCTGTTGGTGGTGGTTTACACTGCCGCCCTGCTCAGGCCCCGCTATGATTCCTCACCTTCTGGAGAATGAACTGCAATAGGGTTGAGACCAGCAGCCAGCATTCCTACCTCCCTAAAGGAAGTATGTCAAGCTCCCTGGGGAATGCTCACAGTCACAAGGATCGCTAGCTCAGAGCTAGGTAAGGCGAAAGCTACTGGCTACAGAGCTGACAGCTTGGGTCTCAAGCTGGGTAGAGGAGGACCACGGGAGGGCAGGTACAGTGCCCCCTTTTCCTTTGGGCCCACACTTACCAGCTCACAGTATGGGGGAGTTGTCCCATGCTGCTTGAGGTCAGAGAATAAAATCCAGAGAGATCGGGGGTCTGCAGCGGCCTGTGAACTCCTGTAGTGGAAAGGGACCAAGTAAGCTCATCACCCTGACCTGGGTGGGAGGCTGGAACAGTGACTATACATACCTTGGAGCCTTCTATGGAGGCCTCGAATATCCCCTGCTTCCTTTACTAGAGGCCCAGTTATCAGCTGGTTTGTTTAGAACTACCCTAGGGTAAAAACAATGCCCTTCTGACAAACAAAGGAACCAAGGACAGAGGTGCTGAGTGACTTGCCTTAGGACACTGCCTGGACAGAGGCAAAGCTTGGATCCCTGGTCAAGCCTCACAGGTTCCTGGTGCACTGCTGCTTGGCCCCTGGAGCCTCTGCTTAGGACTCTTGCCTGGCTCTTTGGGTAGAAGGCAGCCCCTAGCCTAGAAGAACCTGGCCTGAGAGGCAGGGTTCCACCCAGCCCCAGGGTTGAGTCAGCAGGTTTCCCACAGCTGACAATGGTGGATTTCAGAATGACTTTGGCTGAGGCTGAGGTGAATCAGCCATCACCACCACCACTTTCCATTTTCTCACTGGGGGAAAGGCCATGAGGTTTACAGCTGCAGCAGTGCACAGCGCTGCTCTCTCTCTCATTGCAGTGAGAGCCAGCAGCCTCACATGCTGATTGGTTCCTTCTCCTCTGCCCCCATACTCTGTCCCTTTCTGACTTTTAAAAAAAAAAAAACCCCTCCAAGGCAGGATCTTGTTTTGTAGCCCAGGCTGGCTTCAAACTTTCAATCCTCCTGGCTCTGCCTTCTCCACCTGGTACCTCTTTGACCTTTTCTTTCAGTGCTGGGTTTGCAAAGTCCCAGCTTTGTCTGTTATAAAATGTGGGCTAGCCTATGTGGCTTCAGAAGTCAGGAGCTTGGACCCTAAGTTCCCACCTCAATGGCATCCTCCCATCCCTGGCCCATACCTTGCTTCTGGCTGATGTCCGCTGGTGCAGGGGTGGGGTGTGGACTGCTGAAATGTTCGTAGAGTGGAGAAAGCTGGGGGACGCCATGTGGGGGCTGGCCGGGCTTGTTATGCTGGGAAATGACCAAGAGTCTGGTGAACATGGAGTGTTCTGGGGCAGGGGGATACAAAGGTAGGGACATGCAGAACTTCAGGAAGCTCTGGTCATCCTGGCAGCCAAACATCACAAGCTTATGGGAAGAGGGCACTGTTTTCCAATCTTGCAGACTGACTATGCAGTCCTACCTCCTAGTGAGCCTCTTCTGGGACACTGGGTGTTGTTTCTCCTGTCTGGAAGCCCTTCCTGACTTCCTGTTCTATGAAGCCCAATGGCTGTCTGTGGCCTTTTCCTTCCACAGCACCCAGACTGTCCCACCTGAGCTCTAACGGCATATGTGGCATGGAGCAGGAACCTCCTTTGACCCCTGACTTGGGTGAGGTCAGGTGGTACCTGGCTCCCTCCAGGGACAGTCTGTCCAGACATGATTCTTCTGGTTTCCTTAACACTGAAAGACTCTTACTTTTCACAGTCAAATGGTTCTATGTCAAAAGAGAGATCCCAGCTTAGCCACAAGGAGTCGCTGCCAGGCCTGGTGTGCATGCCCTTGCAGGCCAGAGGTCTGTGGCTATCTACAACAGAGGCTCAGCTTCCACCCAGACAAACTTGTCTGTTGAAATGCTATTAGCTGAGAGCACCCAGGAGTGACTGCTCACCACAGCACAAAGGGAAGAAACGAGACATCTTGGAACAAGAGATTAAAGAGGACACCTAGGAGAAATAAAGCAGATGAGTTGGCTGCAGGCATTTCAGCGGAACAACCCTCAGATCTCGGGTGTCTTCTGGAAGTCAATGGCCTAGAGCACAGGTCTAGGCTATATAGCCCCAGGGTAAAGCCAGAGGGAAAGCTGGGTGGGCATGAGGCCTCTAGCTGGGCACAGCTCCAGTAGACCACAGACATCCCGGCCTACCATTGTCCCTGCATTCCTGCCTCCGGCAGGCAGCTGCACCCTCCCCTCAAGTCTTGGGCTATCTCAGGCTGCCCATGTCTTAGATAAACAAGAGTTGACGTCTGAGGCATGGTGGTGCTCCCCTTAAATCCCAGGCTCAGGAGGCAGAGGCAAGTGCATCTCTGAATTCAAGGCCAGCTTGGTCTGCATAGTTCCAAGCCAGCAGCATCCAGAGCTACACAGTATGTCTGTCCACTAAAAGAGGAGAGACTAACTGTGAGATGCGTGGACACATGTCAGGCACATGCCACTAGTGCACAAACAGGCTGTTGTCTCTCCTGACTGTGATCCATCTCCCACCTATCACCTCATGACTCTTCTCTCCACAGAACCCTTAGTAGGTCCAGCCTCGTTCAGTGACTCCAGACCTCAGCTCTCAGTCTCCCCTCAGCCTAGCCTGCCTCTTGCCCCAAGAAGTCCCGTCAGCATCCTCAATGACTTCCAAAATGCCGAGGTCAGTCACCATGTCCCCAACCCTTTGCCCTCATGAGAAACGGATTCCTCCTTTTCCTTGAAACCAGGTTCTGTCACGTGACTTTCAGAACACCCAGTTGTTTCACTTCCCTCCAGCCTTAAAGGCCACTCTTCCTTTAGTCCTGGAGTGGATTCTCCCATCCACATGGGTACGGATCTTCAGGCTGGGGGCTGGTGAGCTGGCTCAGCAGTTAGGAGCACATGCTGCTCTTAGTAAGCTTGTAACTAGAGCTGCAGGGAATGCGATGGTCTCCATCAGCACGCACACAATTACAAATACAATCTGGACAAGAGAACAGCATCTACCTCCTGACCCCACACTCCCTTTTCTTTTTTTCTGAGACTGCTGCTCACTACGTAACCCTGGCTGTCCTGAAAGTCGATCACAATCAGGTGAGCCTCTAACAGAGATCTGCCTGTCTCTGCCCCTTGAGTGCTAGAATTAAAGGCGTGTGTTACATATTACAATGTCTAACTGACTCCACATTTTGCCAGGAACTCTACTCTCCAAATACCTACTCAACTCCAGGCCTAAAATGTCTCCAAGCTCCACATGTAAGTGCTCTATTACTGAGCTGTATTCTCCGTGCTCAAATCACAGCCTTTGACTCTGCAGTATGCTGTTACTGGCAGCTCCATTCTTCATTAATTGAACGGCCGTTCAGACCAGACAACCTTCAAGTGGTTCTTGACGCTGACCCCATGTCCAGTTTCTCAGCGGATTCTAATGGTCCACCTTCAAAGTCTAGACTCTAACCACTTCCTATCTCCTTCTCAACCAGGCTGAGCCGTCACTCTCACCAGGAGCACTGAGCCATCTTAGAGCAGAGAGCTGCGACTTAGCCAGGTTCCAGCAGACACAGAGATCACGCTACTGCTTAAAGCCACCCTGACTGTCTCCTTACCCGGCAAGAGCTCTGTGTGACCACCCCCAGCTCCCCAGCGACAGCATCACCTACAGTGTCCAGGAGTCCCACTGGGTAAGTTTTGAGGTATACGATGGTGTGAAGGGAGCCTAGAAGCTCCAGGCTTGCTGACCATTTCCTGGTCCTGGCACGCCAGGATCTGCCCTGCCCACCTATCAGTCTTTTTTTTTTTTTTTTGGGGTTTTCGAGACAGGGTTTCTCTGTATATCCCTGGCTGTCCTGGAACTCACTTTGTAGACCAGGCTGGCCTCAAACTCAGAAATCCACCTGCCTCTGCCTCCGGAGTGCTGGGATTAAAGGCGTGCACCACCACGCCCGGCCACCTATCAGTCTTAAACCAAGCTTTGTCCTAATTTTGAGGAGCACCTGCTGAGGCCCTTTATGACAGGAAGCTTCCTGACAATCAATAAGCTCTTTTTCATCCTCACAGATTCCAAGACAGTGGCGGGCAGCAGCCTCATGGCAACTCAGACCTCACCTCTCATACTGCACCTCTCATACTGCCTAAAGCCCCCAAGCCCAGCTTTGCCTCCTGAGCCCCAGGGTGCAGTGCAGCTCTGGCTGGCCTGAAGACGCCTCAGAAAACCAGCTCAGCTTACAACTCCTGCCTACAGGGTGTGTGTGTGTGTGTGACTCCTGCCTTCTCTCTCTCTCTCTCTCTCTCTCTCTCTCTCTCTGTGTGTGTGTGTGTGTGTGTAGCAGTTGGGGGTCCTGGGGGCGATGGGCCTGTACTGCCTACTTGTGTTTCCTGGTTTTGGGGGGAAAGCCTTATTAACCAGAAGTCTGCAGACAGACCACAGAAGTACTGGATGGGCAGGGTGGGGCACAGAACCCACCAGCAGCTAGAGGTCCTGGCTAGTTCTTCCCAAGCTCATGCAGTCTGCCTCCTAGCCCTGGTGCTAGCCAGGGGGAACCGTCTGGCACAAAGCTCCTTGCCCCCTTCAGCCAGCAGAACGTCCCGCTCCAGGGCTTCAGTACAAGACTGTCTCAGCACCAGACTTCCCAGACAACAGGGTGGGGTTGCCTAGGGCTTGGTGCGTACACCGCAAGTTCAGGGACTTGAGCCCTCCTCCCTCATCTGCCTCCAGGTGACTGTCCCTAGCCTCCAAGGGAAGGAGGCAGGTCTGGGTTAACTGTCCCCACCAGGCACTGAGCACCTCAACAGCAGAGTCCCTCGTCTCCTTACTAGGGGAAGGACACAGTGGGACATAAGCGTGCACACAGCAGTCAGAGACCCAGCCACACTTAGTGCTCCTGCCGCATCCATCAGACACTCCCTGTCCCCACCTCGCGCCTTGCTGGAGCCCTGGCAGCTGCTCCTACCAGCTCGTGGCACTCCAGGAAAGGTCCAGGACTCGGGGTCTCAGGGGTGCCCGCAGCTACCCTGCTATTCCTGCCAGAACCTATCTAGCCTGCTGGCCACCTGGTGACCAGCTCCCCTCCCAACAAGGAGGTCCTTCCTGCTGCTGGCATTTTCTTACTGTCCGGACTCTCCCACACCCACCCGCAGCTACTGTCCCAAAGGGATCTTCTGAACCCTAGCCTGGCTACCACCTCCAGGCAAGGCAGTGCAGAGTAGAAAAGGGGAGCCCTGAGCAGGTCTCTGCTTCAGAGCTGAGCTTGGGCCCAGCTAGGCTGTCCTTAGGCCTCCCACTTCCTGCAGGTTCAGGTAAAAAATAAACACAGTCGGCATTTTCCCTGCAGACCGCAGCGGTCTGCTCACAAGGCTGAGAGCTCTCTGAGAGCCCCTGTCACCACCGGCAGAGAAACTCCCTTGCCTCTGACGGTTGACTCTGAAAACCCCCAAGCTCTTGAGCCCCACAACACTTTCCCAGCGAAGAAAGTTGCTATTTCCTCTGGCCTCAAGCTTGATGGGGGTAGAAGAACAGATCCTCTCAAGAAAGCCCTGTGGAAGTGGCAGAGGCAGAGCCAAAAGAAGCACCCCCGAACACCTCGGACCCATAAGCTCAAACAAGTATCCGGATGTGTCCCCGAGCTCCTAGCTTGGATCAGGCAAAGAGTATCTGAGGCTGCAAACAGCACCTGCTAATGACTGTTCTCCTCCCTCCCGGCAGGCACGGTTCTGAGCACCAGACATACTGCTTCAAGCAGACCTACCATGCAGGCACAGTAACTATCACCACTGGCAGGGAAGGAAACTGAAGCACAAGGTCACAGCCAGAGCTCAGCTGCCAATAGCTACAGTGCAAAGACCCGTGATTAGTATGGGCAGAGCAAGAGGCTGGGGGGCAGAGGAGGTTGCACCGATCTCTCCCTTCAGCCTGGCTAGCTTTACACTGTGCTGAGCCCATGTTCTACTGGCTCTAAAAGGAGTCGCCAGAAACCAACCTGACAGTGAAAGCTGGTGTATGCCCCAAGGCCCTAGCACATCTCTGTGCCCACCCTGGGGCATGCTCCTGTCTGCTGAAACACCCAGATCTTTGTCTCAGTGCCTCTTCCCACCCCACGGGACTCCACAGCTCCTTCTGCTCTTTGCCATGCTGGCTCCCACACGGGCCTATGGCCACCTCTACCCTAGATAAAGGTTGGCAAGCTTGGCAAGCAACCGCCCGAGCATCCTAGAGAGCTGGGCATCGCTGGCTCTCCAGGCTTTGCACTCACAAGGCCTGGGAAACCCTTGGTGCCCCAAATTTCTGCACATTCCACTACACTCGCCACTGTCCCTCAGGACAGGGGGCTGTCTCCAGCTCCTACTACAGAGCTGAGAGTGGCCCCTAGGGACCATCTGAAGCAGGCACTGAAGCGAGGCTCTGTGAGGAGAGGATGACATCTACAGCAGAGCCTGCTGGACCCTTCAAGGATCCTTATCATCAAGGATGCTGGCTAGCCACACCCCTCTAAACTTTCCTTTTCTCACTCTTTGCACAAGCGACAGAAGACTGGAGTGCCCTTTCCCGCCTCATATCGAGGAGACTGCTTCTGGGAGACCTTTTCTTTTCTTTCTTTCTTTTTTAAAATTTATTTATTGTATGTGAGTACACTGTAGCTGTCTTCAGACAGCTCCAGAAGAGGGCGTCAGATCTCACTGCGGATGGTTGTGAGCCACCATGTGGCTGGTTGGATTTGAACTGAAGACCTTCGAAAGAGCAGTCAGTGCTCTTAACCGCTGAGCCATATCTCCAGCCCTCAGAGAACTTTTCATCCCTCTATACATGGCTGGTTCCTTCTCATGTACTCACCCGCCTTCTCTCCTCCCTGTGTTCTGGGACTATGCCTTTCATTTTTGTCACTGAACTGAAGCTGGGACCCAGGCTGGTTCTCTGAAAGTAGAGCAGATGAAACCAACCTGCACACGTGGTTTGCACACGTTCAAAGAGACTTGCTGCCCTGGGGAAGTCTGGGGCTTCACCTAGGGTTATGGCAGCATACAGAAACTGGGACCACTTTAGGGTCAGGGATGCATCTGGCATCTGAGCCCCTTCCCTTTCTCCTTTCTACACCCCTACACAGCTGAGGCACTCTGAGAATGACAATGACCATAGTCATAATCAGACCTGCAGTAGTTCACACTAACTAGAAAAGGTACACACGGGCAGAAGCCCAAGCCTCATTTGGGGAACACTGCAGGCTGACTTCACCCTCAGCTAAGCGCCCCGAAACAGTCCAGTGGTGGCCCCTGAAACAGTTCCCTCCAGTACTCACTTCTCATCTTCACACCCGTCACCATCAGCAGCAACAACTTGTGTGTGCTTGGGAATCTGACTAGCTCCTGAGTGGAATGCTCGCTAGTGCCTGAACTCATGAGAGTGAGCGTCCCAGCTTGCAGGGGTCCTACAAATGATGTCGAGTAGGGCTGGACCTGCAACATTTCCACAGACCCTTCTGCAGCCATTCTTCAGACTGGCTGAGAGGAGCAGGCCATGCTCCTTTTGTCCCCAGCTCTGGCCGCAGGTTCTATTGTCCAAGGCACGACAACCTATATGCGGCTCACCAACACGCTGCGCCAGATACCTACTACAGAACCAGGGCCATGGTCTTAGAACCAGCAGAGCTGAGAGAGCTGGGGGACAGCTGGGCCACACCCTAGACCAAGAGGAGGCTTTAAAGCCACCTGTGGGCAACAAGGTTGCCATGGTTGCAGAGCCCGCCGACAGCATGTGGCTAGTCCACTAGCCTCCTGGCCCTGACATCAGATAATGGACCTGCCTCACCGGAGGTGAGGACCAGAGTCCCTGCACGCAGTCTTGGCAAACCTGTGGTTTCTCTGCCCAGCCCAGCGGCACCATTTGACTGAGCTGAACCCTCATAAGCCGAGTGGCCTTGCCTATGGCCTCTCGTGGGTTCTATGCATTTGTCTGCTTGTGTTTTCCTTCCTCCTCTTTGAGGTAAACGCCCCTCAGGACAGGATGTTTTCAGAGGAAAATGTAAGCTTCCGGGAGCTGCTGCAGCTGAGCTGCTAGCTAGCACTACAAACACCCTGTCTAGGGAGTCTGCAAGCAGTACAGGGCTGGGCAGGCCCCAAGCCCAGGTAGGAGCTCTGCTCCTCCAAAGTGTCCAACGTCAAACCCACCCTGGATGCGGCCTCAACCCTGTCTGGGCTTAGCAATGGGGAGAGGAAGGCATGTCAGCAGTTTTGGGCCCTGGGGGGGCACAGCTGGAGGCTTCATAGAGATGCAGGGCCCAGAATAGGAAGGAAGCAAGGCGCAGACTTGGAGCTGGTGGTCCCTGCCAGTCCAGCCGTCTACAGAGTTCCACCTTGTGCCCAACTCCTACCAGTCCACTGTGCTGTGCACGAAGATTCTACTGGTGAGGATGGTGAAGCAGAGAGCAGTCGGATAAGCTGCTCAAGTCTCACGGCCGGCAGTGACCAGTCTGGATCTCTGAGTCCAGCCCCTTGCGCTCTTGGCCAGAGCTCACAGGCAGCACTTATGCTGGCAGCCCCCTGCAAATCAATCTGGTTGGTTGCTTCTGAGACAGGGTCTTGACTGTGTAGCTCGGGAGAAGCCAACGGGAAGATGGTGGGTGGTAGTTAGAATGTGGGAGAGAAGAGACCTGGAGACCTCTTGCCCCGGTTTAATCCATGAGGGACAGCATTAGGACCCCCAAGTCACCTGGGCTGCCTAGCCTGCCTCAAGAAGGCAGTTTTGTCTGGAGGCCACACAAGGATGCTCCTTCTGGTCTGACTTAAGGCCCAGGAGCTCTGTGTAGACTCAATCCAGCCATTTCATCCACAAGGTCACAAGACAAGGAGCAGAAAGAAGTTGCTAGAAGTAGGCTCCCAGCCCTGGAGTGCTGCCATAGCCCCTACACCCAGTACAATAAGCAGAGGTAGGGCCGTGCTGTTCCAACCGCCAAAGGGTCTGAGCGGAAGCCCCTTTGGAAGCTGAGCTAGGGACTTGTGCAAAACTGCACTACAGCACACCTCTAGGAAGTGCTCCTACACAGGGCAGGGAACATCAAACTCCCAAGGACACGGAGGCAGATGCATGGGGGAGCCGAAAGCACCCTGCTGTCTGTACCAGGAATGCTGCCTACAGAGCACTGTGCAATGGGTTCCAGTCACCTTTCCAACACTTGAAGTCTCTTGGTGTCCACACTTCGAGTCTATAAAATGCCCAATAGCTAGTGGGATGTGTTGAGGCCTAGGTGAATTCTTACACATGTGTTCGCTAATATTCATTTTGTACTTAAGATCAAAAAGAGAATGAAATGACAAAAGCAAGCCCTGTCCCTAGACAAAGGCTTTTCAGGAAAGCCAACTCCGTGCCAAGTTGGGAATGCCGGCCCTCAATGTCCTTTGGACCATTGCCTGGTCACAATCAGCTAGGCTTCTGAACTCCTCTCTGGCCTGCAGTAACCACAAGGGACAGTTAAAAAACACTGTCCTCAAAATGCCCCCATGAGGCTGGCAGGAGGCTCTGGCTATCAACAAGTTTCTTCATAGGTGCCATACACAGGCCTTGGGTTGCCCACCATCTCCTTTGTCCAGCTTTTCCTAAGGACTCGGAACCACGGAAACTTTTCAAGCCAGAGAGGCCAGGCAGCAGACTTTGGGCTAAGTAAGGACCAAGCTGGCGAAGAAAACTCCACAGGAGATAGTTTCTAACCATCTTCTGCCACACACCAAACCTGGCTCAACCTTAAAGGTCACTTACAAACTGTTTCTTGTGTGACATTTTCTTGGGGGCTTGGGGGTTGGACGCCCTGGACTCATGTCTCTCAATCACGAAATGCAGCCCTCCTGACCCCGGGAGGACGGACCGTGCCTGGTGTGCAGGGAGAAAGCTAACTCAGGCCCAGAGCCTGGAGGGTAGGCAGAGCCCAAGTCTCTTCTTGGGGTCAGAGGAAAGCCATGCAGTTCCACACCCAGCACTGCTCCTGTCCCTCACATTCTAGAACCAAGGGAGCCATGCAGCAGGGAGCAGAGACGGCAGGGAAGAGGCACATCCAAATCCTGACCACCAACTACCTCTCTCAGCCTCAGTTTTCCTAGCAATGATAGACACACTGTGTGTGTGTGTGTGTGTGTGTGTGTGTGTGTGTTTATATATATATATATATGTGCCTGTGTGCACAGAGGACCATGTGTACAAATGTATGTATGGCAGCCAGAGGTCAAAGATTTCCTTGTTTTCTATTTTCTGAGACAGGGTGTGTCTGTCTGTCTCTCTCTGTCTGTCTGTCTGTCTGTCTCTCTCTCTCTCTCTCTCTCTCTCTCTCTCTCTCTCTCTCAATAAAGCCAGAGCTGCCCAGAGAGTCTAGCTGGCTAGAACACTCCAGGGTCAGCCTGTGTCTACCTCCCTGGCACTGTGGTTGCAAATGTACATGACCAACAAACAAAACAGGGCCTTGTGTAGCCTTGGCTACACAAGGAGGATGACCCTGAATGTCTGATCCTCCTGTCTAGGATCAGAGGTATCTACCACACTACCCAGGTTATGTGGTGCCAGGAATGGAACCAAACCTAGGGAAGCTTCCAGCAAGCCAAGCAAGGACTTGGAACCTACAGGTTTCTTTTTCTTTTCTTTCTTTTCTTCTTCCTTCCTTCCCTCTCTCTTTTTTTTAGTTCTGTCATAAAGGAAGCTACATCTAGACTCATGAGATGTTTCTGTTTTCTGAGCACCTACTGAGTGTCAGTATCGAAATTCTCATACTAAAAGGAACAGATACAGCCGACTCTCTTCTCCCAGCCATTTCTGATCAGAGCTACCTACAGTCCCTGCATGCTTCAGCTGATATAGCCACCAACCTTTTGGTCTCGGATCTCCCTACTTCATCTGTTCCCTACGTCCCCACCCACGGGGCTGCCCACCACAGCAGGCAGCTCCCAGGGCCGCACACTGCTTCCAAGTCTACCATCACGCTCTGGGGTGGCTACCGCAACCAGCACACCCCAAGTGTCCAGCCATGCCTGGCAAAGACCTCACTGCTTCCCACAGGCTACCTCGAAGCGGCAGAGGCCCACCCACCCTTTGCCTGCCTGGCCACCGGGAGGCCACAGAGCCATCTGATCTGAGTGAAACTTCAAACTTAATGACTTTCATGCTGGTTATTTAAAACGCAATGTAATTTTCTTAAACACCCTGTTATTTCCTTTGATAGCTACAAAGCTTCCCCCAATCCCATAAGCATGTTTATTTTTAGAGAAAAGAGTGGCTTGCAGTTGGTCACAGAGACCATAGGGAGAGGGAACCCACAGAGAGTAGGGGAAGGAGTCAGCCTGAGGCCCTTCTGCTAGCTCTCCACCCAGCCCAGCATCACACAGGCCCACCCTTCCCTTTCCAGCGCTTCAGCCAGTGACCATCCTGTGCCACACTAGACAGTGACCAGGTCAGTGTCAGGCTGGGTCTCGGTACCCCTGGTGGTTCCACTTTCTGCTCCTGGGGCCTCCCACAGATTCTGGCCCAGGACAAGCCTAGGGAAGGGTCCGCACCACACCCTCCAGCAGTCTTTCTTTCCCCTGTTCCAGACAGTCTGCCTCAGGTAAGGCCTTGGGCCTGAAGCCTTGGCCAGCAGAGGAAGAGCATGTCTAGATACAGCAGCCTCAGGCAGTGGCTGCCCACAGTGGGTGGGTGGGTGGGTATGTGCAGCCCTGCCATTCGGGGCTGCTGGGCAAAGGAGGTGGCATGGAGGAGGGTTTGTATGCAGAGGTCAGCTGAGCCCCACCAGTGCGGGGCGTCCTCTGGGAGCAGCTATTTTTAGGTCTGAGGCTTTCATGTGGCTGAACGATGGGAGTTTACAAAGCATCAGTAATGCGTTTCAGATGGCGGCCCAGCAGGCCAGGAGGCTGGGCCCCTGACACCAGAGACAAGTCAGAGTTACTCAGCGTCTCCATTGTGGGTTCCCATCACCTGTCCTTTCCTCTCCATGGCCCCTACTACCTAATGGTGAGGCTGGTCCTTGTGATGGCCAGCAAATCCCACGCTATTAACAGACCTTTCCAATGTATACCTATCTGAACCTCAAGAATCCTGCTGGGGCCAGGATTCCCATCCATTGACGAGAGGATACTGAGACCCAGAGAGGTCTCAGGCCACCACAACCTGCTGCCCTTACAGGAAAGCAGGCTTGAAGGGAGTGATCCACCACCATTGGCCCCCCAGGCCTGCTCACACTCAGTGGGGTTTGGGCAGCACTCACCATGTACATCCTGAGCCCACACCCACTGTTCCCTAGGGCCTGGACCTGCCCACCCAGGCCTGGAGTCTCTGCTATACACACGTCATCTGGAAGCAGACAGACAGTGTGGGGCCCAGACAGCTTCCCTGTCCTTGGAGAGGGAGGTGGCTGTTTTAATGGGGGGAAGAGGGGTTGAGGAGGAAGCGTATTTATTTGACAGCGTGTCTGCTTCCTCTGATCTCCAGGGAGTTCTGGCTGTAGAGTCAGGGCCTCGAGGGAAGGCTGTGTCACCCGGTTGGCTCTGGCTCTAAGGCAGAATCTGGGTGCAGTCCAGGGAGGCAGTCTCCATGGGTGGGACAGGCCACAAGAGCAGCCTTCTGGCAGGAGAGACTCAAGCTCACACCCTTCCCAGCTCTGCTGAGGCAAAGGCCCCCAACACGTAACAGACGTCCTCCAGCCTGAGGGCCTGGGTACCAAATGGAGCAGCAGCAGTCGATGGGTACAAACCTCTGTCAAGAGCAAACCTTATTAAGCTTTGGTGGCACAAGCCAGTGGTCCCCACTACTTAGGAGGCCGAAACAAGAAGTGCTCAAGAGCTGCAGGTGCCACGGGGTGGGTTCAAGCTGAAAGATGATGCAGCAGTTAAGAGCACGGTCCTTCCTTCCACAGGACTTCACCAAGTGAGTGCAGAAAGAAAGGGGCACCTGTGAATATAGCTCAAGCCCCACTACCATCAAAAACAAACAAACAAAACAAAACAAAACAATGATGATGGGCCCACCTGGGCTAAAGACAGCTTTTCAGTCTGAGGCGGACTACCCAAACCACGTTTGTAACTGGTTTTGAGACAGGGTCTAACATAGCCCCAAGCTGGCCTTGAACTCAGGGATTAACCCCAGGCAGGGCTTTGCGCTTGCCGACCAGATCCTACCAACTGAGCCACACCTCCCAGCCTAGCATCATCTCTTTAGAGACTGTTTTTTGTTTGTTTTTAGGTGGTTTGCAGTTGTGGGTTTTGGTTTCTGTTTTTTGTTTTGTTTTGCTTTGCACTCTTTGAGGTTAGATTATTTAGTCCTGGCTGTCCTAGAACTATGTAGACCAGGCTGGCCTTCAACTCACATCCATCCTCCTACCTCTGCCTCCCAATCCCTGGGATTAAAGGCGTGCACCACTAGAGACAGTGTGTAAGGAGAGGCCACAAACTGAAGAGAGGCAGCAGAGACCATTCTAGGTTCCAGAGACCTCCTTAACCCGGGCCCTCTGAGCCTTGCTAGATGGACTCTGACCAGAGGTCCTTCTCCACCTTGACCGGCTCACCAATGGTGTGAATGACAGCAGTGCCCACTCTGGAGGTCCTCTGGCCTTACCTTGGCCCCTCATTTCTCTCCGCCCAGAGCTCACCCTTTCCACGGTCTGTTCACATTCCTCCAATCACCATGCCACTCCCAGCGTCCACCCTGCCCCAGCTGCCAGCTCCGTCTGCCATGGTCCTCCGCCTCCATGTCCGACCCAAACCATCTGTGGTGGGCACCGCCCTGCCCTGCCAAGGCTGCCAACCCAACGCATGTGGTCACCCACCCCTCCCCAGCTCTGGAATCAGTGAGGCCCCAGCCCTCACGGTCACATGCCAGACCCTTCCTGGCAGCACGGCTCCTGCCTCATCTCACCTTCCTCGAGGACCCGAGGGTGCGGTCTGTGTCGGTCGGTGATGCGAGAGCAGCCCACCTAGGCCTCTCCCCGCTGCTATGCTGTGCCCCACCCAGGACGTCCTCCCACTTGCCCCTGCGGACGCCTCTCCTCTCCGGAAGCCTCAGCAGCTGCCCCCGCAGCCTTTCGCCCACCCGAGTGCATTTGATCCAGCTGAGCGGCTCGCTGGAGAGGAGCTGGGGTTCTCGGGGAACAGCTCCTTGTCTTTCCAAGGACTGAACTCTGGTGGGCAGTGCTAACCTCCCATCCATGTGACTCCAAAACACAGACTGTGGAGCCAAGGTTCTAGCAGGCACTGTTCCTAGGGGATGGTGGCTGCCTGGGGGACCCCAGCCCAGCCTGAGGTACAAGGGCCCACAGCGGCCTGTCCCAGTCCCAGGTCTCCAGTGTAGTTTCTGTTCAACTTCAGACTTCACATAAGATAGCTCATCCCCCAAAGAGCAGAGCCCTCCTCCTATCTTTGCTCTCAGAGGTGGTGGGTGACGTTCCCAGGGCTGTCCAGCTGGGAAGCAGCGTATCTATGGCAGAGCATGGACCTTCCAGACTAAATGCTTTCCTCTTCACACTAAGGCAGGATCCTCCCCGCTTAGCTTCCCCGTCCATCCCCACCTGCAGAGGCAGAAGGGTGTTCCTCAAGAATGTGAGCACTGTATGGTTGGGGGGGTGATGACACTCCTGTGACCTGATAAGACACCTGTTTCCTCCAACACAGTCTTGTTTGTACACAGTGGCAGGAAACACCGGTCACAAGGTGTGAGGGGGTGTGACTCTACAGCTCTGGGACCACAGCAGAGCTGCAGGGGTTCGGAGGGACTGCAGCTGCACCCCTTCCCCTACCCCTACCCCTGCCCTGTAGGCTCTGGGCCTAATCTAACCTAGGCAGTTATAAATGACTTTGAACTGGCACCCCTAGAATGCTTTACGGTTCAACTCAACCCTGCTGTATTCAGGAGCAGGGAAGGGTTGTGGTCTCTGCAGAGAGCACCCCCCCCCCAACCGTATGCCCTCCTATGACTACCTGAACCCATGGCTCAGAGCAACCGGCAGAGCTGGGACAGACACTGGGTCCTAGTGGCTTTGTGCTGACCTTGAGCCTGAGAACAGTCTCTCTGCCCCAGTGAGCTAACTCATCCTGTCCTTCCGAAGGAGTCAGAGGCAGACCTGCAGCTGTAGCTGTCCTCCCTGGCCCTGGGCAGGGTGGAGTCTGAAAAGCAGGCTTCTGAACCTGCCAGCAGCAGCGAAGTGAAAGCCACCCTCAGAGATTCCTAGCTGGGGACAGAGGAGAGACAGCAGACAGTCCAAATGCTACACCAGTCCCTCACAGCCCTCCCAGGCTTCAGAGAAATGCAGTTCCCAGGAACTTTAAGCCCCACTGCCCACCCACCGAGTGGAGAACAACAGACAAATATCCCACAGGAGCGGGCTCTATACCAGCTGGGAAACAGTCATAGGCTCAAAACCCAGTGAGTGACCTGGGGCTGCACCAATTCCTGGGCCCTGAATTACTCTGGGTGCTGTATCCAGGAAAACCATCCAGAAAAACCATCTGAATAGATGCCAAGGTAAAGAACTGGAAGGAGATCCGTGGGTGCTGCCTGGGCTGCACTTTTTCAAAGCCCTACATCCTGGGAGCCTTTTGGGGGGTGGGGGGCAGTGCCAGGAAAAGGTCCGCAGATGGCTCAGTGGCCAAAGACACAAGATCTCCGTTATCCTTACAAAACCTGACTTCCTCATATTCACTATAAGGGCTTTGTATACACTAAACCTTTGTGGTTGTGGGCATGGGGTGGGTAATTTTTAAGAATAACACATCTGACTCAAAGACCCCCAGGGCAGGGTAGAAGCCTGGTAGCCTGAACCCTGTACCTGCAGGATTCAGACGTTTAGACCACTCTGGCCCACAGTAGAAGCACAGCCATCTGAAGGCCCATGAGCCAAGACCAGCCATGGCCAATGCACACCCTCACCAACTGCCCGCACCTCTCTGGCAAAGTTGCAAATTCACCTTCTGCTTCTAGAAGGGTGCTTGCTAGTCCATAGTTCAGAAGGGAAATCAGATGTTAAAAGAAAGGCTCAGTAAGTGCCCAGGGATAGCAGCACCACTGCCTTGGTCTGATGAGCTGCTAGGGTTAGCATGGCAGCCAAGGCCTGAGGAAGACCAGGAGACTCCGAGAGCAGACGCCCGCAGAAGGCCCTGACTGAACAATAAGGTGGTATTCGAGTGAAGAGCTGAGGACACAGGTGCTGAAGTCTGAAGTAAGAGGGGGATCTTGTAGGGGTAAAGCCCCACAAGGAAAGGGTTGTAGGGGGAGGTATTGATTCCCTAATTGGTTCTTGTGTCAATAAAGGAGGCAGGAAGCCAATCCCTGGGCGAAGGGAAAAAGGCGGGACTTCTGGGTCACAGGAGGAAGGGAAGGAACGAGAGGGAGGAGAGAGGCGGTGGAGCGGAGGAAGACAACACATAGGTCTGGGCACCTATAGTTTGTAGCCTCCACCGTGGGTGCAGGTCAAGGAGGATGGGGCAGGATATTCTTCACCCAGCCACTGAGTTATCTGGCTAGTTTTAAAATATGAAGGCTGTCTGGTGATTTCCATCCATGGCGACTAAGGTGGGCAGGAGAAAAGGCACAGCCGGGGCGGTCACTGGTGGCTTGGTGGAGCTAGCGGGGAGAGGTTGAGGGAGCTAGGGTAGAGCTCTTGAGAAAGAGCTTACGTGTTTTTAAAATTACACGCAACACGTGGTGCCGGCTACTTGGAGGGGTAGGGAGCAGATGGGGAGCCTCAGCACTGAGGCTGTGGTAGATGGCACAGACTTTTCTCCAAGGGCAGTGGAAGCCCTAGTGTTCCAGGCAAGAGATGCCATCCGACCCTGACTCAAGTTCCTAAGGACGCCTGTCACTACTGTGTGCTTGTGGCTTAAGGGTGGGTCTGGGAAGGAAGAGAGAGGCAAGGGACCCTGGAGGAGGCTTTCTGCCATCTAGAAGACACCATCTCTGTGGATACTGGGTGGATGGCATGACAAAGTGAAGAACAGAAGATCTGGGATGGATGTATCTGGAGACACAGCTGTCCAGAGGGAGGCCCCGGTGCATGCTGGACCCTTCTTTGTCTTCATCAGTGAAACCAGCAGCTTACAACACGGCTCACTGGAATCCTTCATGGCCCATGCAGGGGGCCAGCTCTGCCTAGCACACCCATAGATGGGCCTTCTAAAATTAATTGGCATTTCCAGGGATAACCCTGCTTATGATCACATGGCATCCTGGAGCCAAACTCTAAACTCCCTCTAACCAACTTCATTATGCTCTAGACTGGTGCCCAGCTACCATTAAGACTTGTAGCAAACCCTCTCTGGGAGGAAGGCTGACACTCACCCAGCTCTGACAGGCAGTCCACAAGGCAACAGGAGTCCCCTCCTTGGCTCCCAGGAGCCCTGCTTAACCCCTCTCCCCTGCTCCCTTAAGGGTTCACTGCATGGCTTTCAGCCTAGACCTCAACCCAGGAATACAGACGGGAGCCTAATAGCTTGGGCCCCTGCATGAGTCCTGTGTCTCCCTTCTGGAACACATATTCAAGTAGGAGAGAGCTGTGGGGACTAGGGACAGGGAAATGTGGCCCCTGCCATGGCCAAAAGCCTCAGTTTAAAAACAAAAGGTCAGCCAGAAAGTGGTGGCACACGCCTTTAATCCCAGTACTTGGGAGGCAGAGGCAGGCGAATTTCTTTTTTTTTTTTTTTTTTTTTTTTTTTTTTTTGAGGCAGGCAGATTTCTGAGTTCGAGGCCAGACTGGTCTACAAAGTGAGTTCCAGGACAGCCAGGGCTATACAGAGAAACCCTATCTCGAAAAAACAAAACAAAATACCAAAAAAAAAAAAAAAAAAACCAAAAGGTTGAGACCTAACTTTCATGCCATAAAATACACCACTTTAAAGTGTCTAAATCCGTGGCTTTTAGTAGCTATATGTAAGGTAGTGCAACAGTCACCATGATCTCATTTGAAAACATATTCATCACCCCAAGAGAAACCCCACAGCCACTAGCAATCACCCCTTCACTCCATTCTCAGCTACCTGCAACCCCTAAGCTGCCCTGTCTATCTGGTCTGGATATTACCATTTGGATCACATTCATCTGGAGGGTAAAGGGCTCTTAAGCCTTCCAGGTCACAGGCTCCAACAAGAGCCCACAGAAGAGGCCAAAGACTCAAGCTGTCTCTGTCCTGTTTGGGATAGCACTGTCATGCAAAGCCACTTGCCTGAGTTTCCCTACAGAATACCCCACTCATTGCTGCCCCCAGCACCCAGCCTAGCGCATCAGCTAGGTCCCCTCCTTCCGTACCCCAGTTCTGTTCTGAGTCTCAAATCAGAGGAAACAAGATAAAAAGCACACAGGGGCCTGATGTTAGCCTTAGAAGACAACCTGCGCTTGATCCCTGGGACACACATGCTGGAGGGAGGAAAACAACTCTTCCATTCAAGTATGCACACATACATGAATGAATGCAAAACCAAAAAAACTTCACACATCCATGGCGATTGGCCTAGGCCACTAACTGCCTACAGGAGATACCCCACCTCGCCAGTTAAGGGGTCAACTTTGACCAATTTCCCATTCCCAGAGAAGGTGTAAAGGAAACCAAATACCAAAAAGGCTACTTGGGCAGGGGTGAGTCCACGTTCTGGGACAGTTGGCTATGGTCGCTCACGTGGCTCACGGCTCTGGGCCAGGCTCAAGTTGACCTATTTAGATAGATGTCCCTGATGTAACCATGTGGCCATCCCACTGAGAGGGCAGAGAGGGTCCTTGGAGCAGACTTTCCCTGGTACCTAGGAAGGCCTACCCACTGGTCTTAGGCATCTCAGCATAACTGCTGATCTCCTGTATGCCCTTAGGCAAGGCTGGGCAAAGAGAGCCGAGGCCAAGGCCAGTTGTCAGGGAATTACTGGCATATTGTCTGTCTTCCTACAGAGGAAGTGCAGGAAAGGCTCAGCCTGGGCAAAAGACTCCCTGTGCCCAAGGTTCTTGCAAGACACTCCTTACCTGTTAACAGAACAAGGGTGTCGTTCCCAGCACCACGTGTGAGCCTTGAAGTCAGGTGACAAATGTGCTCCCCCCAAACACTGGATGACCAACTTTGCTTTGTAAAATCAAACTATCGAGCCGGGCATGGTGGCGCACGCCTTTAATCCCAGCACTCGGGAGGCAGAGGCAGGTGGATTTCTGAGTTTGAGGCCAGCCTGGTCCACAAAGTGAGTTCCAGGACAGCCAGGGCTATACAGAGAAACCCTGTCTTGAAAAAAACAAAAACAAAACAAAACAAAACAAAAAAAACTGCCTTGCAACACCCACAGTTCTTCATGAGTTGCAAGCTACTTTTACTTTTTGACCTTTATTTGCTGTGCGTTTCCTCAGGTTTGCTAACAAGACTTT
The DNA here is from genome assembly GCA_902729485.2 of Mus minutoides. NCBI lineage: Eukaryota > Metazoa > Chordata > Mammalia > Rodentia > Muridae > Mus > Mus minutoides. The sequence continues at coordinate 437,597 of LR749506.1, read as the reverse complement.
CAGGCCAGGAAGATGGCTTAGCAGCTAAACCAACTTGTGCAAGCCTGATGGTCCAAGTTCCAACCTCAGAACTCATGTCACAGTGGACTTCAGTTATCTTCCGGGTATGCTTGCCCTTATATACATCACACACATATAATGAATAGTCTCTCTATATTCCTACACATCTATGTCCCTAACCCAGCTCCCCTGCTTCTCTTCTTTCTCTGCTCAGCAGCTGATACCATGGCCAGGAAAGTCAGTACCAGAGCCTGCTCTCACGCTCCCATGTTACCAGAAGGCAGTGGCTGAGAAGGGGAACAATGACATGTAGTTATTCATCTGTTGTAACTATGGTCCTGACTGTGGGATCCCACCATTCTCCTGCTCTTGGACCTCTCTGAGAACCATCACCCTTACCCTTAGGTAACTCATCCCCAGCTCCGGCAGCTCCGGGCAACTTCTGTCTCTGGCTAAATCTGTGAGTAAACCTCCAAACCACACTGCCCTTTCCCCGTGGGACTGTACAGTCCTGAACGTCCACCTTGCCAGCAAGGTTCTGGGGGCTCTGCCTTTTGTCTAGTCGTGGCTACCACAGTGAGCCTAGTCCCAGCCCAGACAATGCTTGCCAGTGACTTCAAAGGGGTAGGTTCTGCCAACTGACCCCCAGATGGCTTTACACCCATTAGGGGATTTTAAAAGGTTATCTTGGTTAAGTCTGTTTGTACAGGGCACAAGTCTCTATCTAGAGCATGTGGCACTGTCAAGTAGCAGTGTCAGGAGCCAGCCACCTCTTTATATACAAGAAAAACACCTCATCTACTAAGCCATCCCAGAGCAGAAAGGCAGACAGACAGACAGAAGCCATCCCAGAGCAGAAAGGCAGACAGACAGACCATACCGTCAACACACATAGCTTACAGGTGAAGAATGTAGGCCACTTCTAAAGTCTACCAGGTCTCCCTTGGCTAAGCGGCCTAGACTCCTTATCCTACCCCCTACCAGGGAACCTTAGCCACGATTCTTGTAGTCATCCAAAGCCTTCTGCATTGCCATCCAAGGCTCTATCCCGGGGCTTCAATCTGCACTGGGCTCACAGCTACACCCAACAGACCTCCATGCTTCCTATACACCCTAACTCCCAACTGAGGACAGTCTGGAATCCCAGTAGTTTTCGGGGTTTCAAAAGTAGTATCTGGCTGCTACCCAGCTCAGAACCAGCCTTCACACTTTACTTGCCTTGAAGGGCCAAAGCCATGGCTCATGATGAATACAGCCATGTCACCAAGCCTGACACCGATTCACGTAGCTGACCCCTATCCAACACCCTGATCTGTCGTACATTTAGCAAACCTTTCCTGGTGTGTGCGAGAGCAGCCCAGCCCGCTCAAAACCTATACCATGTGGCAAGGATCCTCAACAGGACTTATACATGGCAGTCAGGACACAGTGGAACTGGGCAACGGAAAAGATTTAGGTCTCCTACCCAGTCTTCTCACCCCCGAGCTCCCTCGCTTCTCCGAAGAAAAAAAAAAAAAAGCTAACCGCAGAGCTCTAGCTCAGAGCATGCACATCACGCTAGGGAATGACATGGGCTCAGCTCAAAAACATTTTCAGAAGACCTCCATCCACAACCCTACCGCGGGCCAACACAGGCTTGAGCAAGTTGGAAGACAAAGGCCGACAGCAAGTGAGAAAGACTGGAGCCCTTCAGCGGGTCAGACTCCTCTGGGTGTGAACTGGGCAAGAGCATCTAGGAATTGGGCATCTAGGAATTTTGTCCAAGAGACACCTGGGTAGGCAAGTAGGTAGCCAGCCCATTACAGGGCCTGACTGCTTCGGTCACTTACCAGCGGGGGTTGAGGCTGCGGATGCTGCCCTGCTCCCGAGGCCGGTGGGTAGGGCATGAGCAGATTGAAGGCAGAGTAGACAGTCTCTTTGTACATGCCACTGGCACACTCGGGGGCCTTCAGGCCTGGAAAAACCACAGCTGGGTCAGACACCAGCCCAGCCAGCTGCTCCTAAGAGCTGAAGATTGTCTGCTCCGGAGGGGGGTGGGTGAAAAAAAAACAAAACCCTGCCAAGGGGTCCCCGTTCTGACTTGACAGGGAACAGGGAACGGCGACCTCCGAAGGGGTGGAAATATCCGCAAAGCCAAGTTTTGGGGGAAAGACCCCCGAGTCCAGACCTCCACTTCGTGACCGGGGCTTGACTCCCTACCCCACCCTCCTGCTTGGGAACCTTAGCCAAGGCTTGCTCCTCAAGGCAAAGGATTAGTCAGTCACCTGGGCTGGAGGGGAGGCGGAGATGGCGGGGGTCTGTTTACTCCTATAAAGGTCAGGGCACCGGAAGTGACTCCAGCTCAGCGGCGCCCGGGAAACCCGCCCCCCACACCCCCACCCCGGGTTCTAGCGCCTTCTTCCCCAGCCGCGCAAAAACTCACCGTCCTCTAGGGACTCGGGAAGTTTGTCCGGGAAAAGTCTCTGCGAAGTGTGCTCCCGTCCCAGGGCCTGCAGAGCGAAGCAGAGGGGCCATGAGGAGCGGAGGGAACAGGAGGGGTTCCAGAGATGGGACCCACGAGGGCCGTGGCGCGGGGGGGGCGGGTCCGCACGATACCAACTCGGGACGAGATTCTCCGGGGAGGAGCGGGCCGGGCTCACCTCGGGCACTCCCTCGGCTTCTCCATGGACTCGGACGCCGGGACCCGGGACCCCGGCGCCTGCGGCCGCGCCTTCGGACTCATTCACCAGTGAGGACTTGAGCTCCGCCAGGTCCCGCTCGGGGCCCGCAGCGCTGTCGCGATTCTTATCGTCCTGTTCCTCTCCTTCGTCTTGGAAGGCCAGCAGCTCGTCGGGCGCGCCGAGGTCGTCGCCTGCGCCCGCGCCGCCCCCGCCCGAGTCCAGCTGCGGCATGGTGCGCTGCGCCCGCCGGGGCGCCTGGTGCGGGGCGCGGAGCCGGCCCGGGAGGCGGCGAGCCCAGGGTGCGGAGCTCCGAGCCCGGAGCGCGGCGGGCGGAGCGCACGCTGACTCCGCCTGAGCGGCCAGTGGGCGCAGGGCGAGGGCGCGGGGCACAGCGGCTTTGGGAGCTGGCGGGTCGGAACATCAAAGGCACCGCGGGCAGCGAGCCGGGGGCGGGGCGGGCGCCGGGGCGGGGCCGCAGTGGGAGGGGCTAACGCCCCAGGCCCCGCCCTCCCTCCCTGGAGAGACCGGGACAGGCCCACTGGGCATAATCTTAAAGGGCTCGCTCTCCTCGTGCTGTTCTCTAACCTGAAATCCAAACTGTGGAACTCCATTTCCTTAACTATCAGCCACAACTTTCATCCAAGTTGCGGAGAAGGTGGTTCCTTAGACCGGTGGAACCTGTGGGTGACTTGGAACCTTGGTGTGAACAGCGTCCTTTGCTTAATCTGGAAGCTTCCAATGTCCCCGGGATGTTAGATGGACCCTGACACACACACATACCTGCCCCTTTCACCATCCCTGTGCCGGTAGGGACCTTATTCCAGACCGCCTGCCCACGTAGACACAAGCATTAGTGCCTCACACATTTATTGAGCGCCTGCCTGTTGTTGCATGTGCAAATCAAACACCGTAAATATATGACAGGTGGCGGCTCGAGGCGAGGAAGGATCGTGGCCACTCACGTGGTTTCTCCAGCCCGCTATGACTTTCCCAACTAAGTTCGACTCCTAGAACCTGCTGTCCAGGAACTGAGACTTCCGGCGGCCACGTGGGCCACGGAATTCTCTCTTGGGGTCTTTAGGCAGCTGCTCAGTCTGGGAAGTTGCATCCGGAGTCCATTGACTCAGACACTAGTTAGGGCCGCGTCTTCAGTGGCATCTCCTTGGCACCCAGCGTCGAATCCACGGCGACCCGTCACTGTTTCTGTAAGACACTAGGCCCTTTGGATAGCCATGCAGTAAACAGAAGGCGGCACACCTTCGCCCCAAGCACGTTTCGGTGTTGGAGTCAATGTAGACCTCTTCCACCTCTTGAGAAAGCAGTTAAAACAGCAGTGGGTAATTTGTGAAGGAGGACACTGGCCGCCTCTCCGACTCCGGGCCCCACAGGACCCCTGGCAGCGGCGCAAAGCCGGCCGGAAGACAGCCGCACCGCCCCTCCCGGTCCAGGCCCAGCCTGCCTGGCGGAGGATCAAAGAGACCGGGCCTTGCTTCTCTGCGCTCAGATCCTATCAGCGCCCTACCAGCGGGGCTTCTGGGTCCTCCAGCTCCCAGCCGGGATGCCCGTTTCACCTCCTCAGCGATGGGGGACTTGGCCATTAATGCACAACTTGGCAACAGAGATGCGGTGCAGACCCCGCCCTTGGCGCCTCTAAAGTCCTTCTTCCGCAGGTGCCAGTTTGCTATTGATTTTGACCCCATCTTCTCTAGATTGGGGGGGGGGCAGGGCAGGAGCTCCAATGGAAAGCAACAGGAGAGGAAGGGCCCAGGGGCGAGGCCTCCCCCTACGACCTCAGCTCCGAAGTTGTCCCGGCTAACTTTGGGGTGAGCACCACTCTGAGAAAGTTGCACAGAAATTGAGATCATCCTAAGCCAAAGCGCAGCGGATCCTCCTGTGTTTATAAACGACTCCCAACTTTGGCAAAATCGCTTCCATGATGGTTGGCAGACCATGAAGTTTAAACTGACACAGGCCATTGGGGGTCGAATTTCTGAAGAAAAGTCAGGGCAGGGGAGGTGTGATTCTGCCCTCCAGGGTAATTTTTTTTTCCAGCTTGTTATTGCCTTCTATCAAAGAACAAGGTCTTTCGGCTTTATTGGTGTAGAAGTAGCCTATCCTCAAATGATTATATACACATATATATATATATATATATATATATTTGGCAAGAGAAAATATATTTTTTCCTGATTTGTTCGCTCTCCCACCCTCCGGTTTCTTTGGATTACTTTTTAGAGCTGTGAAATCCCCCCATCCTGGGAATCACTGCCCTGGGGCATCCTTGCTCCAAGCCTCACCCTGTGGGGATGAGCAGTGAGGGGGAAGCAAGAAGGGAGAAAAGGAGCTTGAGGAAGGGGAGGGTGGGGGCGGGGTAGATGGTGAGTCTCCGCCTCCACATCCACACTGAGCAGAGTGGAAAGGCTCTCTAAGTAGCAGCTGCTATAAACTCACACAAGATGGTAGAACAGGAAGGAGCCCAAGCACAGGAGGTCGAGAGACCCGGAGTGGTCAGCATGGTCCGAGAGGCTTAGGGTTGGGGAGTGGGAGAGAGGTGGGGGTGGGATTCATCTGGTGTGGAAAACCCCCAGGGTTTGGAGAGTTTTAACCCAGCCTGGGCTACATAGTGAGATTCTAGCTGAAGAAAAATAAAAATAAATAAGTAGATAAATGAATGGGCAGGTATCTCCCAGCAGAAGCCTAGACAGCACCAGATCTGTAACCATCTCTGGACAGATGACCTCATATACTAGGTGATTACAGCATGCCAGCATCCATTGGAGCTTCATACACATCATCTCATTTAATCGTTACTAAACTCTAAGATATGGGGACAATTGTCCCCATTTTACTAATGAGGAAACTGAAGCTCAGAGAGGTTGTGTGAGTCACCCAAGATGTCACAGCTACAAAATGAGGGTGCTGAGCTGAGCTTCCAGCTCCTGGTGGTCAGTCCCCAGACCCAACACCTAACTGCCATGCTCATATCCCAGTCCCACCCACATCAAAGCAGGGTTTCCCTGTGCGGCCCTGACTCTCCTGGAGGTCATTTTTCTGTAGAACATGTTGGCCTCACCCTCAGATCCACCTACGTCTGCTTCCTGAGTGCTGGAAAGGGACTTATTTGCTGTGTGACATATGCAGACAAAATACTGAGGAACCAGCTATCACTAATAAAAATTACTAAACCTGGTTTTGAGGGTTGATTCTTCTTTCACGGAGGGGCTCTGGAGGATTCACCCAGACTGTGTGAAGCACTGGGCTTGATCCCACATAAACTGAGGGTGGTGGCTCATACACACCACCCTCTCAGTTCCAGCTCTCAGCAGATACAGGCAGGAGGACCAGACGTTCATGGTCAGCCCCGGGCTCACTACAGAGGATCCTGTCTGTCTCGGAGCGGTGAGAGATCTTTCAGAATGATGTGTTCCAGTGGCCAAACCCTTTAGTGGCTACTCCCCTGGAAGTTCCCAGAGAGTTGGAGGACCAGACCAGTTGTTGGGGAGATCTAAGTCTTCTGTGGCCGAGCCACAGGTGGTAGGCTTATTGTTATGCAAATGAGCCGGATGAACTTGACAGTCCTCCTAAGGCTGGCCTAAAAGGAACCCTCCAGGCTCGGCAGTTGGAGGAAGGAAGCTCCAGAGGTCTTCCCTAGGGCAGGTCACTGGCCTCAGCTCCAGCATCCATCCTCACGGGTGGAACGGCTGGCCATCTGGGCCTGCTTCTCCCTTATGCCAGCATACGATGGTGTGAGTCACTGTCTCCCAGGAAAGAGCTCAGCACAAAGCCTGGCACATTCCAACACTAATAAATGGGTGCTCTCCAGCTCGATATTTTTCGGAAGTTGTTAGGCTAATTGGCTCTTCATGTAATGCCATGTAAATCATCCGACCGTTCTCATGGCCTGAGCCCACTTAATCATAGCTAAGGCTGAAAATACACATTTCCTCTCCTTCCCTTTCAAGTCCCTTTAACATGAAAGGCTCTCCTGAACTCCCTGACCTTTTCTAACAGGGAGATCCTTGAAATGTGGCATTTCCAGAAATTGGCTCAAAGGAGCCCCAGATGGATTGAGTAAATTACAGCAGAGAGAGACTCAGGAGCAGGCAGAGAGCAGCCCTCTTCTGGCCTGCCAGCCCACTTGCCATCCTGTCAGGACTTGTCAGGACCGCCTGAAGGGTGGCTGCAGGCTCTGGACAGGTTTCCTCCTTGTGGGTGAACTCTCCGCACACAGAGCTGGACACAGTCCCTGAGGCAGACTGAGTTTTATTATTCCTAGAAACTCTCTGGAAGCTGTGTTTTCTCTCTCTCTCTCTCTCTCTCTCTCTCTCTCTCTCTCTCTCTCTCTCTCGTGTGTGTGTGTGTGTGTGTGTGTGTGTGTGTGTGTGTGTGTGTGTGTGCAGCACACATAACAGCAGTGGTACAGAGGCATGATGCAGCTGCCTAAGAATGTAGCAGCAAGTGTTCCAGAGCCATGTTTTCCTTCGTAGGGAAGGATGAGGAACTGGGGGGTGTAGCTCAGTTGGTGCAGTATTGACTAAGCATGCATCAAGCTCCAGGTTTAGTTCCCAGCACCCCATAAACTAAGGCTCTCTGATCAGCCACTCTAGTTTACCTGGTGAACTTCCAGACTGAAGAGACATCCTGTCCTTAAGAAGGCTGATAGTGCCTGAGAATGGCCTCTGAGATTGTCCCCTGGCCTATGCACACACACACACACACACACACACACACACACACACAAATGTTTTTAAAAATGTGAGGGCTGAGCTGGGCATGGTGGCACATGCCTTTAATCCCAGCACTCGGAAGGCAGAGGCAGGCGGATTTCTGAGTTCGAGGCCAGCCTGGTCTACAAAGTGAGTTCCAGGACAGCCAGGGCTACACAAAGAAACCCTGTCTCGAAAACAAACAAACGAACAAAAAACAACAACAAAATGACAAAGTGGAACCAGCATAGTGGGGTATTCCTGTGACAACCTGACTATGTTTTGGGGAAGACTGTGGAAGTACTTTGGAACTTTGGATCTTGAAGATCCATTCATTGTTAAGAGCTCTGTCAGATGTTGTGTAGGAGCTTGGAAGATAATGTTGAGAACAGTGCAGAAGATGGAGGTCTGGCTTGTGAAATTTCAGAGGGGAAATTAAAGACTCTTTTCAGGGCCATTGCTATTTTGATTGGGAAGATTCTGTGGTTCTGGTTAGCTGGGACTGAAGATTCAGCTGTGATTAACAACATACCAGAACCACTAAAGTGAAACTTTTGCATTACTGGGACTATTGATGCTGGTTAGCTGGAGCTAAGAAATTAGCAGTGATTAAGAAGAGACCAGCATCGTTGAGGTGACATCTTCTGGGAAGTGTTTTCTGAGAGCACAAAGAGGCTGTGTTTCAGAGACAGCCAAAATTGTACCTAGGGCTGCAGCAGGACTGGGTAATGTGTAAGAGTCACCCAGGTGGTACTGGTTTGGAAGGCATGAAGGGGTCACGCAGAGCAGCTGAGGCTCAACACTGTGAGAGGCCGTAGAAGGCCATTGGTGAAGGTGCAGCCTCAGTTGCAATTGATGGCCCAGAACTGAAGGGGTCATGCAAAGGATTTGAGGCTTAGCACCATGAAAAGAGCCTATGAGAGGCTATTGTTAAAGCCAAGTTACAGTAGAAGACAGCAGCATTTTGGAGATGCCAGTACCATGAGATGACCACCAAGAACAGCAGCAGCAGTGGAGTACAGGCAGCTGGAGCCTAGAAGACAAGGTGTGTGCTACAAAGGGCATGACTGGAGAAATGACCCAAACCCTTGGAGGAGCCCAGAAGATCGTGAGTTGGATCCCAGACATTGGATGGTTGGAGATTGATTTTTGCTTTTGATTGTGACTGTGCCCTGATATTTTTCCCTCTCGAAGGAAGTTTTTTAGTAAAGCCCACAGTTAAGAGACTTTGAGTTTTAAAGTACTTTGTATTTCAAAAGATACTGGATATTTTAAAAGGATTGAACTTTTTTTTTTTTTTTTTGGTTTTTCAAGGCAGGGTTTCTCTGTGTATGTAGCCCTGGGTGTCCTGGAACTCACTTTGTAGACCAGGCTGACCTCGAACTCAGAAATCCGCCTGCCTCTTGCCTCCCAAGTGCTGGGATTAAAGGCGTGCGCCACCACACCCGGCATGTTTTTTTTTGTTGTTGTTGTTTTTTGGTTTTTTTGGTTTTCTGAGACAGAGTTTCTCTGTATAGTGGATCTTTGTGAGTTTAAGGCCAGCCTGGTCTTCAGAGCCAGTTCCAGGACAGCCAAAGCTATACAGAGAAACCCTGTCTTGAAAAACAAAACAAAACCGGGCGTGGTGGCCTAAGCCTTTAATCCCAGCACTCAGGAGGCAGAGGCAGGTGGATTTCTGAGTTCGAGGCCAGCCTGGTGTACAGAGTGAGTTCCAGGACAGCCAGGGCTGCACAAAGAAACCCTGTCTCGAAAATAAAAACAAAACCAAAACAACCTAAACAATAAAGCTAATTTAACTATGTAGTTTGTACTAATGAAACCCTCCAGAACTAGAGGGCAATTAAGGAATGTGTCCTACAGGTTCTGAAAGCCTTTTACCACTATTTCCCGCAGCCAAATCCCATACTGGGTTCCTAATGAACAGACCTGAAATTCACTCACCAGAAGGAATGACTTGGGTCAGAGACAGCATGGGCCGTCTGGTGCGTTTGCCATGTTTACTGGTCATCCTAGAACCGAATAGGCCCAGGTCTATGCCTGGGTCCCCAGCCTACCAGGCACTTGACAAACAATTTCCAGTGTTCCTCTGTGTTCTCTGGGGCCAGAATTATCCAAGCTGCTGCCTGGTTGTGGGAGCTGCCAGCAGCTTCAAGACTATGCACCCATATCAATACCGGTTTGAGCTGCTCAGGCCCCTGAAGTAGAGAATGTCTCATGAGGCAAGAGAAATCATTAGATATTTGTTCGTCCGTCTGTCTGTTTGATGTGGACCGTGCTCTCCTTTAGAACTGACACTGATTTGGAACTTACTATAAAGTCCAAGCTGACCAGAAACTTGAATCTTTCCTACCTTACCCTCCCACAGCCTGGGTTGTAGCTGTGAACCATCACTCCAGCTTTAGATCTTTTTTCTTTTTCTTTTTTTTTGACTAGGTAGCCAAAGATGACCTTCACCTCCCATTCTTCCTGAATACAGGGTTACAGACCCACACCACCACAGTTCATTTATGTGGTGCTGAGAGTAAGCCCAGGGCATCATGTTTGCTGGGCAAGCACTCTATCAATTGTTCTGGATTCCCACCAGTCCCAGATCGGGTTCCTATTGCTGCAATGAAATACCATGACCAAAAGCAAGTTGGAGAGGAAAGGGTTTATTTGGCTTACACATTGGACCATTTCATAGTCCATCATTAAAGGCAGTCAGGACAGGAACTCAAGCAGAGCAGGAACCTGGAGGCAGGAGCTGACGCAGAGGCCATGGAGGGAGTGCTGCTTACTGGCTTGTTTCCCATGGCTTGCTCAGCCTGCTTTCTTATAGAACACAGAACCACCAGCCTAGGGATGGCACCACCCACAGTGGGCTGCCCCCTCCAACCCCCATCATTCACTAATTAACTACAGCCAGACATTATGGAGGCATTTTCTCAATTGAGTCTCTTTCCTTTCGATAGCTCTAGCCTGTATCAAGTTGTCAGAAAACTAGCTAGCACCCTGCCCCTTTTATTATTTATACCAGGAGAGGTGCCATGCTGTGTGGTCATAGGACAATTGTTCATGTTTTGGTTTTCTCCTTCCACTCTGTTTTTTGAGGTAGAATCTGTCATTACTGACACTGTCCTCCGGGGTGGCTAGCCTTGGAGCTCGAGACTTATTCTCTTGTGTCTGCTTCCTGTTTCACCACAGGAGTCCTGGGATTAAAGATGTGTGCCACCACCTCTGGCTTTTATACCTGTGTTCCAGGATTTAAACTCAAGTCATCTGGTGTGCGTGGTAAGCATTTTTATAAAATCAATGAGCCATTGCACTGACTTCTGAGGCTGTTTTTCATTTGCTTGCTTGCTTGTTTTATTATTATTATTGTTGTTGGATTTGTTTACTTATTTATGTTTTGTGTGTGAGCAGGTGCTACTGTTCAAATGTGGAGACCTGTGCACAAACTGCAGAAATCGGTTCTTTCCTTCCACAATGTGGGTTCTTGGAATTGAACTCATCATCATCATCATTATCTCTGTGTGTGTGTGTGTGTGTGTGTGTGTGTGTGTGTGTGTACTATGACACACACTCAGAGGTCAGAGAACAACTCTATGGAGTTGATTCTTTCACATTCTCTGGGTCTCCAGGATTAAATTCCAATCACCATGTATAGAGAGTAAGGGTCTTTGGTGGCTGGGCTATCTCACTGACTTTAGTGGAACGTTCATCTCTGTCTTTTCTGACTGTAAATGGGAGCCACGCATAGTTTGGTAGTTAATACATGCTTACCACCAGAGGATGTAGCCACTACACAAAGGTACTAAAGTACTGTGATAGCATTCCAGTTTGTTTGTTGGTATCTCTATGGTATGGAGAGGCCTTTGTATTTTTTTTTATGTTTTTTTTTTTTTTTCCAGTTTTTTGAGGGAAGGTTTCTCTGTGTAGCTCTGGCTGTCCTGGAACTCACTCTGTAGACCAGGCTGGCCTTGAACTCAGATATCCGCCTGCCTCTGCCTCCCGAGTGCTGGGATTAAAGACGTGCGCCACCACGCCTGGCTGCCTTTGTATTTTTAAGGCCCAGATAGTCTTTCCCTATTCCAAAAGCACCCCACCTTTGCAGGTCTACAGAGCTCCCATGGCCCTGAGCAGTGAAGCCAGGTAGGTCATCCCAGGCTCTTGGTTGGGTTCCTATGAGTCCCCTTATCTGCTGGTCACTATCTTTGCCTTTTGGTGATCAAGAGCTGGACACTGGCCTGTCACAATGGAGACACAGGTCTGTGACTCCAGCTACAGAAGAGGTTGATCTGGGAAAGGGTTGAGTTCAAGGCCAGTTTGGTATAAAAAAGATTTTTAAAAGATTTAAAAGGGTTGGAGATGCAGTTCAGTTGGTAGAGAGGATGCTTACCTGGTGTGCACAAAGCCCAGATTTGATCCCCATGGTGGTGCATGTCTGTAATCTTATTACTTGAGAAGTGGAGACAGGAGGATCAGGAATTTAAGGTCTCCTCTACTATACATTTTGAGACCAGTCTAGAAGCACATGAGATCCTGTCTCAAAAAAAAAAAAAGCCGGATGTCGTGGCGCACACCTTTATTATTATTATTTATTTTTTATTTTTTTGGTTTTTTTTTCCAGACAGGGTTTCTCTGTGTAGCCCTGGCTGTCCTAGAACTCACTCTGTAGACCAGGCTGGTCTCGAACTCAGAAATCCATCTGCCTCTGCCTCCCAAGTGCTGGGATTAAAGGTGTGCACTACCACTGCCCATCTTGTGTAATTTTTTTTTTTTTAAAGATTTATTTTATTTATTATATGTAAGTACACTGTAGCTGTCTTCAGACACTCCAGAAGAGGGCGCCAGATCTCGTTACAGATGGTTGTGAGCCACCATGTGGATGCTGGGATTTGAACTTATCACCTTCGGAAGAGCACCCGACTGCTCTTCCCTGCTGAGCCATCTCACCAGCCCCGTAATTTTTTTTTTAATCAGAAGTTATTAAGAAGCCTAGCAGATATTTCTATTTTTTTTAACTTAAAAAAAAAGATTTATTTATGTGCATGAGTGTTTTGCCTACATGTATGTATATGCACCACATGCATGCCACCAGTGGCGCACGCCTTTAATCCCAGCACTTGGGAGGCAGAGGCAGGCAGATTTCTGAGTTCGAGGCCAGCCTGGTCTACAGAGTGAGTTCCAGAACAGCCACGACTACACAGAGAAACCCTGTCTCGAAAAACAAACAAACAAACAAACAAACAAACAAACAAAAATGTACTGGAGAGACAGCCCAGTGGTTAAGAGTACTGACTGCTCTTGCAGAGTATCTGAATTTGTTTCCTAGCATTCACAGGGGGTTCAACATCCTCTTGCCTTCCCGGGCACAGTCATGGATGCACACACACACACACACACACACTACACTACACTATACTACATGTGCGCGAGTGTATACACACACACACACACACACACACACACACACACACACACACACACACACACTGTGGGCAAGACCTTCTGGAACCATCTTAAGTGGGGATGAGGAATGATACTTGTCCATCAGAGCTGAGGAGAGAGGGTGAGCTCTTGCTAGAGGCATTGCTCCAGTGCCTGGTTCAGGGCAAGTGCGTGCACAAATAGTGGCCATTGGCAATTACAATCAGTGTTCCAAGCCATCAGGGATAAACCGAGGCGGGGGTGAGCCCCTAGAGGTGGCGACACCAACCGGGCAAGTAGCCGCGGTGCCATGATCGTGGGCAGAGACAAGGTTAGAGGGATAGGAAACCTGTTTCTGCTGCAGACAGAAGCATCCAGAACATTCTGAGTGCCTGGAGCTTCCTCTAGCCAAAAGTCCAGTCTCCAGATGTCTGCAGGCTGGAGAAGCGCTGGGCCCGAGGGTACAGACAGGACTAATGGGAGGAAATTACTCAAGAGATTTCATCTGGACCCAAGGAAGCATACCAACCAGTCAGAGATGATGGACCATGGAAGCCCAGCTCAGCTGAGTTAGTTCTCTGTCCTCAGAGGCGTGGGAGCAGAAGCAGGGCTCTGCAGGCCCGGAAGTTCTGCAGGTGCTGGTGTCTACCCTCCCCCCCACCCCATTCCCTACCCCCACTCCCACCCCGCGCAGAGGCAGTCCCCTCTATTTTCCAGGTAGCTCTGCTCTGCCTTGGTCCCAGGAGCCTGAGCAGACATCTGGCCAGATGTAAGGGTGTTTAGGGTTGCTTTCAGGGTGGGTCCTACATTAGATCCATCTCAAGGGGACTTAGTCAACGATGGCATCTTCTGAGGAGAGACATTTTGGTCCGGTGTAGAGTTGGAGCCTGGCAGCTTTGTACCCCAGTACCCTCACTACCCCACCAGGGTGAAAGAGAGCAAAGATTTTGAGGAAGAATTCCTCTCTTCTACTTCAGTTTGTTCTGAGACTGGAGATGGGAAGAAAGCAGAGAATCAGAAGAGGAGAGCCACTGTCTTAGCGCTGACTTTGCTATTGGCTTTGGGAGAGAAGAGGAGGAGCCACTAGTCTTAGCTCTGGCTTCACCATTGGCTTTGGGAGAAAAGGGGAGAGTCACCGTCTTAACTGTTTGGCTTTGGGAGAGGCACTTAACCACTCTGGGCTTGTGGATGGTGTGATCACACTTCCTGTCTCTCACAAGTGTTCTCTTGAGGATTAAAGGAGTCAACACAGCAGGTGAGATAGCCTGGTGAGTGAATGGCTTGTCCTGCAAGCCTGATAGCCTGATGACCTGAGTTCGATCACCGGAACCCACATAAAGGAATAATGCCATAAAACTGTCCTGTGCCGTTAATGTTTTTTTTTTTAAAAGCCGGGCGAGGTGGCGCACGCCTTTAATCCCAGCACTCGGGAGGTAGAGGCAGGCGGATTTCTGAGTTCAAGGCCAGCCTGGTCTACAGAGTGAGCTCCAGGACAGCCAGGGCTACACAGAGAAACCCTGTCTCGAAAAACCAAAAAAAAAAAAAAAACCAAAAAACATGGTCTACAAAGTGAGTTCCAGGACAGCCAGGACTAAGCAGAGAAAACCTGTCTCGAAGAAAAAAAAAAAAAAAAAAGCAACAACAACAAAAAAAAACAAAACCAAAAAAACCAAAAAACAAAAAACCAAAAAAAAACCTGTCCTGTGCCATGAGTACCACTCCCATATCTCTCTCTCTCTCTCTCTCTCTCTCTCTCACACACACACACACACACACACACATACACACACACACACACCCAGCACCACCACCAATAATAATAATAATAATGGGCTGATGGATTGGTTTAGCAGATAAAGGTGCTTGCCACTAAACCTAACCACTAATTTAATCCCTAGGACCCACAAGGTCAAAGGAGAGAAGTGACACCTTCCACGTAGTCTGATCTTCAACGTGCACTCCAAAAAAAGTAATAAAAAAATGAATAAGCAGCTAGGTGTGGTGGTGCATGCCTTTAATCCCAGCACTTGGGAGGCAGAGGCAGGCAGATTTCTGAGTTCGAGGCCAGCCTGGTCTACAGAGTGAGTTCCAGGACAGCCAGGGCTATACAGAGAAACCCTGTCAAAAAAAAAAACAACCGGGAGGCAGAGGCAGGCGGATTTCTGAGTTCGAGGCTAGCCTGGTCTACAAAGTGAGTTCCAGGACAGCCAGGGCTATACAGAGAAACCCTGTCTCGAAAAACCAAAACCAAAACAAAACAAAACAAAAAAAACAAAAACAAACAAACAACAACAACAACAAAAATGAATAAGCAAATAAATTTGTTAACGTTATTGTTTTTTTTTTTTTTTTAAGATTTATTTTTTTATTTATTATATGTAAGTACACTGTAGCTGTCTTCAGACACTCCAGAAGAGGATGCCAGATCTCATTACGGATGGTTGTGAGCCACCATGTGGATGCTGGGATTTGAACTTATCACCTTCGGAAGAGCAGTCGGGTGCTCTTACCCACTGAGCCATCTCACCAGCCCCAACGTTATTGTTTTTTAACATAGTATCACATTAAATAAATAGATAAAAATTAACCACACAGCTCACCTCTACCTAGGACTGTAGGGGGGGGGGGTCTTACACCAATTATATTGTTTAGTCTTCACAACAACCTTACGGTGGAAGGACCATTCCTAGAAAAACTGAATCTAGAAAGATTAGCATCACATGCCTTGTCCAATGTCAAACAGTGAAAGAAAGCATTCCGTTCTAAAACTGATGGCGCTGCTGCCTTTCAAAGGAGTGGAGCTGACCCCCATAATGGGTGACAATATACCAGCTAGCCCCTTGGGTTGGAGAACTTGCTGGCTGGAGACTGGATTACAAATTTCATTCCTGCTGAGCAATCTCCCCCTAGGGACCAGAAAGCAGGAGGTTCTAGGCTGGACAGTCCCAAGGTCAGAGGAGAAGCTGACCGTGCATCCTTGGAAGTTATATTGATTAGGGAGCTGGGCCACCATAAACAGTCTGGAAAGAGAGGTCCACAGAGCTGGAAATCCTGGTCCCCTCCTTAGTATCTTTAGACGCTGGGCTGGGACTGGTCTACAAAGAGTCTACTGGCTCATTTCACTTTAAACTCCTTCACTGGCAGAGAATGGCTGCACCGTGTGTACTAGCTGGCCCAAGGATGACTCCAGACACATGCCCATCGCTTCACTGTTTATCAGTGTCTTCCTGTCTGCCATCTCCTGTGTACTGCAATGCTCAGAGGTCTCAGCCCATTTTACAGACTGAGGAAATTGGTTGCTCAGAAAACGGAAGTGAGTCACCCAAGGTCACACAGCTCCGAGTTGAGTCTAACTCTGCAGCCCGAAGACATCTTCCATTCCTAGCGTAAGAATGCTAGAGGGTGAGAAACCTCCAGGTAAAGGCTCCCTGGTCTCCTTCAACACACAGGTGCTCCCAGATGCTTCTCCTTCAACACACAGGTGCTCCCAGATGCTTCTCCTTCAACACACAGGTGCTCCCAGATGCTTCTCCTGGATGCTCTGGAGAGCGTGATGGATGCCAGAGCCACAGCCCCTAGGTTTTCTGATGGGACAGAGTGCCTCAGTGGTCCCATGGCCCCACTTGTTAACCAGACCAGCTCTCCAAAGCATCTTCCAGATACTAGGACTAGACCGGTCT
This sequence comes from Mus minutoides, assembly GCA_902729485.2. NCBI lineage: Eukaryota > Metazoa > Chordata > Mammalia > Rodentia > Muridae > Mus > Mus minutoides. The sequence goes on along the minus strand of LR749506.1, from coordinate 421,142 downwards.
AGTTCCCTCCTAGTTCTCACACGGATGTGGGTTGATAGGTCCAATCATTTTCCCCCAAAATCATCCAATCTCTTCCTCACATAGTTGGGGGTCCCTGGCCCATGTCTCTAGTCTCTGGGTGGATCTGTCTGGGAGCAGGGTGGGGGCTGGGTGCTCAGAGTGCCACCGGCTGTCTTCTATCGGTGAAAGTAGCTCCTTTACCTGGGGTCACTGGTGGCCTCTGCTGACACTGCGGTTTAGTCAGCGTCATTGAAGCTTTTGTTCCCTGCTCTGTTATTAGTGACAAAGGGATTCCCCTCAAGGTCAAGCTTGCCTTTTTTTTTTTTTTTTTTTTGACTTTGGAGTCTGTCCTCTCCCAGCTGGCCTGAGGGGTCCCCACAATATCCCCAGCTCTGAGAGCCTCTGGAGAAGATGATGCATTTCTGAGCTGGGGGTGGGGGGTGGGGTGGAAGGTTTGTTTGTTTTGGTTTTCATTTTTTTGTTTTGTTTTGTTTTATTTTTGGAGATAGGGTCTCTTGTAGCCCAGGCTAGCTTGAGACTCACTGTTTACCTGAGAATGACCTTGAACTTCAGATCCTCCTGCCTCTATCCCCCAAGCACTGGGGCAATGTTCTATTTATGTGGTATGCAGGCAACTGCACAACCAACTGAGCCACATCCCCAGTCCCGGGGATTCTTTTTTCCTGCTCTAAGCTCCTTGTAGAGCGACCCACTCATTCCCACTCTTTCTCCTTCCCGCCAACCTTCCGCCCACCTAAGGCTGCTCCCATGACTGGGGGAAAGCATCTGGCTCAGAAGCCTGTTGACTACAGACAAGTCCCTTTCCTTCCTAGGTGCAGAGCAGAGAAGAAATGGAGATGGTCCCCTGTGTAACTCCTGATTCATTTTGGTACTGGCTCTGAGGCTGAAACCCCACTTTCTGAGGTCCTCAGCCCGTGGGGCTCCAGTAGGGTCTTGATTGTTCATTTGAATTCAGAAGGGCCCTCAGTCCTGACTACTTGGCAGTCGGATTTTGGGAAGGCAAGAACCAGGATTAAGGAATGTCAAGAGATTAACCCCAACTCCTTCATCTGCCTTGCAGTCAGAGAAATACTACCAGCTCTCTGCTGGGCCTGCTCTGAGGACCCCAAAGTGGGATGTCTATGTGAAAAAGCATGCCTGGGTGAGTGGCTGCTCCCCTGTTGGCTTTGAGGAAGAGATACAGACCTGCAGGGGAAAGCCCTCAACCCCCTTGGCTGCTGAGAATCTTGCGTGAGGCTGACCCACAGAGCCTCTGTGTTCCCCACAAGACCTTTCCTTTATACCCACAGAAAGTCCCAAAGTTGCCCCAGACACAAGCTTTCAGGCTGGGTGGGAGCTCAGTGGAAGGGTTAACAGGGCCTACTTGTCACCCAGGCGGCCCAGACACATAGAACAGGGAGTCGAAGGCAGCACTGTATGGATGGGTGTGAGAGATGCCAGGCGGATCTCAGAGGGCTTGGAGAACAGCCAGGACCAGTGTGACCAGGGAAAGTGTGGGGACAGGGAGCAAGGGGTTCTGTAGAGTACATGCTGGAGGTATTCCCTAAACACTGAGGAGAAAAACTGCTAGGCCTCAGAGAAGCTAGGACAGAAGAACAGACGTGGTAGACATGTGTGTGCCCAGGAGAAACTGAGGCCCACAATCACTGAGATTTCCTCTACCTTGTTGCCCAGGAATATTGATACCATGTTAAAACAGGATCTCACTCTTTAGCCCAAACTGACCTGGAACTCCATATGTCACCCAGGCTGGCCTCAAACTTCTGACAAGCCCTCTGCCTCAGCCTCCCCAAAACACTGGGATTGTAGATGTGAGCTACTGTGCCTAGCTCTAAGACAAGCAAACCGAAAACACCATTTCATGTACAAAGGATTATTGTTCTTGGAACAAAACCAGAAACTATTTAATGTTATTATTTTAAAAATGCATGCATCTGGCAGTAGTGGCACATGCCTTTAATCCTAGCACTCAGGAGGCAGAGGCAGAGGCAGAGGCAGATGGATCTCTGTGAGTAAGGGTAGCCTGGTCTACAAAGTGAGTTCCAGGATTGTCAGCCCTACACAGAGAAACTCTATCTTGGAGAACAGCATAATAAGCATAATGATAATAATAATATAATAAAATATGAAATAAAAAAATTCATGAACTGAGGTGTTGATTCAGTGTGTATTTGCCTATAACTCCTGCTCCAGATCTGAGATCCCTCTGTCCTCCACAGGCACAGGCACATTTAACATACACACACCATACTTTAAAAAAAAATTCAAATGCAGATGGAAATCAAACCTTCAGCTGTGGGTACTGGGGCTGAGGCCCTTGCATTGCCAAGCAATCCATTTATTATTTGTTCACCCGGGCCAGCTTTACCCAGGGCCCCATTCAACAGCCCCCTGCTCGCTCTCTCTATGGGGAGGCTGTGATTCAGTGTGGGCAGCAGGGACTGTGCATAGGCGCCCCCTGGTGGTTGGCTCCGGAAGAGATCGATCTCTGCCCTGCAGTAGTGTGAAAGAAACTCTGCTGTTGGAATGCTGGGTCCCTCAAGGGAGAATCCATTCCCCTTTTCCTTTCCAATAGTGGTTACCTCTGCATTCTGAGGAACTCAATCTCATACAGGCCATCAAGGGCTGTGACAAATGTGTTCATCGGGGCTCTGAAGTAGGCCAAGTGGTCAGACATATTGGATTCCACAAGAATCTTTTGAGGCAGGCGGATTTCTGAGTTCGAGGCCAGCCTGGTCTACAGAGTGAGTTCCAGGACAGCCAAGGCTACACAGAGAAACCCTGTCTCGAAAAAAACCGAAAAAAAAAAAAAAAAAAAGAATCTTTTGTAATGGAGTTGTCATCACAGGGCCCAACAGAAATGACAGGCTGTGTCAGCTCTGACAGCTTCTCAGCTGTTCCCAGCTCTCCTACAGTAACCTCATCCTCAGTATTGATGACTGATGGGTCACAGAGCTGTCAAAGGCTCCAGCAAGTGTTGGTGCAAGGTATGTCTGACAGTAGCCCTGGCTGTACCCTGGTTGGTGAGCTAACGCCAGCCTCCACTGTGACAGAATTCACTGTCATCAGAATTCACCAGCATCCTTTGACACCCAGTGAAGTCCCTCCCTCAGGAAGGGACTCTGATTTTGGTGTTTTGAGACAGGATCTCATGTAGATCAGGCTAGCCTCAAATTCACAGTGTAATTAAGGATAACCCTGAGCTTCTGGTCTTCCGACAAGTGCCGGGATTGCAGGTGTGGGCCACTACCCAGGCTAGGTCATTTCACTCTTAATTGTTGTAATATGTATCTCTAAACTTTTTAATTTTATTATTTTGTTTTATTTTAAACAGTCTCATCTACCCATGTTGACCTTGAACTGGCTGCTGTGTAGCTGAGAATGACCTTGAACTTCTGATCTCCCAACCTCTACATAGCTCCAGAGTGCTGAGATCACAGATAGTTGCC